>CM069134.1:7613054-8075554 GCA_035221665.1 Okamejei kenojei
TATTATACAACTATAAATGTTACAAGCTCAATAACGTCAAGCATTTAAAGGATAAATAGTCTTGCTAACACTTTTACTACATTTTCTGGGTGAATTTGCCTCTATTGTGCTGCTTTATGAGACATCTTAAATTAGTTTAATAACCTCCAATGAATGTGGTGATAGATTGAAAGAACTAAAGATGGGATATCTCTTCATGATACACGACAACAGATTTCAACGATAATATGAAGGAGACATTACCTTGGATATCAGGTACATAATGTATACAAATCATATGTAGGAAGGAAGTGCAGATGCTGGTTTAAAACAAAAATAGATAGAAAATGCTGGAGTAACTCAGTGGGACAGGCGGCATCTCTGGAGAGAAGGATCAGGTGACGTTTCGAGTCGAGTCTGAAGAAGGGTCTCGAGCCGAAATGTCACTCATTCCTTCTCTCCAGAGATGCTGCCTGTCCCGCTGAGTGACTCCAGCATTTTCTGTCTATGTATTATAATCATATGGGTAACTGATGGTGATACAGTAAGCTTTGCTCAAAACTATCACTAGCAAAATTAAAAAAAAATCAGGCCCATGATTTTGTTGCAAATACACTCGTCAAAAGAATTTCCGACCATTTAAAACGCTATCAGCACACTGATGCGATTAAGCCCAGTGAACATTGCCTTTTCATTGAACAATGGTGTGTCTTTAATCATATTTCAATGCATACATGTTTGTCACGTACCTTATTGGGACTTATTGCTGTTATTATCCAGACACACTGTGCATTGCTGTCATATTGGAAAGGGAAATTGGGAGACACAAAGCTGCCGGCTGGACCGTTCAGATTAACTCCACAAGTTTTCACTGGAAAAGAGAAGAAGATTGTTAGATGTGACCTGCCTCAGATTAGAAACAAAAATGACCAGAAATATCTATTGAACTTTCTAACAAAACATCACCAGGATTACCCATTTTGGTTCTGTCACCAGTAACTTTAGCAGAAGAGCAGAAAAAGCTCTGAATGAAAATTTTTAAAATAGGCTTTCTATCACTCTTCTACTGAATTACAGCAGCTAATCCAAATAACTAAAGAAACTTAACAGCATAGAGCTTCAGTTATAACTTTATTACACATATCCACTTTTTCAAAAATTATCTTAATATCAAAATAATGCATTATAAAAATGTGGAGCTAAAGAACCTTACTTTATGTCTATAAAGTTTATTATATTATACATATCAAAAAGAAAGGATAATAATTTAAAATCTTTTAAATGGGGCACATCCAAAGTTAAGGTGGCATGCCCTATGACTAAACGTTCTTGTGAGGTTTCTGTATTGTGTGCCCAATCTACTGATCTTTGCATTAACAGCATAATAATTCTTCTTTGGAAAATGATCAGGCAACAGGCAATGGGTAAGCATAGAATCAACAGGAGATATTCAACTTTGCATGTCCATTGCTGTCTCTTTAAAAATAGATATTCAGTTGGACCCACAAGGTAACTCTTTTCAAAATTTCCCCAAACTTCATTTCAGTGTAGATTTAGTAATGCAGAGCAAAGGAATGAAGGCCAGATTGACGTGGATTAACTGATGCCACCTGCAGAGGCATTGATGGCATTGAAGGTGGCCCCAGCAAGCCTTATTACAAGGGCTGAAAGAGTCAGACCTACACATCTGGTCAACAACTAATGACCCATTTTTGAAAATTAAGCACAAGATGAGAACAACCAGAACATAATTCATTCACTGATAATTTACCCTGCCGACACGCAACCCTCAATTATGAATAATTTACCCTGCCGACACGCATTAATACATTGGACACAGAGTGTCACTAATTGAACTCAGTGCCAATGAAGAAGCAAAGGGTGCAAGAGGAGAACTTTGTTAACAATCAACAATTGCTTGGTTTGCGTACATAATGCAGTCAAGTAGACTTCGTTAACTAAATAAGCAGCAGTCTGTTAGATTGTATTGACTTTCCAGTGCATCACGGCTGTTATTGGCCTGGCTAATGGAAAGGAATCACAGAATTTAAAAAAAAAAACATGTTCCATTCAGTGGAAATCTTTTGAACGAGTTTAAAAATAATTAATCTGGAAGCCCTGCCCCCATGCTCCGCCCATGAAACTGGTTTTTACGACCCCACTTTGAATAAGCCACATGGTGAATTCCCTCTCTTAAATTAATAATAGTCAAATCATCTCTTCTAAATACTAAAATTCTGGTCTATTCGATTAGGGATGACAAATACTAAGAAGCAGACATTGAGGCACTTTCAATTCTTTTTGATTTACTGAGAAACTAACCACCCTAACCAATTGATGTCGACATTCGAAAGAAAATCATTTACCTTTGTTTAGAATCAAAATACAAATATGCTTAAAAAAATGAATGCAAAGGGTAAAACAATTTCAAAGTTTGTAATCTGCAGCTCTTCATATGTGGATCGGCACCTGATCAATAGACTTCCAACTAATGATTCCATTATTCATGCAGTACCAGCTTAGAGCTTTGTTGGAGAAATCAGCTCAGGTAGTTCCAAAATACACTTGCTTCACAGTACTCGCAGCAGTTTTAATAGGATTGTTATTTCTACAGTTGTGTGATACAAATAGAAGCTGCCCTGGGGTGGTTCCAGCATCACACATGGAATACAATTTGTGGATCCCATTTACCCACCCAGCTTCTCGTCATCGGATCTTCTATCCCCTACCATTCCAACCAAAAGCCAGACAAGTTCAGGATTCTCCCGTGTCTCCTGCTGACCTCTATATCCCCATGTTGAACAATCTCTCAAATCTTAGTCAACTATCACACCCCTTGTCCAAACCATGCACCATCTTCAGATATGAAAGGGACCACAGGCTTCAATCAGTGACATCTCTTAAATCCTCTGCCCTCGTCACATAATTATTCTTGAACCGCAGGCACAATTAACATTTCAACACAACCCTTCCTTTCAACCTAGACCATTAATGACCCTACACTAGGGTTTTACAGAACCAAGTACCAAAATGAAAGCAAAGGCAAAAATAATAAGCAACTCAAAATAAAAATGAGTAGAACTAAAACATTGGAGGAATTGAGCATCCATCAATGGTCCTTTTTTCACTGAATCTTCAGTACCTTTTATTTATTCTTTAAAACACTAACACTAATGTGTATGTCATATAAAGCTGAAAGGTCTTCACTGAAAAACAGAAATATGATGCCTATTTCATTGTAAACTTAACATCTGTGACCTATAAAATCAAATGTAATTTCCTCGATGACATAAAATCCAAATGTGTGTCAAACAATCTAGAAAAGATCAGTAAGCAGCTTCCTCCCATGAAATTATCACTGAAATGGGAGTACAAAAAGAAATGTGTCTGGATAACATTGCCAATTTGCAAGTGGCTACAAAATTCTTGTCAATTTGATGGTTTCATTTTTAGCGTGCACAGGACTAATCTATAAACAGAAAATGGTCGCAATACTCAGCAAGGCAGATAGCATTTGAGGAAACAGAAATAATATTTTAGGTCAATGATCTTTTATTAAAATCACAGGTGCTTCCTGACAAGTGAGTATATCTGGCATTGTTGACTTTATTTCAGATTTCCTGCATCTGCAATATTTTATTGTTTGGACAAAGCTAATATAAGTTTACACAAATTAAATTTAGCAACAGAAATAATCTACAATGATAACTGAACTTTATTGAACAATAGGTTGTTAAAAGCATTTAATAAAGGGCCTGTCCCACTGTACGAGGTAAATCAAGAGCTTTTCCTGAGTTTTCCCTGATTCGAACTTGGAGAATGTCCGTAACGGGTCCGTGCGAGTTGGTGAATGTCCCGTAGCGGCTCGTACGAGTAACGATAGGTACTCGGGAAATCCGGTAAACTCGTGACGTTTTTTCAATACTGTGAAAAATGTCCACGAGTTAAAAAATACCCGTGATGAAAAATATTGCTACTTTTTACTCGTACGAGCCACTATGAGACATCCACGAACTCCTACGGACCCGCTACAGACATTCTTCAAGTTTGAATCAGGGGAAAACACGGGAGAACTTGAATTACCTCGTACAGTGGGACAGGCCCATAAGAATGAGCAAGACCTTTCTTGAGTATGAAGAAAGGTCCTGACCCAAACATCGCCAATACATTCCACAATGTTGGCCGACCAGCTGAGTTACTCCAGCATTTTGTGTTCTGCTCAAGATTCCAGCATCTGCAGTTCCCTATGTCTCTGATTATGTTCCTTGGGTCTCATACATAAGTTTCTTTGACCCAATCAATCAGTGATACAATCGAATGACATGCATATATTAATAATTATAATGCCTTGTAACATATTATTGTCTTGATTGTAATTTTTCCTTCTGCCACGGAAGACTACACAGCTCAAAGAAGCTATTCTGGCTCTCAGGACAATCCTAACAATCTCTTTTCCCCTTGTTACTCCAAAATCTATTTTCTCATACTTGCCAATAAACAATATCCAACCTCAATCTTCAGACTACCCAACTACAAAGGGAAAATTAACAGCAACCAACACAACTTTGCGATGTTTTGGCACCCATTGGAAATGAAAAACATTCACTAGACATTTGGGCAAAATCCACAAAGGCAAACCAAAGGTCCTAATCAAACCCGACTTGATGTGGCTTACCACTGCAGCATCACTCCACTATCTAAAAAATATGTTTACGTTCAACTGCCACACACTATGGGTAAATAAAAAATATTCCCCTGCAATATATTCCAACATAGGCCAAGGACTGTACATACATTTCATAATGTTGATTGGCTTTCATATAAGTTACGGCTAAAAACATGTCTACCTTTCTTTCCTTTAAATAATTGGCAAAGACCTTACCCTCTCATCAAGCTTTTTCTAATACTTCAATAGATAATAGTCAATAGACAATAGGTGCAGGAGTAAGCCATTCGGCCCTTTGAGCCAGCACCGCCATTCACTGATCATCCCCAATCAGTACCCCGTTCCTGCCTTCTCCCCATATCCTTTGACTCCTCTATCTTTAAGAGATCTATCTAACTCTCTCTTGACAGTCTTCAGACAATTGGCCTCCAATGAGGCAGATAATTCCACAGACTCACAACTCTCTGTGTGAAAATGTTTTCCTCATCTCCATTCTAAATAGCTTACCCCTTATTCTAAAAGGCTCCTGGTCCTGGACTCTCCCAACATCGGGAACGTGTTTCCTGCCCCTAGCATATCCAAACCCTTAATAATCTTATATGTTTCAATAAGATCTCCTCTCATCCTTCTAAATTCCAGAATATACAAGCCCAGCCACTCCATTCTCTCAACATACGACAGTTCCGCCATCTCGGGAATTAACTTTGTGAACCTACGCTGCACTCCCTCAATAGCAAGAATGTCCTTCCTCAAATTTTGAGACCAAAACTGCACACAATACTCCAGGTGTGGTCTCACTAGGGCCCTGTAGAACTGCAGAGGGACCTTCCGAGCTTTTGGAAAGCTTTGCTACATTAAGGATGCTGGAGTAATATAAATTGCATATAAAACTTTTATTTCATTGTAAAATGAGCAAGCAGCTTAAACACTTTAAAATAACTGTGATGCACAATATAATTCAATTATAAATAATCCGTATTTACATAATTCTTTTATTGATGTCAGGTTGACCTCTTCGGAGGAAATTAATTAAATTTTATGGGTTGCTAATGTCATGAAGCAGAGATTTTCATCAATCAACACACACGTGGAAGGCTTCCACCACAATCAGATAAATGGCCAATTAAATCATTTCAGATATTTTGCTGTCTTGGTTGGTTGGTGTTGTCCAAATTGCTGCTTGGGTTTAGGCTGCTTATTATAAAATTAACTTGATTGGATTTCAACGCTCTGCTGAGGTGTAAATTTAACAATGGAAATGAATACTACAAGAAGCTTGTACATGTGCGGTGTTTAGTTTAGAGACACAGCGCGGAAACAAGCCCTTTGGCCCACTGAGTCCGCACCGACCAGCGATCCCCACGCATTAACACTAACCTACACACACTAGGGACAATTTACATTTATACCAAGCCAATGAACGTACAGACTGAAACGTCTTTGGAGTGCAGGAGGAAGCCAAAGTTCTCAGAGAAAACCCACGCGATCACGGGGAGAACGTACAAACTCCCTACAGACGGCACTCGTAGTCGGGATCGAACCTGGGTCTCCAGCGCTATAAGTGCTGTAAGGCAGCAAATCTATGGCTGCTCAGTGACTTGCGTGAACATCAAAATCTGTTTTCTTTGCGAGTTTTCTGCAATTTTCCACAGCAGTTGCATAACCAATCTTTGGATTGTTGGACCTTTTCAATATTAAATCAATGATGTGATTTTTTTTTAAGCTCATTTAATGGCTTGTCACATGCTTGAGAAAACTGGTACATTTTATTGGCTAAGAGTTTGTGGTTATGAAGACAATTGATGGCCCCTTCTGAAGTAGATGCATTCAAGATAATTGTAGATATCTCGGTTTTAGTAATTCTCACTCTGTTCTTCCGCAGGGAATGCAGCTTTACATAATCTCGAGAAATCAGAGACAATAAGATTTTATATAATTTGAATCTTTTCTCAGAAAATTGTATCAAAGGAGATTTTGTCCATGATTGATTGGGAGAATACAATACAATACAATACAATTAACTTTATTTATCCGTTCGGAACTTTGGTTTCTACAGCCATACAACAAAAAGAAACAATTTTACAAGACACACAACCAACTCAATTCACACAGACATCCATCACAGTGAATGTCCTCCTCACTATGATGGAAGGCAAAGTCTTGTCATACATTGAAAGATCCGATGTTGGACAGGCAATGGTTGACATTTACAAAATAATGCATTAATCACAAAAAGGTCCATTTGAGGTACAAAAATGAGAAAGGAAAGGAGATCCAACTGTGACTAAAAAGTGAAAAGGTTAATCTTCTCCAAACACTTAAACAAATCTTCATCAAACAATAGAATATCTGTTGAAAGTATCCATTGGATGTTGGACGTTTAAGATTCTCTATCATAATAAGTGCACGGGGGAAGACATGGTAATTGACCTTCATTGAAACTGTTTGTTCCTGACGTTTAGGAGCAGAGCCCTTAAATACCCTAAGGACTGCTGACAGTAGATGCTCTGGTGATCAGCTTTCAAAGTTCTAGTTTCTGAGGCAGCAAATGTAATCTTGCTTTTTAAAAGAGAAGATAGGAACTGCTGACCTGTTTGGTTCATGGATTTTCAAATGCTAGAGTCTATATCAAAGTCTGTAGTAATAGAAACATTTTCATAAAATAATAATACTGAATAGACCAAATATGCAGTTGCAGAAGTAAAACCATGTTTGAGTTGATTGTAACAAATGGAATAGATCATGAATTTGCACTGAAATCGGTCATATTGTGCCATTCCCACAGACATGTAGTTGATTACTTGAACCAGGCAATGTTATAATGGTTGATCAAATACAGTCACTACTTCATAAATTGTTATGATTAAATTTGTTTCTACATGGATAATACAGCAGATCGTATTCTTCCACCTGCACTTTAGTTCCTCTCTTGACAAAGTATATCAACATCCTTGCAATGGGTATTAAATATTATTGAAAAGGGATTGATATTGTAAAATACATTGGTTGATGACTGGTCAATGGCTTTGGAATAGGGCTCACATACTTACTACTGTTAGGGATAAAGCAAGAGTTATAGGGTGCCTGCCATAAAAAGAAGAGATCCTGTCCACATGCAGTAATCTCTTTTGAAGTCACAGGTACACTGAATGAACTGTGTGTGTGGAGAGCAGGTTACCAGCTCACAGCAGGCCACTTGAGATTTGGTTTGGAAACTGACACAACTATCACTTCTGTCAATTGTATAAAGAAACTTTATTAAATAACTAGACCAAGTGGGACCCATTGGGTCCCGTCCCCCAACGCAGGGCAGGGGGGGGGGGGCAGCATCACACGGGAGGGCTGGTCCCCGAACGCAACATTGCACCACTCACCCATAGCTCCCAACTGCGCAGGCGCAGCTGACCGCTTCCCGTTGTGACATAGAAGATGGAGGCATTACTGTGCAAGCTGACCCATTGGGTCTGCTCCCTCAATGTAGGATTCCACCACTCACCCATTCCCCCAATGCAAGCCGTTCCCCCAACGCAATATTCCACCACTCATGTATAGCCCCCAACTGCACAGGCGCGGCTCATTTCTCCACATCCCCCAGCACTCCCTCTTCCTCCTCTTCACACTCCCTCTTCAATCCCTAGAGTGGGAGGGGGTAGAGAGGGAGGGGTGGTAGAGAAGGAGGAGGGAGAGAGGGAGGGGTGGTAGAGAGGGAGGGGGGTTGAGTGGGAGGGGGGTATAGAGGGTGGGGGTAGAGAGGGAGGAGGGGCAGAGGGGTAGAGAGAGGGGAGTAGGATGGGGTAGAGAGGGAGAGGGAGGGGGATAGAAAAGGGGGAGGGAGGGGGTAGAAAGGGAGGGCAAAGGTTAGGGGGGTAGAGAGGGGGAGGGAGTGGAGGGGTAGAGAGAGGGAGAGGGAGGGGAGTTAGAGGGGGATGGTAGAGGGAGGGAGAGAGGGATGGAGAGGGGCAGAGAGGGAGGGGGTAGTGAGGGAGGGGGTAGAGAGGGGGTAGAGAGGGTAGATAGGGAGGGTAGATAGGGAGGGGGCAGGTCATAGAGCAGCACCAGGGCCTGGAACTCGGCCTGGTTCTCGTACCCGGCCCGGCCCTGACTTGGTTTCAGCAGCGGCTTTTTTTGTGCGCCCCGGGCTCGGCTCTCACTTCAGCTCAAGCACCAGGCCCGGCTACAGCCCGGGCCCACTGCACCATCCTCGCCACCAGGTGTCGGGCCGTTAGCGGTCATGGCCACATCCCAAGCCCCGGGCTCGGCTTTAGCTCACTTTAGCTCCAGCCCCACCCTCCCAGTTGGGCACCATGGAGTGTCCATCCCTCCCGGAATGTCCCGTCCTGCCTTGCAAGTGCATTGCGACCTCACTTGTTTTTTTTTCCGAAATGGGTGTGTTTTCTGTTTTTTTTAACTTTAAACGATTAAAAAATGCGGAAATATAGGTGGGAATGCGACAGGAATATATTTATCGCCTCGCTGGGAAAAACGTGAGTAGAATGTGTGAAAATGGGAAGGCTGTGGCCCAGCGTTTGGAAGAAAATAGAAAAATAGAAATTGGTACACACACGTACACACAGTCAGCCACAAACAAGGCAAAGAGTTTTAGTAATAGTATAGAGAGATATAGATGCGATACCCTTCAATACTGTGAGGGCACTGAAACCAAACAAGAGTCATGAGACATCCAGAGCTTTGGCCTTTTGGAAAAACTATTTGGACGTTTGAGAAACAATACCCAAATGCCTACCTATGATCAAGGAAAATATAATCTTTCCAATTAATGCATTATCATGATCATTGTTATCAATCAATATTTTGATGGGGGGGGGGGGGGGGAGTCTCGCATTGAACATGCCATGTCATGGAACCATTCGTTGACACAAAAATCATGAAATAAATTGTGCAATTGCAATGAATGAAATTAGAAAAATAGGTGCAGGAGGAGGCCATTCGGCCCTTCGAGCAAGTACCGCCATTCATTGTGATCATGGCTGATCGTCCCCAATCAATAACCCGTGCCTGCCTTCTCCCCATATCCCTTGATTCCACTAGCCCCTAGAGCTCTATCTAACTCTCTCTTAAATCCATCCACTGAATTATAATGTGCTCAAAGAGTATAAACCCTTGGTTTGCTTTGAGTTAAGAGAGGTGTACCTGAGAGATTCTCACGCCATGCATCTGTGCTCTATGAACTCATTCAAAGTCAAAATTGCTACAATAAGAACTCATTTGACCCATTAGATCCATGCCGGCTGCAAAAAGAGCCAATCCCATCTGTTATATTCTCTTTGTTCCCCCATGGCTTTGACACTTATTCTCTCTCACATATTCATCAATTTTCCATTGATTCTTTTTGCCATTAACCTACTGGCTAATTTATGGCAATCAATTAACCTAGCAGCTTGTCCTTGAGATGAGGGAGACAACTGGAGCACCTTGCATAACGAAGAGAGTGTGCAAATTCCATACAATCACACCCAAATTTATGATCCAGCTTACTGAAACGGAGGAAACTTGGCTAAAGTTTTGCCACCATGCTGCCTCTTTCATTCCTATATTTGTATGAAGAGATTGCAATGTGCTGATCAAATTATATGCATCCCATGAGAAAATAGGCCACAAAGAAAACACAATGTAAAATGGAGAGGTTTGAATGAAAGGATTGGTGGAATGTACTTTGATATTTAAGAAATATTAACCAAAGTTTACATGATCAAATATTTTCAAAGCAAATTGAGGAAACATTTTGCTAGAAGGGTCTCGACCCGAAACATGGACTTCTCTCCAGAGATGCTGCCTGTCCCGCTGAGTTACTGCAGCATTTTATGTCTATCTCCAGTGTAAACTAGCATCTGAATTTCCTTCCTACCTGATATTAATACCCTGGGACAAGCAAGCCACCATGTGCTAATTGACACCCTGGTTGATATGCAAGACTTGCATTATCCTTCCATCTTAATAAAACACTTATTGACAATAATTACCAGAAAGACACATTGATAGCTTTCCAGGAATTGGTTTATATGCCTTAAAATGAATAGCAAATCAATGTTCCAGAACGTTGACACACTCTTCAACATTTCTGTTCATGTTAGGTAGTGGTACTTTTTCAAATGGTATATTATGAACTTCTTTCATTCTTCTTTATATAACTTCTGCGCTGTTGGAGTGTTAAGTGCAAGGTCTGCAGTAGTACATGGATTATCTAGCAATGGGCATGGTAGTAGGTGTTGCATTGTCTGGGTCTGTGTGCCACAGTCAAAGGTTGTTTTGCTTCGGAGTCACGTGAGTGATTCGGTGAAGAAGCCCCGCCAGTCCGCATGGGCGTCATTACGTCGTTCACATGGCGACGCACCGGACTGGCAGGTGCATCGCTCCTGTCAGCGGTAAGTTTAAACCAGCAGGTAAGTTTTATATATTTTTACTAGGTTGTGTTTTTCTTGCAGGAATCTCTTTTTATAAGAGTTTTCCTGCTGGATATGTCGGGGCAAAGTGCGGACGGACTGTGGGAAACTGGTTATGGGCCGTGGGGAATTGATACTCCGGTCAGCAACGCGGAAGCGCGGGTAATCGGCAGCCGTCGGGGTTCGCTACTGCAGTTCCCGTGGAGGGGGTGAATCACCACCAGAGTTGCTGACAGTGTGTCAGCAGCTTCTAGCCCGCTGTGTTTCCCGTGGAGGGGGTGAATCCAGCAGCGGTGTGCCCACCAGAGTAGCAGACAGTGCAATCAGCGGGTCCCAGACCGATGGTGTGCCCATGAAAAAAGGTAAATCCAACAACAAGTCGGTCAGGCCTATGGACTCGGGGAGTCAGGCCAGGAGGTTTCCCCTCCTTCAATGGGTAGTGTCTTTGGGCGATTGGCCCACATGGAGCACCTCATGGAGAGGTGGCTCCACAATGATACGCTCCAAAGGAGGGAGCTATCAGCCCAGGTCTCCTCAGGAGTCCGTGGCAGCAGCACCTGTTTCAGGGCTGTCCAGAAAAGATGCTCCAGCAAGAGGAGCTTTATATCTGCAGGTCTGCTAAGGGGCCTGTGGCAACAGCACCTGTTGAAGGGCTGTCTGGGAACAGCTCCTGATGGAGAGGATGCTCCATCGCGATATGCTCCAGCAAGAGGAGCCTTATATCCACGGGTCTCCTCGGGGACCTGTTGAAGGGCCGCATGATGTCTCCCTCTTGGAGGAGGTCAGCACAGTTTTGTTCTGACTCTGAGATCAGAAGTATAGCTGATGAGCACACCACGAGGCAGAGGCCTGCGGCAGCACCTGTTCAGGGCTGCCTACGAATCTCCCTCTCTGTGGAGGGGAGTGCGAATGTCTAAAATTCTAAAATATGTCAGTGGAACGTACTGGAGCACTTGCGTATGGATTCAAGAGCGTCCTTGCAAACGAAGGTGGCAGGATTTCCGGAAGGGGCCAGAGTTCCCCTCATGCTATAAGTGCCGGGAATGAACAGTGCTATGAGGGGTGACATTAAAGACCAGCCGCCAAATCTTCTCTTCAGGTAAGACCTATTCAAGAGGTAAAACGTAAATGAGGAAGCAAAAGCTGTCGGACCAATCAAGATACCAACGACGAGCAAAGCTTCATCGTTGCGGCGACAACACACCCCACGCCTCCATCGGCCGTAAACAGTTCACTGAAGTTGGTGGCGGCATTAAAGCTGGGCAGAGGTCTTCAAGCCGAGGCCCACGTCGGTTTCAGGAAAAATATGGGACCATCTACAAGTTGGTAATATTTACACTTGTTTTTGTACAAATGATAATGATAACGTGTGGTTAGTTTATGTGTTGTATGAAAGTGGAATTCCCTTGGTAAGGATGGAAGGGGCCCTAGTGGCCTTACAGCACACAAATGGTTGTGACATCAACCATGTAAAACTGCACAATACTGGGGTTCCAAGCACGGAATTGCAGCCAGAATTGTCTTTTGAGGCAGGCTCAGTTATGGCCAGTTGTCTTTCGAGGCATGCTCAGTATTATGGCCAGGATCAGGCTAGAGTTGTTGCTAGAGCAGGTACGGAATTGGCGTGGCCTGTTCATTGTGAAAGATGCAGAATGTCGTTTAACTCGCATGTGCAGTATAAATTTTTGCGAATAGAAAACTTTGCATCTGATTTCCATAGGATGTTCCCATTTACAGGGATCACCGGAGACATTTGAAATTTATCTGGATAGGGCAATGATAAAAAACATTGCAAAATGGGTTCAGTTCCTAGGTTATTTACTGATGCTTGAACTGGTCAGAGCTCTAAAACATTTGTTATGTCTTGTCTGGAGGATATTCTAACGCTGTTTGTTGGTAAAATCAACTGTTTCAGCCTCAAACTATATTTAAGAAAAATTAAGGTGATACCAACTAGACTTGTTGACCATTAGGATTTACCTTTAACTATTAATTATCCTGTGACTCCGCCCTGGGGTAAGAGATTGGAATTAATAGGAGCCTGTAACAATCTTGTTGTGATAAGCAGCCTTCTATTCATCAAGTGTAATTGGCAATATAGTAGCTGTGCAAGTGGGGAGCTTACATTGTGAAAAGTGGTAATCTCTCAAGTACCATGTAGGTCTTTGCAGCAGACCTTATGCTATTACCAGCTGAAGCTACCAAGGTCATAATGGTGGACGAACAGTATTCAGCATTGCCCCAGTAGTCTGGTTCGTAAAATTTCAGTTATATTATAAACTGATGGGGCTCTAAGGTGAAAAATTATGAATGCCATCTCTAGTTCGAAGGTAGAGGAGGTTTGCATGAGTTAACAATTATTCAGTTATTGGTATCAACTACCTATAGACACTAGGTGCATTCCATAGGTTAAAGGGTTTTTGTGCGAATATGCATAATCTGCATGCTCAACATTGAGTTGATACACTATGGTGGTGGCATATGTTAGTCACATGGGTGCAACCAAGTCAGAATATCCTGTAATAATTTACCTAATCTTATTTTGTGTTGGAGTATCATCACAATGGAACACCAAATATCGATAAGTTTGTTTCCAGGCTCATTTACCGGTTGCAAAATATGTGGCATAACAGGGCCGAAAGATACATTCTCGCTACAAGGAGAAGGAAGTTATTTTTGTCTGTCTCCATTTTGCCTCTTCAGTCGGGTCTTGCAATAAAGTCAGCAAGATCCCGCTTTAGGTTGTCGTTCTGTCTGACTGGCCTATGCAGCCATGCTTCCCGCTTTTGTCAGGAATAACAATACAACCTTTTACGATTATTCTAAACGTAAAACGTTGCTGATTCAGCCTGCCGCTCGGGAAACCAGCCTCTGCATGATAAAATCAATTTATTGACAGATTCTGACTGCTCCTGTGGTTCGGATTGTCCGACCGATCCATATATGTGCTCACTGCACAATGTTTGTTAATTACATAAACTTTATAAGAAGATATTGGTTCAGACCATCTGCATGTGATTAAAACGGGTTTTGGCTCATGCAGGAGTAGATACTGATATTTTTCAAATCTCACTCCACCAGGGCTGCTACAACATCAGCAGCAAAGGTTATGTACATTCGGCTGGACCACATCCTAGCGGCTGCAGGATGGTCGAACGAACGAAATTTCTGAACATTTCATAAGCACCTATTTCCAGACCAGGGATATTTGCAACTCTATTTTAGATTCAGTGGTTAAGTTTACTCCCGGATGAGAGGAGTTACTATTATTATTATTTATTCATTATGAATGTTTCCCTCATCTGTCAATTAAGGCAGTTGTGGCTCTGTGGACTCGATCTCACGCCATGCAATCACAGAGCTTTGAAATCTTCACGGAATCACTCGCGTGACTCCGAAGTAAAATAGTAAGATTAAATGAGAACTTACCAGTTTGAAGTTTGATCTTTATTTTATGAGGAGTTACGATGAGTGATTATGTGCCCTCCGCTCCCAACCCTCATATTATAAAGATCATCTGGTAGTTCTAGTCATCTCTAATCTTACTATGTTAGTTCAACTACTGTTATCTGTGATTTCACACCGCTGCTTTGAAGATTGACGCGCAAGCGGACTGGCGGGGCTTCTTCACGTAATCGCTCATTTTGAAACTATTGAGGGGTCAGAAATTGTCTGAGCATAAATGGCCTGTCCCACTTAGGCTATTTTTCGGCAATTGTCATAGTCATAGCAGGTCGCCGAAAAACTGGTGACTGGACCACCTTTCGACTTAAAATTGGAAATAGAATCGTTACTTTAACAACAAAAACAAACGAAGTCAGCACCGGCAACAACCTACGTTAACCTGGCGACAACCTACGTCACCTGGCGACAACCTACGACAGCACCAACGTCAGGAGAATTCAAGCTACGCTCATTGGCGTCCCCGAAAATGTTTCAACATGTTGAAAATCCAGCGACGACCATAAAGACGCTACGACTCTTTGGGCGACTGAAGAGACTAGTCACGACCATACAGACGGCACCCCGGCGACCATGTGGCAACAGCCTGGTCGTCGGCAGTCGCCTAACAAATCGCCCAAGTGGGACAGGCCCTTAAGGGAGCATGTCCTCGGGTTAGATTCTTCATAACAGCTGGGGTCATTGATTATTTTAACCCTCCTCAGGCACACATCCAATTAACAACTTACCAATTTAACACGGGTGTGGATAAGTATATCAGCAAACAAAAAAAGAAAATCATGCTAGATTGTCATGACTTCCCACATCACTATTCATGTCTTCCAACATCACTCTGTTCCTACATCCTCCTAATCTCCCTAATATTCCTGATCTCCCGGTGGCTCAGCACTTCAACTCTCCCCCAATTCCGAATCCGACCTTTCTGTCCTGGGCCTCTTCCATGGCCAGAGTGAGGCCCACCCTGAATTGGAGGAGCAGCACCTCATATTTCGCTTGGACAGTTTGCACCCTAGCAGTATGAACATTGACTTTTCTAATTTCAGGTAGTCCCTACTTTCTCCTCCCCTTCTCAGCTCTCCCTCAGCCCCCTGGCTCCACCTCTTCCTTTCTTCCTCCCCCCCCCCCCCACATCAGTCTGAAGAAGGGTTTTGACCCAAAACGTTGCCTATTTCCTTCGCTCCATAGATGCTGCCTCGCCCGCTGAGTTTCTCCAGCAATTTTGTCTTCCTCCTAATTATTTTTGTCTTACAGATTCGTTCAAAATTTGCTTGATCACTCTGTTGATCCAATGGGTCCCACTTAGTCTAGTTGAACCTAAATCTACGAATTTGATTAAGATGGATTTGCAAAACAATTTCAAATAGGGTATTAAAATATATTGGGCTCAAGCAAAGAATGAGTAAAGCGTAGATCATGTTTGTGCAGGAAAAAAAGACATGTTTGTTTTATAACTCTTTGTAATAATGATGTTCTTTGATCTGCAAGACCACACGTAAAATATTTCCTTGGCCCATTTTACTGTTCAAGTGACAGCGTTCACCAAAGTTCTCAAAGAAAGCAACCCAGTGAGAGCTGGTGATTTTCATGGGGAGTAAAGAACTGCAGATGCTGGTTTAAATGGAAGGCAGACACAATATGCTGGAGTAACTCAGCATGCAGACGGCATCTCCGAAGAGAAGGAATGGTTGAGGTTTCAGACTGAAGAAGGGTCTCGACCCGAAACGTCACCCATTCCTTCTCTCCAGAGATGCTGCCTGTCCCGCTGAGTTACTCCAGCATTTTGTGTCTACCTGGTGATTATTTGGTGTTGACCTCATTTTTATCAGTGATCAAAGCCAGGCATCGATTCAAAAGGACCATTTGCCACAGAAGGCTGTGGAGGCTGTCAGTGGATATATTTAAGGTAGAGATAGATAGATTATGGATTAGTACAGGTGTCAAAGGTTATGGGGAGAAGGCATGGGAATGACAATAGACAATGGACAATAGACAATAGGTGCAGGAGTAGGCCATTCGGCACTTCGAGCCAGCACCGCCATACACTGTGATCATGGCTGATCATCCCCAATCAGTACCCCGTTCCTGCCTTCTCCCCATATCCCCTGACTCCACTATCTTTAAGAACTCTATCTAACTCGCTCTTAAAAGCATCCAGAGAACCGGCCTCCACTGCCTTCTGAGGCAGAGAATTCCACAGATTCACAACCCTCAGTGTGAAAAAGTTTTTACTCATCTCCGTTCTAAATCGCTTACTCCTTATTCTTAAACTGTGGCCCCTGGTTCTGGACTCCCCCAACATCGGGAACATGTTTCCTACCTCTAGCATGTCCAACCCATTCATAATCTTATATGTTTCAATAAGAACCCCTCTCATCCTTCTAAACTCCAGAGTATACAAGCTCCTTTCTATCAACATATGACAGTCCCGCCATCCCGGGAATTAACCTCGTGAACGTACGCTGCACTCCCTCAATAGCAAGAAAGTCCTTCCTCAAATTTGGAGACCAAAACTGCAAACAATACTCCAGGTGTGGTCTCACTAGGGCCCTGTACAACTACAGAAAGACCTATACTCTTTGCTCCTATACTCAACTCCTCTTGTTATGAAGTCCAACATGTCATTCGCTTTCTTCACTGCCTACTGTACCTGCATGCTTACTTTCAGTGACTGATGAACAAGGACCCCCAGATCTTGTTGTACTTCCCCTTTTCCTAACTTGACACCATTCAGATAATAATCTGCCGTCCTGTTTTTGCCACCAAAGTGGATAATCTTACATTTATCCACATTAAACTACATCTGCCTCACATTAATCCACATTAAACTGCTTGTTAAAATGTTAGGAGGGAGAGATTGATCAGCCATGATTGAATGGCGGAGTAGACTTGATGGGCCAAATGGCCTAATTCTACTCCTATCACATGATCTTATGCTTAGTACCTGATCTGACAGGCCGGCCCAGTTTTCTAGGCAATCTATAAGAATACTGGTGTCAAGATCCATGGTGTCAAAAGCTGCTATTAAACACAAGGAAAGTAAGGACAGACAGACTGTTGGCGAGGCAGCCATTGCTGGCGCCACCCGGTGGTTATTTGGCAACCCATTGAATGTTCCAACATGTCTTTCCACAAAGGAGCTCATTCCAGCTTGCCACCTTCTTTTTAATATAATCACACGTTTGCCTTCAAGGCCATTTACCATCAACTTCCCATCAATGCAATTGGATGAGTACACACTATCACTGATGCACTATCAGTATTGGCTCCATTTCTTACACCAGCTATTCTTATGTACCATCTTTGTGAGATTACCAATATCGATCATGGAAGATTTTGTGTTTTGCATTAACACCCAAAGAAATATCTTAAGATTACATTGAAGTTATCCACTTTGGTGGCAAAAACAGGAGGGTAGACTATTATCTGAATGGTGGCCGATTAGGAAAAGGGGAGATTCAACGAGACCTGGGTGTCATGGTACACCAGTCATTGAAAGTAGGCATGCAGGTGCAGCAGGCTGTGAAGAAAGCGAATGGTATGTTAGCATTCATAGCAAAAGGATTTGAGTACAAGAGCAGAGAGGTTCTACTGCAGTTGTACAGGGTTTTGGTGAGACCACACCTGGAGTATTGCGTACAGTTTTGGTCTTCAAATCTGAGGAAAGACATTCTTGCCATAGAGGGGGTACAGAGAAGGTTCACCAGACTGATTCCTGGGATGTCAGGACTTTCATACGAGGAAAGACTGGATAGACTCGGCTTGTACTCACTAGAATTTAGAAGATTGAGGGGGGATCTTATAGAAACTTACAAAATTCTTGAGGGACTGGACAGGCTAGATGCAGGAAGATTGTTCCCGATGTTGGGGAGGTCCAGAACAAGGGGTCACAGTTTAAGGATAAGGAGGAATTCCTTTAGGACCGAGATGAGAAAAACATTTTTCACACAGAGTGGTGAATATCTGGAATTCTCTGCCACAGAAGGTAGTTGAGGACACTTCATTGGCTATATTTAAGAGGGAGTTAGATGTGGCCCTTGTGGCTAAAGGGATCAGGGGGTATGGAGAGAAGGCAGGTACAGGTTACTGACGTGAATGATCAGCCATGATCATATTGAATGGCGGTGCAGGCTCGAAGGGCCGAATGGCCAGCTCCTGCACCTATTTTCTATGTTTTTATGTTTCTACATGATCTTATAATTTTTTTTGTATCATTCTTAAAAAGCAATACAATTTGTATGTTATTATCTTGGTGTAAAATTCAAAACTGGGACAACATTCATTAATCATCATGATTTTTGTAAAAGGTGCAAATTAATTCATTTTCACTTTGAGCCATAGCTCAATGTTTCACAAATACTCTGGCCATAACAAAACTGGTATTTTTTAAATATCTAATTAGACTATCCCTTTGATTAATATTTCAATGTGGATTTGGAACTAATATTTTTTTAAATTTGTAAAACTTATTTTCTGCCCTTATCTAATTATATGTCCATGATATATTTGTTTCTCATTCGATAGTTTAAATCATTAGCTTAACAATCATCCTTTTGTTTGCCATCTGCGAGAATTTTCAATGTGAGGTTTGTTCACATCACTGTTGCTGAATGCTGAGGTCATAAGATCATGTGATAGGAGTAGAATTAGGCCATTCGGCCCATCAAGTCTACTCCGCCATTCAATCATGGCTGATCAATCTTTCCCTCCTAACATTTTAACATGCAGTTTAATGTGGATTAATGTGAGGCAGATGTAGTTTAATGTGGATAAATGTAAGATTATCCACTTTGGTGGCAAAAACAGGAAGGCAGATTATTATCTGAATGGTGTCAAGTTAGGAAAAGGGGAAGTACAACAAGATCTGGGGGTCCTTGTTCATCCGTCACTGAAAATAAGCATCACGGACCCACTGATGCAAATGCCTGAAGGTCTTTGACCTCCTGCCTATTTTCAATTTAAAAAATGGATGAATGCTAACTTTTTTTAACTCAACAATGACAAGACAGAAATGTTATTACTTGGATCAAAGCCCAAAAGAGAGGTGTTACTTGGTAAAATGGGAAATTTGACTGCCTATGTCAAATAAGAAGTCACAAGCCTGAGGGTAAAAATTGAAAATGATCTTAATTTTAAATCTCGCATAAATAAGGTAACAAAGTGTGCTTTCTATCACCTCAGAAATATTGCTTAGAAGTACAGCCTTTCTTAACTCAGCAGGACTCTAAAAAACCTATGCATGCTTTCATATCAAGCATACTTGAATACTGTTATGCCTTATTTACCGGTCTGCCTTCAAAATCCTCCAACAAGTTACAGCTCATTCAACATGCTGCAGCCCGGCTCTGAACAAATACCAAGAAAAGGGAAAATATCACACCAGTATTATACTCCCTTCATCGGCTCCCTGTGAGATCCAGGATAGACTATAAAGTCCTCCTTCTTGTTTATAAAGCCCTAAATGGCTTAGGAGCAGCATATTTTACAGACTCCCTCCTTCCCTATGCCCCTACTCCAGCGCTCAGGTCTTCTGATGCCGGCCTGTTAGCCTCTCAATGCCTCAGCAATAAGGAAATTGGTGAAGCAGCCTTTTTCAATTACTCCCCCCAAGCTGTGGAATACCCTACCCTGGGCTATGAGAGACGCCCACTCAGTTGACATTTTTAAACGGCAGCTAAAATCTTATCTTTTCAATCAAGCTTTTAACTGGTTGTACTGGATGACGTTGTAAAAATCACCTTTATTCTCTTGTATGTATCTCAGCATACCCTTAAGCAGCTTGTATGCTCATATAGTATATGAGACTCTGTATTTGACCTCAGTGTTTTTGTTTTTTGTGCTTTTACACTCTCAAGTATTTATTTATTTATATATAACTGTGCCCGTTATGCTATTAACTCTCTATATCCTTACTGTTTTAAATTGTATCTTTCTTTAGAGCAGTGTTTTTGTGGGAAGCACTTTGGGTTGCATTCAATTCTATGAAAATTGCAATACAAATAAAGTTATTTTTATTATTATTATAAATGTATGTTTTTTAGTGATTTTTAGTTTGTTTTATGTGGGAGTTAGTTGCGGGGAAACTTTTTCTAATCTATTATCTCGAAGGAGATACGATTTTCTTCCCTACCGTATCTCCGTCCGCATTGCGGCCTAATATTGAGGAGTTGGCGGCCTTTGCTGGAGACCGATTTTGAGAGATCCACCGCCGGTGCCTGCTGACTTGAACATCACGGAGCTTGCGATCCCTTTGCCAGGGATCGACCTCAGAGCTCCAATCGTGGGTGCTTGCGGACTTTAACATCACAGAGCCCACAGTCTCTGGTCAGAGACCGACTTTGGGGACTCCAAGCCGCGGGAGTTTCGACCGCCCCAACGCGGGAGTTTCGATTGCCCCAACGTGGGGGCTTCGACCGCCAGCTGCGGGACCTTCGATCGCCCTGACGGATGGTTCAACTGCACCGACCGTGGGGGAATAAAGTGGAAGAAGATTGGAATTTTTTGCCTTCCATCACAGTGAAGAATGTGGGGAATCTGCTGTGGTGGATGTTAATGTTAAGTTTTATGGAATTGTGTGTCTTGTTGCTTTTTTTTCATATGGCTGTATGGTAATTTGCATATCACTGTACTTTAATTGGTACACGTGACAATGAAAGACCTTTGAAAGGATGATTGATAATCGTAACATTGTTAAAGAAGAAAATGGGCGGATATTAATCATTGTAAGATACGTACTATGGGAAAAACAGATTAGTGGGATTTGTGTTCTACTAGTCTGGTGATATTATCAGAGGCCAAGTAGCAACCTTCTGTAGTAAAAGTGTCACCAAACTCATGGCATGGATACAAGATGTAACTACAATGTTTTTAATAAATATCTGACCCATGTTGCATTTAATATGGGCGTAATTAATGTTGAGGGAATTGGAAAATCCGGTGTTTTATTCCAGAACATTAATTTCCTTTAACTGTGAGCAGAAACCAAAGGCAATAAGTACAAGTAAATATGGTGCTACTAGTATGACCATTGTGCTCGAAAAACCCAATCATGTATTAAAATATTTGATTTGGTGCCTTTACTTTGCAAGAAACATTTTTTCTTAATTTCTGTCGAATGTGATTTCCAGATCTGCGTAATAATTCATGCAGCAGCACTTATTAAGTACTGTATTCACAATAAAATCATGAAATAAGAATAAAGAGTTATCTTCAATCGTTTGGTCACAAAGTACTATTATCAATTAATCAAAATATACCATATTACAACATTTGACCTAGTGTTATGGAAGCCAGTTTGTTTATCTTGCAGAATTCATTTCACATCATGCAGAGCCAACCAAAAACAAACATGATGTATAAATTAGTATGCATTATGCCTGCATTGTACATGACGTGAAATCATTTAACAAATATCAAGGGCTGAATGGTCGGTTTCAAATATTTGGCCAGGCCCTGGCACAGCGGTGGAGCTGCTGCCTTACAGTGCCAGAAATCCAGGTTCGATCCTGACCATGGGTGCTGTCGGTACGGTGTTTGTATTTTTTCCCAGTGAGCACGTGGGCTTCCTCCCACACTCCAAAAATGTACAGGTTTGTCGGTTAATTTGCTTCTTTAAATTGTAAATTATCCCTAGTGTGTAGGATATTGCTGTTGCACAGGGTGATCGTTGGTCGGTACCAACTCACTGGGCCAAAGGGCCAGTTTTGACGATGTATCTCTAAAAGTCAATCAAATAACTTACAACTAATCTGTGCAGATGAAGCAATTGTCGCTAAATTTCTGAAGCTTTCTTTGGCATCTCCTACTCCAAACACGTTCAGCTCCAAACACGTTTTTGATGAAAAATCTGTCCGCTTTAAACAGTATAAAACTTTAGGACTAGCTGCTCATTATTCTTGGGCATTCTCTCCCTCTATCCTCTCCTCAAAGCTTACGGTCACCTCTAGCGAGTGCTTCTTAAAAAACACGTTTGTGGTCTCCAGCCTAAGTAGGAATCGCTATTCAAACTACACTCCCATGAATTAGCTAAGAGCTAACATCAGAGAGCCCGGTGGCCTGACACTGAAATGTTTCCCTGAAGGAGCTGCCCTTTGAGACATGATGACCGTTCATGCCTAAATATTGATGAGATTTGTCTATGTCTCAATTATGATTTAAGGACATGATTGGATCTATTTTAATATCCATGCTTCAATTTCAAAGTTCTGATTCATTAATGTTCTTCCTGGTCAATAACTCTTACAGAATGGTGGCTGGAGAAATTGGGACAGGCAAAAGACGTTGAGTTTGCTCACGGGATTGAGCCTCTTGGGCCAATGGAAATGACGTGCTGCCCATACCGACAATGACAATATAGATTATGCAGTTAGTTCTGCTGTTGTGCATTCCTCAGAAACTTCACGTTACAGAATATCGCAAAATTAAAGCTATTGTGTTAATGTGGTTAAGGGGGTTGGGGGCTGCTGAGTTTCACACTAACAATATCAACATGTTTTGTTTCCCAGAAGCATTTTTAAAAATCAAATTCTATGTTAATAGCTTCTGTAAGTTTTTTTTGTTACTGCAAACTAAAGATACTGATAGCTCTGTTATATAGAGTGTCATTGCACACTTATCAATAAAAGTGATTTTCTGTCAATCTCAATGGCCTCCTGCAACGAGATTGGCAGACTGTGTTCTTTAGCAACTATGGTGTCGGTGTACTGTGGGGAGGTTAAATGAAATCAATTTTTTTCCCTGTACTGTTTAATTCTGCAAGACAGCTTTTCTTCTGCTTGTCAATTTGCAAAGTAACTTTGAAGTTGTTCTCTAGCTCCCAATCGAAATGGTGTTATAACCAATTCAGCCCACGTAATAGTTTAGTTTAGTTTAGAGGTACAACGGGGAAACGGGCCCTCCAGCCCACCTGGTCCGCGCCGACCAGCGATCCCCGCACATTAACACAGCCTACACCCACAAGGGACAATATTTACATTTACCAAGCCAATTAACCTACAAACCTGTATGTCTGTGGAGTGTGGGAGGAAACCAAAGATCTTGGAGAAAACCCACACAGGTCACAAAACGACCTTCAGCCCAGAGACATTAGGTGAGACGAACCAATGTCTGACCATGGGAGTGTGTAGGGGGTCACCTGAAATGAATGGAATTGGGAGTCTGCCGGGCACCACCCGCTACGTGTAGACCTGGGGGACCCCCAAAGGGACCACAAAATGGGTGCTAAATAGATGTGTGAGGTACCACTTAAATCCACTACCATGGTGTGCTCACTGCCACGCCTATATCAACAACACAATCGGCAAACATTTTTTCTGCTGCAAAAGGCCCGCCAGACCCCCCACAAAAGGCCTAAAAAAATGGGCTAGCATATAGACGAGCAAGGTACCACTCCAAAATAATGCCAAATGAACAAGTTGAGTTCATAGAGTACAAAATGGGTTACGCCAGACACATAGTCCGCTGCACTACAGGTACCAGACACCCCAAAAATGGACAACCTAGACCCTGCTGTCCAACTAGGCTAGCCTAGATATTGTGGATACCAGTTGAAACCAAGTTTAAATGATCTACCACAGCCTGGGGAATATAAATTGACCTATGACAGAACAATTATCTGCCGCATTGGGCATACCAGACACCCTAAATGGGTCCTTGGGCCAATCTAGGCTAGCCTAGATATTAAAGGTACCAGCTAAAATCAGGTTTAGATGATCAATCACAGCCTAGGAAATACAAAATGACCCATGCCAGAATCATAATCCATTACCTTGGCCTTACCAGACCCCCCCACCCCCCCCCCCCCCTAATAAGTGCTTGGGCCCAAGTAGGCTAGTCTTGGTATTAAAGATATGAGCTGAACCAGGTTTATATCATCAACCACAACCTTTGGCTAATGAATACAAAGTGACTCATGTCAAAAAAATTAACCACTTTATCGACCATTTCCACAACAACCCATTTCAATGAGAAAAGAGGGACATAGGCTAATAGTAGGTATATAATGTTGGAGTGTCCTATTTGGCTTTCTATATAGTTGGCCATTTGGCTGAATGCGGTAACAAGCTCTCCTCGGCTGCAGCCAAACATTACATCAACATCGGATTTGTTGGAAGCTTTTTCAGTAGAGAATCACTGTTTACAGCTGTTTGAGGTAGGTTGTTTACTTTGCTACACAATTATAGTTTGCTATTATAATGCAGGGATATCATGCATGATTCAGTTATAGTGTTCAGTTGCTAATTTACATTAAAACCAATGCCTTAGGGCAATGCCTCGCCCAGTGCACATGGCCTATAGAGAGGTACAATGACTGACGCGTGGTTAGGGTCAAGTATCAGCCCTGTGGAATTTGTGCAATAAACTATGCTATATTGGCCTAAGTACAATTTAAGCTGGAATATTATGTTATTTGATGGTGATTTATCTTAAATACGGATGGACTTTAATTTGATAAGCCTCCAGAGTCATCTCCCGTCTTTAAGAGAAACTGCGGAAAGCCGTATCAGACATCCTATAGTATGGACATAATTGCAATATCAGTGGTGATGCAGAGAGTGTATGCTTAAAATATTAAACTCAATAATGTTGTTTATTGTCAGGCTCAATTTGTGCCATTATAGGATGTTTTATCTGTGGCGTGGTCAGCTAATAGTTTGAAGATACTTGTTCTGTACTTTAAATTCATTACATTCAGTCTCGTGTTTAAAATTGTAAGTATGAATTTTTGAACATTTGCAATGTTTACTTACCATATATCATCACAGTGGAGCATTTCCAATATTTACTTATCTTATATCACAGATCAAGAAGATAATTGCTACAATAACGTTAATTTTTTAGCAATTCACAAACTGATGATTTGTTATTCATGTTTGTTAGGTATACCACCCTGAACCAAACTAACAAAAACTCACATCACTGTCTATATCTCTCGTTTCCCTGATCCCTGACCAGTCTGAAGATGGGTCTCGACCCGAAACGTTGCCTATCTCCTTCGCCTCTTAGATGCTGCTGCACCCGCTGAGTTTCTCCAGCTTTTTGTGTAACAAAAACATACCTAGGTTGATGACCTAGGTTTTTAAAGTTTTCTACATTCAAATGGAGGAACAAGCTTTGAAGGGGAGTATTTTTAGTCCACATTGTTCTCCCATTAAAAGCTTTTTAGTACAGTTCAGGCTAATATTATCCTGGGCAAAATACCAAAGCTAGCTAGTACTAGTAGTAAGACAACGTACATGGAGGCTCCTGTAAACTGTAATGATGATCTACCATTCTATTACGCTATCAGGAAATTATAGCATGCAATGAGCTGGAAATAAATGCAAAAATGAGCATTTTGGGGCATATTTGTGATTTTTCTTAACATCTCGATGCGCAACCCACTAAATTTTCCACAAGGTTGTGAAGATCATATAATCTATAGTAAAACATATATAAAACTTAGAAACAGTTATCAAGCTAATTTTTTTCTCTTTGCAAAAAATGTCCCATCTGTTCACTTTTTGCCAATTCTGCTAATGACAACTTCAGACTGCTTTTGATGCATACAGTTTGTTTTGAAATGGTCATATCTAAGAACTGAGTAACGGTAGGCCTAGTTTTCTTTTCAGAATTATTCTCAGGTAAACATATTGAAGTACAGAATATGTTACACAATTTGGTGTTAATATCTATCAAATTTAAAGGTTTAATGTAACTATGTAACACAATGAAATACATTTTCCTTAGGGGGAGGGTTAACATTTGATTCTGTTATTCTTTAATGAATCATTCCTTACACAAGTACATTAATAATAAACTTTAAATATACATTGGGCCATAAACAAATGAGCTTGGGACCAAATTGTCAATTTTGGACCACAAGTTTGCCATTGTGCTAAATGGTTGCTTCAAATGATCAATCACACCTCGGGGAACACAAAAACACTGATGCCAGAGCAATTATCTGCTGCCTTGTGCTTATCAGACCCCCTCCCCCAGTTGGACACGTTAGAGGCAGGAAACATGTTCCCGATGTTGGAGGAGTCCAGAACCAGGGGACACAGTTTAAGAATAAGGAGTAAGCCATTTAGAACAGAGACGAGGAAACACTTTTTCTCACAGAGTGTGGTGAATCTGTGGAATTCTCTGCCTCAGAGGGCGGTGGAGGCAGGTTCTCTGGATGCTTTCAAGAGAGAGATAGATAGGGCTCTTAAATATAGCGGAGTCAGGGGATATGGGGAGAAGGCAGGAACGGGGTGCTGATTGGGGATGATCAGCCATGATCACATTGAATGGTGATGCTGGCTCGAAGGGCCGAATAGCACCTATTGTCTATTGGGCAATTAAGGGAATATTTGGGGAGTCTGGTAGGACCAAGGTAATGGATTATGATTCTGGCATGGGTGATTTTGTATTTCCTAGGCTGTGATTGATCATCTAAACCTGATTTTAGCTGGTACCTTTAATATCTAGGCTAGCCTAGATTGGCCCAAGGACCCATTTAGGGTGTCTGATAGGCCCAATGCAGCAGATAATTGTTCTGTCATAGGTCAATTTATATTCCCCAGGCTGTGATAGATCATTTAAACTTGGTTTCAACTGGTATCCACAATATCTAGGCTAGCCTAGTTGGACAGCAGGGTCTAGGTTGTCCATTTTTGGGGTGTCTGGTACCTGTAGTGCAGCGGACTATCTTTGGCATTATTTTTGAGTGGTACCTTGCTCGTCTATATGCTAGCCCATTTTTTAGGCCTTTTGTGGGGGGTCTGGCGGGCCTTTTGCAGCAGAAAAAATGTTTGCCGATTGTGTTGTTGATATAGGCGTGGCAGTGAGCACACCATGGTAGTGGATTTAAGTGGTACCTCACACATCTATTTAGCATACATTTTGTGGTCCCTTTGGGGGTCCCCCAGGTCTACACGCAGCGGGTGGTGCCCGGCAGACTCCCAATTCCGTTCATTTCAGGTGACCCCCTACACATTCCCATGGCCAGACATTGGTACCTAGTTCGTCTCACCTAATGTCTCTGGGCTGAAGGTCTATTTGTACGTTCTCCCTGTGACCTGTGTGGGTTTTCTCCAAGATCTTTGGTTTCCTCCCACACTCCACAGACATACAGGTTTGTAGGTTAATTGGCTTGGTAAATGTAAATATTGTTTACGGAGGGCCCGTTGTACCTCTAAACTAAACTAAACTATTACGTGGGCTGAATTGGTTATAACACCATTTCGATTGGGAGCTAGAGAACAACTTCAAAGTTACTTTGCAAATTGACAAGCAGAAGAAAAGCTGTCTTGCAGAATTAAACAGTACAGGGGAAAAAATTGATTTCATTTAACCTCCCCACAGTACACCGACACCATAGTTGCTAAAGAACACAGTCTGCCAATCTCGTTGCAGGAGGCTATTGAGATTGACAGAAAATCACTTTTATTGATAAGTGTGCAATGACACTCGATATAACAGAGCTATCAGTATCTTTAGTTTGCAGTAACAAAAAAAAACTTACAGAAGCTATTAACATAGAACTTGATTTTTAAAAATGCTTCTGGGAAACAAAACATGTTGATATTGCTTGACTGTATGCTAGCCCATTTTTTGGCTCTTTGTGGGGGGGTCTGGCGGGCCTTTTACAGTGGAGAAAATGTCTGGCATTTGTGTTGTTGATATAGGCGTGGCAGTGAGCACACCATGGTGGTGGATTTAAGTGGTACCTCGCTCTTCTATTTAACATCCATTTTTTGGGGGGTCCCCCAGGTCTACATGAGGGGTCCCCGAGGTCTCCTTTGGGGAGTCCCCCAGGTCTACATGCATTGGGTGGTACCCGGCAGACTTCCAATTCCGTTCATTTCCGGTGACCCCCTACACAATCCCATAGTCAGACATTGGTACCTAGTTCGTCTAACCTAATGTCTCTGGGCTGACGGTCCAAAACTCCGTACAGACAGCACCCGTAGTCAGGATCGAACCGGGGTCTCCGGCGTTGTATTAGCTGAAAGGCAGCAACTCTACTGCAGCGCCACCGTGGCCGCCCTTAATATTGCTTCCGAATTCATCAATTACCTTTGATCCAATTCACGACCTGGAAACATACGTTATAGCAAACTATCTGCACTGAAATAGTCACTCAAAAAATGCACTCTGAATTAGTACTCAAAAATAAAAGTGCCTGTAAAAAAAATCTCTTTTAGTGTATCACAATTCTATAATTTTCATTTGAAACCACCTTTAAAGTAATAAACTAACATTGTTGAATTGACAGGCAGTGACAATGGTGATGTAAGATGAGAGAGAATTTAAATTCATTTAACTTTACCCTTCATTTATTTTGCCTCATTGTGAAAGACAGAGCATATAACTTTAGCAGTTAAAGTATAATTTGTCGTTCATCTCCTACCATTTGGAGTCAATCAAGTGTAATCTTCAGCTGAAGCAACTGTGAGTTCACCGATAATGTATGCATCACTGAGCAAATTTGTTTTAAAATAATAGTTGCCTGTATATTGTAGAGAAAAAGCAAAAATAATTGCTCTTTTGAGAGGGAGAGAAATATGCTGTAGGTGGCTGCAGTATCTAGGATTCCCTGCAATGACTGAAAAGCACGGACGGGTACAGAGATGGGGATGGTTTAGTGCGAGACGGGCCACATACGGCCATGTGGGACAGCTGTAGATGGGACATGCTGGTCCCACGGCAGGACAAAACGACTTGCAAAGCTGTCTTGTCCCAGTGGAAAGATGTTTAAGTTTGTAAAGCCAAGTCAGTGGATATTTTTAAGGAAGACATAGATAGTACGTGTGCCAGGGGTTATGGTGCAAAAGCAGGAGAATGAGGTTAGGAGGGAGAGACAGATCAGCCATGATCGAATGGCAGAGTAGACTCGATGGGCTGAATGGCCTAATTCTTCCCCTATCACTTATGAATATATGAAGTTTGAAGATGAATGATAAGTGCAGGGACCATAACTCCCCATCATGAACAGATTTGAGAGACCACTTCTTAATCACTGGATCAGTTTAGTGCCAGCAACAAGTAATATAATAGAAAACAGACAGGCAAAAGATGAAAAATGGGAAAAAATACAGATAAAATGCGATAGATTATTTTTTTTAGAGTCACTCCGAAACTGAAAAGGGAAAATATGTTTACAAGATAGTGCCGAATATCGTTTCAACATTTCCATCATGGAAAGACAGTGACATAACAAACCGATAACAAGTAACGCTCAAAGACATGAACATAAATCTACAACTATGTGCGATAGTTAAATATTAAATGGTGAAAGAATCCCTTTATTCCTCCTGTATAACTGCTTTTAAATAACTGCTTTACACTTAAAGTCCAAGAAACAGGACATTTGGACCACTGTCAAAAGCAAAGAGCATAAAACAGCTTCCTCCACTCACCAACCTTGTGCCCCATCTACACTAATCCAACACTTATCCTAATTTATTCTCCCCTTATTTCCAACAACTACCTCTAGATTTTACCACTCATTCACATGCAAGGAGCAAATTAGTGTCCAATTAATCTGCTGATCTAGAAAGTAGGAACTCCAGGTGCAGGTTTACAAAACAAAACAAAACAAATGCCGGAGTAACTCAAAGGGTTGGGCACCAATGGAGGAGAATGTGGATGGGTGATGTTTGAGGTTGGGACCCTTCTTCAATCTGTATGTTTTAGGGATGCTGAAGGAAGCCAGAGTGCCCAGTAGAACACCCACAAGGTCACAGTGAGAACAGTCAAACTCCACAGAGAGAGTGATTGAGATCAGAATAGAACCCGAGTCACTGGGTCTCTATTGCAGCGGCTCTAACGCCTTCATTGCTGTACTGCCGAATTATACTGATGGTTATCCTACTCAAGCCAGTCTCAAGTATCTGCCCCTTTTTCTGAGTACATTCTCTTGTCTTTCCATCACCCAACATTAAAACAAAATGTTGTGATCCGTGAACATGTTAAATGTGTCTTCCAAGGTGGCCCATCACTCAGATTAAAAAAAAAGTATTGTATTCACGTTTTTGGGGAGAACCAGGGGCCACAGTTTAAGAATAAGGCGTAAGCCATTTAGAACGGAGATGAGGAAAAACGTTTTCACCCAGAGAGTTGTGAATCTGTGGAAGTCTATGCCTCAGAAGGCAGTGGAGGCCAATTCCCTGGATGCTTTCAAGAGAGAGTTATATAGGGCTCTTAAAGATAGTGGAGTCAAGGGATATGGGGAGATGGCAGTAATGGGGTACTGATTGGGGATGATCAGCCATGATCACATTGAATGGTGGTGCTGGCTCAAAGGGATGAATGGCCTACTCCTGCACCTATTGTCTATTGTCTACTTGTCAAGCCAAACTCTACTTGAGAAGCTGGGTTTGACGACTCAACTGGTGAATGAACTCTGTCAGTGGTGTTGCTAAGGAGTTTGAGGATTTTGACCAGGCGTTAATAAACGACAGGTCAGAACAGTGAACAGCTTTGAGTGGGGGTGGTGGACCTGGTATTAACACACCCATAGTTCTCGTATACTTCATGCAGAGGACATACGTTTGCAAGGTGCTGTCTTAGCACTAGGGTAAGTGGAGTACAGTTTTCAGACATACTGCAGCCACTATGAACATGAGCTGCGGGGAATCGATAAATAGGGTGTAGAAACAAGATCTTATTGCTGGTCAGATGCCGGTGCCGGTGCAGATCAGATGCCGGTTTGCAAACCAAAAAGGCGCATAGTGCTGGAGTAATACAGCGGGTGAGACAGCATGCCTGGAGAAGATGGATAGGTGATGTTTCAGGTTGGGACCCTTCTTCAGGCAGGGGTAGTTTGATGGGTCATCAATCCAGCAGGCTGTTTTGTTTTAGCTTCTCTGGAGCATTTGGAGGTACAGTTACCCAACCAGGTGAAGAGCATTCAAACATCCACCTGACTTGCACTTTCTAGAGTTGGAAAGGCCTTGAGTGAAAGGAGGCGAGTCACTCCACACAGGGAAATAGTGGTCTTGTAGCCATTGTGCAGCTGTGGTTGGTCCTGCTGTTGGCGTTGGGGAACTTGGTGAGAGTAATACCATTGAACATCAAGGCTCTCTCTAGCTAGAGATGGCCACTGTCTAGCACGGGTTGCATGATGGCTCCTCATCATTTATCAGCCTTTGCCTTAGTATATCTCGCTCTTACGGCTTGTAGATCTGGAAAATGATCCACCAGCTGCGGAGTTGCAAATTAAACTGAAAATTGTGAAATCACTGCTTCCAAACTTAATGAAGCAGCTGGAATGGTTGAGCGGAGGTTTGTTTCGACCAAGCCATGTTTGGATCAAGGCTGTAATGAAGTCTGAGACCAAATAAGCATGAAGAAATCCACGCTGGGCCTCAGCAAGGAGGTTATTCACGAGTAAGTCCTGCTAATATCATTGTTGTCGACACCTTTTATCACTTTGCTGGTGATTGTGAGTAGACTGACTTGGACAGTACATAGCTGTCATGTACATGTACAGGTACATAGAATCGCACGTTTATGAGCATGATGTCCCTGGACAATTGTCCTCATTGTCAGAGTTTGATGAAGGACCTAACAATATTTTAGCCTCCTGAAATATTCCGCCTGAAATATCCAAAGTGTCTGACATCTGATGTGCATTGATGAAAATTTTATAATTATCTGGCATGAGTTTGTGAAGCTAATTCTTCTACTACTTTCCACCCCCAGAGAGTTTGTTGCAGGGGAAGTCCTCGGAACTGTACTTTTACAAGCATGTTGGAATCCACACACTAAACCACTAAATTCCATTTTCATCTACACTTAAAGATGACAGATGTACAGACAACCTCCAGGCAAGCCACATGCTGTGACTGTTATATCCAGTGTAATCATTTACCAGAAGAGGCAGATAAACTCACTGAGCTGCTTGTTGCCAATCAATCAGCAAATATAACCTGGACTTTTGGAGATTGGATAAAAGAGTTCTCAACTTAAAATACCAAGCTGAACATATTCAAGATAGACACACAATGTTGGAATAACTCAGCAGGATGGGCAGCATTTCTGCATAGAAGGAATGGGTGACGTTTCGGGTCGAGATCTTTCTTCAGATGAAGGGTATAAAGGATCTCGACCCAAAACATCACCCATGTCCTGCTGAGTTGCTCCATCATTTTGTGTCCGTACACTGTGCTTTAGCCGTCTTCATTACAGCGCCAACCTTCCTGTTCCTGTGTGTGTCTGTATCACCTTGGCTTTGCACCGTGTGAATTTCATTCAGACAGCGCTTCCCCCCGCTTGCCCTGTCCCCCGCCTGCATAACGGACTGGTGAAGGAAGCGATGTGTGTGTGTGTATGTGTGTGTTCCACTCTGACAGTCGCCATTCCAGATGTTGGCTTTTCCGGCAACTTGACAGTCGCCGGCAGTCCCCTGAAAAATTGCCTAAGTGGGACGGGCCCAATATTGGAAGAAGCATTATCTTCACTCTTTTTACTTAGTTTGTGTGACTAATCAGAATAAGCTAGCCAACATTCAGACACAAAAAACATCCAATGTGATTGGACTTTGAACATAAAACAAGATAGCCAAATCATGTAATTAAAATGCCTGGTGGTTACCTCCAATTTTTCACAGCGGTTAAGAGGTGGAAGCAAAAGAGGTGTAAGGACAGTTTGAAATTGTGAACAATTCATTGCAATACTGGGGACAGGTTGCGCAAGATCATAAAATGGGGTTCAAACTGTTCTGAATCAGATTATCCCTAATACCCATGCAAAAATGAATATTCTAGAAGTTATTATCACATTACTATTTAAGAATGCAATTATATGCAAATCCTTCTTGGGAATTTTAGTTTAAGCAGAAATGTAAGAAGAGAAACTGAGCAAACTATTTCTTGATTAAAGTTTAAGCTAGAATGGACTGTGGTCCATAGTGACAAATATGTTTTCATATTAAATTTTTAGTTTTGAAATGAATGTTTCCCAGAATTGTCACCTTCATTTGAACAATCTTTTGTGCAGTACATGAATATAAATATAAATATTCATGATCAATTGAGTACTGCCTTCAATGCAAGATAATCCTGCTGGAAATGATTCTGCCTATCAGCTGAATCTTCCAAAGCTTTTACATTAGTCTCAGTTCCACAACAGGATTCAATCGTTCTTTCAGATTTGGCGTCTGTTTATGTGGATTTTTGTGCGCTAATGTATTCTATTCTTATTTATATCCTCAACATCTTCACATTAAGATTTTCCGACAGGTAAGATAATATCTTGTAAAAATTCATTCTTGCTGAAAGCATTAAGGGCCTGTCCCACTTGGGCGACCTAATCCACGAGTCCAGAAGTGTGCCTTCAACCTTCAAGCTCGAGGGCACTCTCCTGGAAAGCTTCGAGCTGATTCGATCGGCCGCGTTGAAACCGCGAGCTGGATCGACTGAACCGTGAGCTGCATCTACCGAGCACACACACACACACACACACACACACACACACACACACACACACACACACACACACACACACACACACAGCGAAGGTGGGGATCAGGGAAAGCGGAGGAGCGCTGTCTGCGCGATGAAGAGGAAGGTAAACTGCTGCCACAGAGCGGGGGGGGGGGGGGGGGGAGGGGAGGGTAGAGAAGGGGGGGGGGGGAGAAGGAGTGGAGACACTTTTAAGAAGTTTAATAAAGTTAGCGGGCATTTTACTTACCGGTAGGTCTTCCTAGGCCATGAAACTCCAATGAGCCAATCAAAATGCTTAAGTCAACGAAGGAGTTGACCTACGGCTGCCCTCGAGCGCCTGTAAGTAAATAGCGACCCTACTCCACTGCACTACGAGTGAAAAAGACCCATATCCTGAAAATGTTTCCGCGACCAAGCTGAGGCTGCGAGTAGGTGGGATCCTCCCTCGAGCATGAAGGAGAGATCCAGCCACCTCATACGGCCCCCCAGGACCTCCTGTCGACCATGCTGCGAGTTTGAGTCCAGGGCAAACTCGTCTAAACACGCAGCATGGTCGCCCAAGTGGGACAGGCCCTTAATGACATCTTTAAAAATAAGTTGTTAATTTCTAATTAAGGAATCGAAGCCCGATATCATAATACGCAGGAAGCTACAAAAATACCATGTTCATCAATCGACACCATTGCAAACAAGATTGCAACTATATTTTAAATAAAACCTTTAGATTAATGCAACAGAACAACATAACAAAATTCACAAAGATGCAGAATGTTAAATGGAAGAATGATGAAGAACAATGCAATTTCCAAAGTGAGTAACTGTATAATGTTCAGGCTGCTCTGCTCATGACATGGCAATTCGATTTCTTCCTGAAGGATTCCAGATGAATATGATGGGGTATAAATCTGTCCCCTGAAGAAACACAAATTGGCTGATAACGACCTAACTGCTGTCTGATCTTCCTTTCCCACAGTCTAAACACAGATTGGTTGCCTTTCACTGCTTGTCCATTTTGTGCAACCATTCGATCCAAATTAATTGTCCAATCTTTTGAAAATCATGCTACTTGTTTTTAAATGACATTTGTTTTCGGAACTGTCTTGTCTTGTTCACAGCTGAAATGAATAAGCTTTGTATCAGACAAAACTACTGGTGTATTTTATGTCATACAGGAAAAAAAAACACCCATACCTTTACGACTACTATTGTTTACAAGGCACTGCAAAATCACATTTCCTTCGCAAGACCATGATTCTTTTTTCCTCTCCAGTGAATTGCATATATTGCCCTGATATTGAATTGATGCCTTTGTAGTAAAATACAATGGAACCAGTGCATCATTATGATATCAGAACAACATATGCAATGGGAAACATGAGAGATTGCACATGCTTTCTCACTTGCTTGTTCTTAGCTCACCCCCTCTCCTCACCTGTTTCTAGCTACTATCTTCCCTTTATTCCACAAGTCTGAAGTGTCTTGACCTGAAACGTCATTTGACCATTTCTCTTCATAGATGCTGCCTGACCCACTGAGTTCCTCCTCTGTTTGTTTATTACAGTATATGCAATTCATTTGAGATAAATTACGTAATGTACCACTGAAGTAATTTCCATATATAACCGAGAGGGATATATGCAAATTCACTGGGAGCACTTTTATTACCGATAAGGGGTCCGTGTGCACACCTGTATTCCTAAACACACTTGCAAAAACATGGAGCAAGTCAGCAGTACAACATCGCTGTTCACTGCTAACTAATGATGAAGGATAACACCATTGCATTAAATACCCCAGAGAGATGCAGCTGCAAAATGCTCAAAAACCTTCCAATCATAAATCTGGCATATGTGGGAAAGGGAGTTGTGGTGATGAGAAGGTAGGAGTTGGCAGTGTCAGTGAGAAGGAAGGGATGTGTAGAGATGAACTGCAGATGCTGCTTTAAACTGAAGATAGGCACAAACAAGATGGACCCTTTGTCTGAAGAAAGGTCGACCCGAAACGTCACCCATTCCTCGTTTCCAGAGATGCTGCCTGTCCCAGTTAGTTACTCCAGCTTTTTGTGTCCATCTTCGGGAAGGATGGGATGGTGGACAGGTGTCAGACGATGCTATATCACAAAACTAATTCAAGACCCTCGACAGTTTGATGGCCAGTTAAGCTATCCTCCCTGTTTTAACAATCTCAGGATTAAAGGTAACAATCTCAGGATTACTGCTTGTGCCACGCGACAGTGAGAGTAGGAATGGAGCGAGGTGGAGGATAAATGCCTGGCTGAAGGGCTGGTGAAGAGGGCAGGTATTCAAGTTTCTGGATCATTGGGACCTCTTTTGGGGAAGGAAAGTCCTGTATGAAAAGGATGGGTTGCACTTGAACCCAAGGGGGACCGGTATCCTGGCGGGGTAATTTGCAAAGGCTACTGGGGAGACTTTAAACTAGAATGGTTGGGGGGAGGGACTCAAATAGAGAATGCTAGTAGACAGGGTCTGAGGCAGGAGGTAGAGAAGGGAAGCACTCAGACCCAACATGTAGGGTGGAAAGAAGAAGCAAATAATAGGCAGAGAATAAGAGGTGGTGGGTTTCTTAAATGTGTGAGCAGAGAGAAAGAGGGGTATAAAATGAGGGTAGGAGCAATTGGTAGCAAGGTGAAAAGTAAAAGTGGCAGGCAGACAAATCCAGGGCAAAAATCAAAAAGGGCCACTTTTCAACATAATTGTATAAGGAATAAGAGTGTTGTAAAAACAAGCCTGAAGGCTTTGTGTCTCAATGCGAGGAGCATTCGTAATAAGGTGGATGAGTTGAAGGTGCAGATAGCTATTAATGAATATGATATAGTTGGGATCACGGAGACATGGCTCCAGGGTGACCAAGGGATATTCAATATTCAGGAGGGATAGACAGAAAGGTAAAGGAGGAGGGGTAGCGTTGCTGGTTAGAGAGGAGATTAACGCAATAGAAAGGAAGGACATTAGCTTGGAGGATGAGGAATCGATATTGGTAGAGCTGCAAAACACTAAGGAGCAGAAAACGCTAGTGGGAGTTGTGTACAGGCCACCTAACAGTAGTAGTGGAGTTGGGGATGGCATCAAACAGGAAATTAAAAATGCATGCAACAAAGGTAAAACAGTTGTAATGGGTGACTTCAATCTACATATAGATTGGGTGAATCAAATTGGCAGGGGTGCTGAGGAAGAGGATTTCTTGGAATGTATGCGGGATAGTTTTCTAAACCAACATGTAGAGGAACTAATGAGAGAGCAGGCTAATCTAGACTGGATATTTAGTAGTGAGGAAAGGTTAGTTAGCAGCCTTGTTGTACGTGGGCAAGAGTGACCATAATATGGTTGAGTTCTTCATTAGGATGGAGAGTAACATAATTAATTCAGAAGCAAGGGTTCTGAACTGAAAGAAAGGTGACTTTGAAGGTATGAGACGTGAATTGGCCAAGATAGACTGGCAAGTGATTCTTAAAGGGTTGACAGTGGATGTGCAATGGAAGGCATTTAAAGACTGCATGGATGAACTACAAGAATTGTTCATCCCAGTTTGGCAAAAGAATAAATCAGGGAAGGTAGTGCATCCGTGGATAACAAGGGAAATCAGGGATAGTATCAAAACAAAAGATGAAGTATACAAAATAGGCAGAAAAAGCAACCTACCAGAGGACTGGGAGAAATTCAGAGTCCAGCAGAGGAGGACAAAGGGCTTAATTAGGAAAAGGAAAATAGATTATGAAAGAAAACTGGCAGGGAACATACAAACTGACTGCAAAGGTTTTTATGGATATGTGAAGAGAAAAAGATTAGTTAAAACAAATGTAGGTCCCTTGCCATCAGAAACAGGTGAATTGATCATGGGGAACAAGGACATGGCACACCAATTGAATAACTGTTTTGGTTCTGTCTTCACTAAGGAAGACATAAATAATCTGCCGGAAATAGCAGGGACCGGGCGTCAAATAAGATGGTGGAACTGAGTGAAATCCAGGTTAGCCGGGAAGTGGTGTTGGGTAAATTGAATGTATTAAAGGCAGATAAATCCCCAGGGCCAGATAGGCTGCATCCCAGAGTACTTAAGGAAGTAGCCCCAGAAATAGTAGATGATTAGTGATAATTTTTCAAAACTCTTTAGATTCTGGAGTAGTTCCTGAGGATTGGAGGGTAGCTAATGTAACCTCACTTTTTAAAAAGGGAGGGAGAGAGAAAATGTGGAATTACAGACCAGTTAGTCTAACATCGGTAGTGGGGAAACTGCTAGAGTCAGTTATTAAAGATGGGATAGCAGCGCATTTGGAAAGTGGTGAAATCATTGAACAAAGTCAGCATGGATTTACAAAAGGTAAATCATGTCTGACGAATCTTATAGAATTTTTCGTAGATGTAACTAGTTGAGTGGATGTGTTATATCTGGACTTTCAGACTGCTTTTGACAAGGTCTCACATAAGAGATTGGTATACAAACTTAAAGCACACAGTATTGGGGGTTCAGTATTGATGTGGATAGAGAACTGGCTGGCAGACAGGAAGCAAAGAGTAGGAGTAAATGGATCATTTTCAGAATGGCAGGCAGTGACTAGTGGGGTACCGCAAGGCTCAGTGCTGGGACCCCAGCTATTTACAATATATATTAATGATTTGGATGAGGGAATTGAAAGCAACATCTCCAAGTTTGTGGATGACACAAAGCTGGGGGGGGGGGGGGGGCAGTGTTAGGTGTGAGGAGGATGCTAGGAGGCTGCAAGGTGACTTGGATAGGCTGGGTGAGTGGGCAAATGCATGGCAGATGCAGTATAATGTGGATAAATGTGACGTTATCCACTTTGGTGGCAAAAGCAGACGGGTAGACTATTATCTGAATGGTGGCCGATTAGGAACAGGGAAGATGCAACGAGACCTGGATGTCATGGTACACCAGTCATTGAAAGTAGGCATGCAGGTGCAGCAGGCAGTGAAGAAAGTGAATGGTATGTTAGCATTCATAGCAAAACAATTTGAGTACAGGAGCAGGGCAGGCACGTGCCGTCAGGGAAGGCAAGGTAGGCACTGCCTACTAAAATTATAACATAGTAATGTCTAAATATAAATAGTAAAGGCATGGGAGAATTATGCCTATGTAAGAGACCGATCTCTTAGGTAGGCATAATTCTCCGTGCATTTTATCCACAGCGCTTGTAAAACACGGGAAGCTCTGTGCAGCCCACGTGCCGTCAGCGCTGCCTGAAGCCGTCAATTTCAATCGGGGCTGAGGCAGCAGAAATTCTGCCTTTGCAGCACTGCGCATGCGCATCGGTCTACTGCGCATGGGCAGCGCAGGTTTCTTGGCGGAGTTTTCAAATATGGTTTGTCGTGTACCAATGACGTGGTAAGTACATTTCATGGTGTTGTTTTTAAATACCGTATTTCCAGGGGTGTGGGGGTGTGGGGGTGGGGGGAGAGCTCCTTTCACAGTGTTTGGGGAGTCTGGCCCGGGGTAAAGTTGCGGGGAGGGCACGAATGTTATGAATGAGGGGATTGGGATAATGCCACTTGCGACGCTCCTTGCACGGAGGCGTGGAATGCCACCGCATTGAGGCCGGGGGGGGGGGGGGGAGAGAAGCAGCTCGGGTGGCTGAGCGGCCGCCGGGCCGGACAGCGGAACCAGCCGCCACCTTAGCTCATTCTGCCAGTCCCCGCTCACCTCTGGCAGTTCTCTGTCTAAAATCCTCTCTCCTGCCGTTCGCTGGCCTCACTCATGTCCTTAAATTCCGACAGCGCGATTGAGGTTACTCAGCTGTGGGAATTTAAGGATTTGCAGGAAGCCGCTGACATGAGCGAAGTCGGCGAATGACAGGTGACAGGTGTTCCGACGGAGAGCACGGCCAAAGGTGAACAGGCCAGCAGAAGGCGCTGAAGTGGCGGCCAGTTCTGCTGTCGGGTCCCGGTGGCCGCTGGCAGCTCCCTGAGATGCTTCTATCCCCAGCTACAGTGCGTGGCTTCGCGCCCGGAGAGCTGCGGCAGCGGTGAGTGAGTTACTGGCAGTATCCCCGACACCCTCCTTCTCAACACTCGTGCCCTCCCCACAACTTTACCCCTGACAAAAGGAACTGTTCCCCCAATTGGTCCCTTGAACAAGTGTTGTCATTCAATAAGATGACAACTGATTCAACTATTCCCTGTACTCCTGTTTTTCCCACCATCTCTCCATCTCTCCATCTGCCATCACTCTCGGCTTGTACTCGCTAGAATTTAGAAGATTCAGGGGGGATCTTATAGAAACGTATAAAATTCTTAAGGGGTTGGACAGGCTAGATGCTGGAAGATTGTTCCCGATGTTGGGGTGGTCCAGAAGAAGGGGTCACAGTTTAAGGATAAGGGGGAATTCCTTTAGGACCGAGATGAGAAAAACATTTTTCACACAGAGAGTGGTGAGTCTATGGAATTCTCTGCCACAGAAGGTAGTTGAGGCCAGTTCATTGGCTATATTTAAGAGGGAGTTAGATGTGGCCCTTGTGGCTAAAGGAATCAGGGGGTATGGAGAGAAGGCAGGTACAGGATACTGTGTTGGATGATCAGCCATGATCCCATTGAATGGCGGTGCAGGCTCGAAGGGCCGAATGGCCTACTCCTGCACCTATTTTCTATGTTTCTAACAGGCTGCCAAGATAATCAACCATTTTAATGTTTCTGTCCAGAACCGGGTTGTCACAGTGGGCAACTTTAAAGTCCCCAATATTGACTGGGACTTACTTTGTGCAAAAGTCTTAGGTAGGGCAGATTTGTTTGGTGCATCCAAGATGGTTTCCTGACATAGAATGTGGACAATCCAATAGTTGTCCTTGTATTGGGAAATGAGCCTTGCCAGGTGACTGCAGTAGAAGAGCATTTTGTGAACAGTGATCACATGTCTATAGGTTTTCACATAGTTATGAATAAATCTGCTCGCCGGCTGAGGGAAGGTAATAAATTAGGGTAATGGGGCTGTCCCACTGTTTGAGTTAATTCAAGAGTTCTCCCGAGTTTCCCCTGATTCGAACTCGGAGATTTACGGTAATGGCCACTTGTAGGTACTCGGGCCTCTCGTAGACATTTTTCAACATGTTGAAAAATGTTCACGAGTCTTCCCGAGCTTACTGCGTTTCCCGAGTACCTGCCGTTAGCATTACAAGCCGCTAAGAGATGCATCCCGTGCTCCGACGTACCCGCTACGTACATTCTACGTGCTTCCACGAGTTTGATTTTTTTTTAAACTCGGGAGAGCTCTTGAATTACCTCGTACAGTGGGACAGGCCCTTAAGGCAGATTACAGCAATATTAAGCAGCAGTGAATTGGGAATGGTTGCTATTGCATAAGACCACACCTGAAATGTGGGTGTCATTTAAAGGACAGCATAGCAGAGTTCATGACCAGTATGTTCCACAAAGCATGAACAATCAGGAATGGCAAGGTAAGGGAACTTTGAATAATGAAAAAGATTGTAAACCTTTCAAAAAGAAAAAGGAAGTGCATGTAAAGATCAGAAAAAATCTCCACAAATAACTCAATCAAGTTAATAAGACAAGACCTGCCACATACAAAGATATGCTGACTGTCCCTAATTAGCCAATGTCCTTCCAAATGGAAGTAAATCCTATCCCAAAGAATTCTCTGCATATGCTTCCCTCCACTTGAAATGAGGCTCATCCGACTACAATTCCCTGTATTCTCTCTACTTTCCTTCTTGATCAAACAAACAACATTAGTTATTATTCAGCATCCAGGACCTCACTTGTAGCTAGAGAAGTTGCAAAGATCCTTGCCAAGGCTCCCACAATCTCCTCTCTTGCCTTTCTCCGTAGCCAGTGACAGATCCCATCAGGCTCTGGGGAATTATCCACCTCAATGAAATTCAAGAACCCCAACACCTCCTCCATCTTATTCTCAAACTGACCTTGGATGATAGTATTCTTCGCACACGGTTCTCCAAGCCCTTCTCTCTGGAGGTGAAGACAGATTCAAAGTACTCGGTTAATACCTTGCCTACATCCTCTGAATCCAAACAAATTGCCTCTATTACTCTTCAGTGGTCCAACCTTCTCCCTAGTTACTCTCTGGTTTTTAATGTATTCATAAAAACCCATGGAATCTTTATAACCCGAATCACCAAAGATATTTCATGGCCCCATTTGACCTATCTAAACGCCTGCTTAAGTTTTTTCCTCCTTCATTTTGTATTCCTCAAAGCCACATTCTGATTTCATGTTCTTAAACCCTACATGTGCTTCCATTTTCCCTTTAAACCAAGTTTACAAGGTCTTTGGTCATCCAAGGTTTGTTTACTTTGACATCCTTATCCCTCCATCTTCCTGGAACATACAGGTTCCCCAGATTTCGATCAACTGGGGCTCCCACATGTCAGTTGCTTAAAAATAATTCTGGCCAGCGATCCCAACACATTAATGGGCCTGTCCCACAATGTCTACGACAATGTCTACAACAACCTACCACCTAGTCAACGTCCAGCTATGGCAAGTTACAGACAATCGGCACCCCATTAGAACGTCCACCCACGACCACACCTACAACAACCAACGTCCACCCACGACCAGCTCCGACAAAGTAAAATAATTCAATTGCCGGTACCTGTCGCCGGTTGACGCAGGTTGATGTAGGTAGTCGCCAATGGAATTCACCAAAGTCAGCACCGGCGACAACCTATGTCATCCTGGCGACAACTTACGCCAGGAGAATTCAAGCTACGCTCATTGGCGTCAAGCCCACTGTTGCCGACTGTCGCCAAAACGTATTAAACATTTCAAAATCTAGCAGCGACCAGAAAAATGCTACGAATTGTTTGGCGACTGAGGAGACTACTCACGACCATACAGGCGACACCCCTGCGACCATGTGGCGACAGCCTAGTCGCCTGTAGTCGCCTAAAACATTGCCTAAGTGGGACAGGGCATACCACTATCCTACACACACTAGGGAACATTTACACATACACCAAGCAATTAACCTACAAACCTGTACGTCTTTGGAGTGTGGGAGGAAACAGAAGATCATGGTGAAAACCCACGCCGTCAAGGGGAGAATGTACATAACTCCGTAGTCGGGATCGAACCCTGGTCTCCGGCGCTGCGAGCACTGTAATGGGCCTGTCCCACTTATCCGATTCTTTAGGCGACTGCCAGGTACTAGTTTTAATGGAATTCACCTACGACACCCGTCAACAACCTTCGACAGAACCTACGTCAACCTACGGCAGCAAAAATTGTCGACACTGTCCCCTAAAAATTTTTCAACATGTTGCAAACTTTGCGGCAGTCGCCTGTAGTCGCCCAAGTGGGATTAGGCAGCATAAGGCAGCAACTCTACCAGTGCCCCACCATGGCCGCCTTAAGGTATTCTATCTCTCTCCTGTTCAATGACTCATCACCACTTTTACTTCTGCAAAACCACAATGGTGACATCAAGAAACCAGTTGCCGAGGAAGGTCGAGAGGCCAAGGTCGTGGAGCTCGTTGATGCGTTTGGAGAGGTTGATTTTGCTGAATGGCGAGTTGCAGTTGATGAACAGCAGCCTGACACATGCGTTGCTGTTATCCAGATGGTCCAGAGCAGAGTGGAGAGAGATATATTCTGCTGTGACCTGTTGTGTCAGTGGTCAAGCTGAAGCAAATCCAGGTCATTTCTGAGGCAGGAGTTGAGTTGCAACAAAACCTCTGGTTGCCCTTGATCTCAGTGGATATGAGTGCTTTTGATGGTGGTCCTTGAGGCAGGGCACCAGTATGATAGATCTATTATTATTATCTCATTTTATCAGCAAAAAATAAATACATATTCCCGCTCTTCCTGCGCCAAACAAAAAGTTGACATGAAATAATAAATACAATTGCTCCAGTTTATTCACTGGAATCAACGGCAAAGGACAGAAGCCTTGCATGAACCTATAAATGAGGTAGGGTTAACCACAGCAGAATAGAAATAAGCATGCTTCAGGGATGAATTCAGGATAAACAAGTGTAAGAAACAGAAACACCAAGTGACTGTTCATAACGTCATAAGATCATGTGACAGGAGCAGAATTAGGCCATTCGGCACATCAAGTCTAATCTAATTGTCATTCAATCATGGCTGATCTGTCTCTCCCTCCTCACCCCATTCTCCTGCCTTCTCTTCATCACCTCTGACACCTGTACAAATCAATATTGTATCTATCCCTGCCTTATAAATATCTATTGATGCCCTCCACAGCCTCCCGTGGAAAAGAATTCCACAAATTCACCATTCTCTGACTAAAGATATTCCTTCTCATCTCCTTCCAAGAGGAAAGTCCTTTAATTCTGAGGCCATGACCTCTAGTCCTAGACCCTCCTAGACACTCTCAATAGCAGAAACATCATTTCCACATCCACATTATACAAGCCTTTCACTGCTCTGTACATTTCAATGAGATCCCCTCTCATTCTACTAAACTCCAGCGAGTACAGGCCCAGTGCCGTCAAACGCTCATCATAGGTTAACCTACTTAGGTTAACCATCATAGGTTCCTACTCATTCCTGGGATCATTCTCGTAAACCTCCTCTAGATCCTCACCAGAACCAGCACATCCTTCCTCATATAAGGTGCCCAAAACTGCTCACAATACTCCAAATGCAGCCTGGCCAGCGCCTTCTAGAACCTCAATATTATATCCCTGTTTTTGTATTCAAGTCCTCTTGATATAAATGCTAGCATTGTCTTTGCTTTCTTTACTACCGATTCGACTTGCAGATTAACTTTTTGGGAATCCTGCACCTGCACTCCCAAGTCCCTTTGCACCTCTGATCTCTGGATTCTCACCCCATTTAGAAAATAGTCCACACCTTTATTCCTACTACCAAAATGCAGAACTCCACACTTTGCTACACTACATTCCATCTGCCACTTATCTGCTCACTCTCCCATCCTGTCCAAGTCCTTCTGCAGAGTCCCTGCTTTCTCTACACTACCTGCCCCTACGCCTATTTTCGTATCATCCGCAAACTTGGCCACAAAGCCTTCAATCCCCTCATCCAAATCATTAATATACAACATGAAGAGTAGTGGCCCCAGCATCGAGCCCTGCGGAACTCCGCTAGTCACTGGCAGCCAACTAGAAACAGCCCCCTTTATTGCCTCTCTTTGCCTTCTGCCATCCAGCCAACCTGTGATCCATGCTAGTATCTGCCCTTCGATACCGATGGCTCTCATCTTCCTTAGCAGCCTTCGTGTGGCACTTTATCAAAGGCTTTCTGAAAATCTAGGGAAACAATATCTACTGACTCTCCTTTGTCTGTCCTGCTATTTACTTCTTCAAACAATTCCAAAGACTGAGTTCGTGAGTTTATTGTCATGTGTCCCTGATAGGACAATGAAATTCTTGCTTTGCATCAGCACACAGAACATGGAAGGAATTTACTACAAAACAGATCAGTGTGTCCATATACCATATATAAATATATACACACATGAATAAATAAACTAATAAAGTGCAAATAACAGATAATGGGTTATTAGTTATCAGAGTTTTGTCCGAGCCAGGTTTAATAGCCTGATGGCTGTGGGGAAGTAGATATTCCAGAACCTGGTTGTTGCAGTCTTCAGGCTCCTGTACCTTCTACCTGAAGGTAGCAGGGAGATGAGTGTGTGGCCAGGATGGTGTGGGTCTGATGATACTGCCAGCTTTTTTCAGGCAGCGACTGCGGTAAATCCCCTCGATGGAAGGAAGGTCAGAGCCGATGGTGGACTGGGCAGTGCTTAATAATTTTTGTATTAATTTTCCTCTCCAGGGTGTTCAAGTTGCCGAACCAAGTCACTATGCAACCGGTCAGCCAGCTCTCTACTGTGCACCTATAGAAGTTAGAGGTAGTCCTCCTTGACAAACCGACTCTCCATAATCTCTGAGGAAGTAGAGGCGCTGATGAACTTTCTTGATAATTGCATCAGTGTTCTCGGACCAGGAGAGATCTTCAGAGATGTGCACACCCAGGAATTTGAAGCTCTTGACCCTTTCAACCATCGACCCGTTGATATAAACGGGACTGTGGGTCCCCATCCCACTGCTTCCAAAGTCCACAATCAGTTCCTTGGTTTTGCTGATGTTGAGGGCCAGGTTATTGTGCTGGCACCATATGGACAGTCGCTCGATCTCTCTTCTGTACTCCGACTCATCCCCATCAGTGATACGTCCCGAACTTGATGATGGAGTTCGCACTGTGACCGGCTACGCAGTCATGAGTATAGAGTGAGTACAGCAGGGGGCTGAGCACACAGCCTTGTGGTGCTCCCGTGCTGATTGTTATCGAGTCTGACACATTTCCACCAATACGAACAGACTGTGGTCTGTGAATGAGGAAGTCGAGGATCCAATTGCAGAGGGATGCGCAGAGACCCAGTTCTGCGAGTTTGGTAACCAGCTTGGAGGGGATGATTGTGTTAAATGCCGAGCTGTAATCGATGAATAACAGCCTGACATGAGTTTTTGTTGTCCAAGTGGTCCAGAGCGGAGTGGAGGCCCAGCGAGATCGCATCCACCGTTGATCTGTTGTGGCGGTAAGCGAACTGCAGTGGGTCCAGGTTTTTGTAGAGGTAGGAGTTGATTTGCGCCATGATCAACCTCTCAAAGCACTTCATCACCACAGGACGTTAGTGCCACAGGTTGATAGGCATTGAGGCACGTCACCTTGCTCTTCTTGGGCACTGGTATAATTGATGCCTTTTTGAAGCTGGTGGGAACCTCAGACCTCAGAAGTGAGAGGTTGAAAATGTCCGTAAAAACTCCAGCCAGTTGGTCCGCACAGGTTTTTAGAACTAGACCAGGTATGCCATCAGGTCCAGACGCTTTTCGAGGGTTCACCCCTCTGAAGGATTTCCTGACCTCGGCCTCTGTGACTGAGACTGAAATACCATCACAGCGAATGGGGGCTCGGGAAGGCACATCGGTGTTCTCCCTATCAAAGCGTGCGTAAAACGCATTGAGCTCGTCAGGAAGTGATGATTCGCCGACGTCCGAGCTGCCTCCTGGTTTCGCCTTGTAGGAGGTGATTGCATTCAGGCCCCGCCACAGCTGCTGAGCATCTGTCTCATCCTCCAGTTTGGAGCAGAACTCCCTTTTGGCCTTCATGATGGCCTTACCAAGGTCGTATCTGGACTTCTTATAGACCACTGTATCATCAGACATGAATGCCCGGTGTCTGGTCTTCAGAAGAGTGCGGATCTCAGAGTTCATCCAAGGTTTCTGATTGGGAAACACTCGGAAGGTTTTTGTAGCGATGCCGTCCTCCACACATTTCTTAATGAAGTCTGTAACGACTGTGGCATATTTGTTCAAGTCCGTTGCCGAGTCCTGGAACATTGCCCAGTCTACAGACTCCAAACAGTCCTGTAGTTGTTCCTCTGCCCCCCCGACCAGCTCCGTACTGTCCTCAGCTCTGGGGGTGCGCTCTTTAATTGCTGCCTGTAGACAGGAAGAAGCAGCACTGTGGTGGATGCAGCAGGGAGCAGCACCGCAGCGATGACTGTTACTTTCATCATAGAAATAAAACATTTTGCCAAATATACATCCCTAAAATATTTGGAATTTTCAGAAGAACATAACTGCAGATGCATAAAACTGCAAATCAAGAAGAATAAAAACAAAAACAAAATACTCTTATGATCTGTTGCATGTATGAGAATGGGAATTTCTATAGATCAGTAATTGTCTCCTACTCTCTCCAGCTTATAATATTCAAGGAGTGGATAAATGGAGTCCCAATGTTCACAGATATTGAATTCAACTGTATTGTACCAAATTGAGGATTCAAAGTTCATTCGTTGTGATTCAAGCTGCATTGACAAGCTAATTCAATGTTATATGAATGTAATTATTGTTCTGTTGTCCTGGATCTGTGCATGTGGCTCAATATATACATTAAAGACATCGGTACAAAGGATTAAAACTATCTCTTCTTGTCATCCAATTCAGTGCAAATGCTGAATGTGAACAATTTGAGCTTTTCATAATCTTCCTTTTTTTTAATGGAAAAAGCATGTTTTACATTCCCAAGTTCATGACAGAAAACAAATTGCCTTAGAATGAAAAAAAAAAAACACAATCTAACGAAGCACCCATGGCAAAATCTCAACTTTCAAATCAGATTGTCAAAACTGCTCAATTTATTTGCACTGTACTGTGGATTCAATGGAGTAATGATAACGTGATAATGGCAACAAAAAGCAACCTGGAAGAAAAATCACGAACCACAAGAATGAAAGGTTGTAAAGATCAGATGTTAAATTAATGGGAACTTGAGGCACAACTTGGAGCCTTGTGGGTATATGGAACAAGCTGCCAGAAGATGTAGTTGAGGCAGGATGTTTTCCAGCATCTAAAGGGCACTTGGACAGGTACATGGATAGGAAAGATATGGACCGAGTGCAGGCAAATGGGATTAGCTTAGAATGAGCATCTTGGTCCACTGGGACGAGTTGGGTTTAATACCCTGTTTCCGTGCTGCATGTCTCTATGGCATGAGTGGAAGACTGAGTTATGGTACAATTACATGGTAGTTTCATGCATTAATTACAAATTCAGCAATAGTTCCATCTAATCAATAACACCATAGAACTTGAGAACGGAGATATTTGGAATTTTATGTTTTCTATATAAAATGACTAGACTAAGTGAGACCTCGCCAGTGGGGGGGTTCTGTTGCGCTAGTATGGGTGTTGCGGGCCGAAGGTACTGGTTTCCAGAGGGCTAGTATAGACATTGTGGGCCGAATGGATTCTTGGGCTGGCAGCCAACTGTTGCAATGATTTTAAAAGCCAAGCCAAGGCAAACAATTGGGCTGCAGCCACCTGACAACCAAAATCCTTTTTGTGAACACAAACTTTTTAAAAAGGCGAGGCAAACAATTTGGCTGCAGCCACCTGACAACCAAAATCCATTTTGTGAACACAGACATTTTAAAAAGGTGAGGCAAACAATTTGGCTGCAGCCACCTGATAACCAAAATCCATTTTGTGAACACAGACTTTTTAAAAATGCGAGGCAAACAATTTGGCTGCAGCCACCTGACAACCAAAATCCATTTTGTGAACATAAACTTTTTAAAAAGGCGAGACAAACAATTTGGCAGCAACCACATGACAACCAAAATCCATTTTGTGAACACAAACTTTAAAAAAAAGGCGAGGCAAACAATTGGGTTGCAGCCACCTGACAACCAAAATCCATTTTGTGAACACAAACTCTTTAAAATGGCGAGGCAAACAATTTGGCTGCAGCAACCTGACAACCAAATTCCATTTTGTGAACACAAACTCTTTAAAAAGGCGAGTCAAACAATTTGGCTGCAGCCACCAGACAACCAAAATTCATTTTGTGAACACAAATTTTTTTTAAAAAAAGGTAAACAATTTGGCAGCAGCCACATCAAGGGGACTCACCGTGGAGTAGATGTCCGTTCAGTGTTATTCACAGCTCAGAGAGCTGTGACCCTCTCGCTTCCTGGGTCTGGCAGAGACTAAGTGAGGCACGACACTTCCGGGTTTTATAGTCCCTCCCCCCTGCCGCCAGCAGGGGCAGCAGAGAGAATGGGGATTTTTTTTTAAACATTAATATCTCTCTGATTTTTCATCGATAGGAAAAATCCTCTGGTCCCGCAAGGCAGAGGGGTTCTCTGAGTGAGGTGGCCCAAAATGTCGGCCATAGGTGGCGGCGTTCTCTCGAACATCGCGCCAAAGTGGGCCAAAAGCGGTCAAGATCAGACCTTTAGTAATATAGATATTTGCACATCGTCAGAAGATTTTCACATCTCTTAAATGATGGAATGCATGCCTGAAGTACTCATTACTATACTGATCAATTCATAATGTTTGTTTGAAGTTGCTCATTTATGAAATCAGAAAAAAATTGACAAGCGACAATAAGTAAAACAGGCTCATTATGTTCAGATTACAATCTACATGCAATCTACGTCCATTGTTACGGATTTCTTTATAAGGGATTACGGTTATAATGGCATCGATTCATGGTAGCAGTTGGTTCGCAACGGCTGCAACAAAGCAACATCCTAGGGTTTTGGATGCAGATGCTGCAGGCGCTACTGCACCTGCGCCACCCTGGCAACGTCTGCCTCGGTGCGAGGGACACGGAGGGTGAACCGGGGTAATTCCTCCATCACCTTCATGTGCCCCTGGGACACAAAGATGGCTGGGCATGGAGAGGAGAGGGACGTTGGTTCGCGGGAACCGCTCCAGTATTCGGACTTTGGACTTTGAATAATGGTGCCAAACATGTTGGTGCCCACATGTGTAATAGATGCAAAATGAATATAACTGTGCAGCTGCATACGTGACAATTAAAGCACTATTGACTATTGGAAACGGCGCATGGACCACGTTGCACCATCCCTCCGCTGCTGCCTGGTTACCCGGTGAGCTGGTGCTGTGAGGTGTGCTTCTGGTTGCAGGAACAGAGAGATCAAGCAGCATGAAGGCGGTGTGATTACCAGGCCCATCGCTCTGCACCAAGGCTCTGTGGCACCCAAGCCTGTGAATACCCCCTGGTGGCCTTCCCAGATGGGAATGCTGGCCTTCCCATCTGCCCTTGGGTTTGAAAATTGAGTTTGAAAATTGAAAACTGGTGCATGAGGAGGCCATTTGGTCCTTCAAGCCTGCACCTGTAGTTCCAAAACACCAAACAGTTATTATTTACTGCCCCCCCCCCCCCCCCCCCCGTGGTTCATTATAATGAGGCTCTACTTTACTTAAAAAATATCTACATAACCCAATCGGTCCACAGTCCTGCAGGTCACAGTTTTTACATGATCATTAAAATAGCTTTAGACCCACATTTAAAAATGTCACATTAAAAAATAAACCTGACATTTTTTAAGTATCGCTGGAGTGAGGCACGGCAGAAACTACAGCGCTAACAGCTTGCACTTTAACACCAACTTAAACTCTGGACAGGGTTCTGCTGTGCTTCAAGGGGACATAAACAAAATTGGGTATCATCTGAATATGAAATGCTTAAGATGGACACAAAATGCTGGAGTAACTCAGCGGGACAGGCAGCATCTCTGGATAGAAGGAATGGGTGAAGAACCTCAGACTGAAGAAGAGTCTCAACCCAAAACGTCACCCATTCCCTCTCTCCAGAGATGCTGCCTGCCCCTGCTGAGTTACTCCAGCATTTTGTGTCGATCTTCGGTTTGAACCAGCATCTGCAGTTCAACCTACACATATGAAATGCTTAAGCCAGGTGTGTGATACATTTGACAGGAGTTGTAAGGTCAATAGAAGGTTGCAATGAAGGTTTGGGTGAAGCCACAAAGAGATGAAACCAAAAGACAAGATATTTTTAATATATATTGTTGGGGTATACAGGAGACACAAGACAATGACGATGGATGTGACTGATTTAACAGGGAATTGGGAGGATTGGAAATTATAAAGGGCCTGTCCCACTTAGGCGATTTTTCAGCGGACTGCTGGCGAGTGTCTAGTTAGCAGCACTCACCTGAAAAACCGGCAACTGGAATGGCGACTGTCAGAGTGGAACACACACACACACACACACACACACACACACACACACACACACACAAACACACACACACACACACACACACACACACACACACACACACACACACACACACACACACACACACACACACACACACACACACACACACACACACACACACACACACCCACCAAAGGCGGGGGGCCAGAGAAAGCGGGGAAGCATGGTCTGAAATTCACACGGCGCAAATCCAAGGTGATACAGACACACACCGCGATGAACAGGAAGGTTAAGACGGCCTGCACAGTGTACAGTAAGTCCTTTAAAAGAGTGAGAAGGAGTGGAGACACTTTTAAGAAGCCAGAGATACACAGCTGTGAAGTTCGGCAGGCATTTAACATTACCGGTCGGTTATCCTTGGTTCTGAAAACTCGTGCTTACGTTTTTTTACCCCAATGAGCCAATGAAAATGACCGGTCAGCAAAGGCAATTAACTAAAAATCCTACGACTACCTCGATTACCCATAACTACATGGCGACCCCACTACAACTGCACCTACGATTACAGGATTATCGATTATCTCCTTGATGACCAATTTTTGGTCGCAGAAAAATTTTCAACATGTGCAGCGACCATACTGAGGCCACGACTAGTTCCCAGAATGTGGGAACTCCTCACGACCATGAAGGAGACTCACCAGAGACCACAAGCGAACATGTGGCGACCATGTGACGAGCGCAGAGTCTCCTGCACGTGCCTAAAAAGTTGCCTAAGTGGGACAGGCCCTAAAGGAGATTAGTTTAGTTTAGCGATACAGTGCGGAGACAGGCCCTTCAGCCCACCAAGTTCACGTCCACCAGCGATCCCCGCACATTAAATCTATCCTACACACATACCAAGCCAATTAGCCTGCAAACCTGTACACCTTTGGAGTGTGGGAGGAAACCAAAGATCTCGGAAAAATCCCATGGGGAGAACGTACAAACTCCATACAGACAGCACCCGTAGTCGGAATCAAACCCGGGTCTCTGGCCCTGTAAGGCAGCAACTCTACCACTGCGCCACCATGCTGCCCTTTTTTATTTTTTTATTTATTCGATGAATAAACATGATGCATGATGAAGTAGTGACACATGGCGTGGTGTGTTACATGAATGTTATCACAGTTTTAATGATGGTTAGACAAAAGTGCTGGAGAAACTCAGAGGGTGAGGCAGCATCTATGGAGCAAAGGAAATAGGCAACATTTTGGGCCAAAACCCTTCCTCAGACGGTATGGTTACATGTGAGGAACTATTGGCTGGTATTGATAAAGGGTTTGAGAAAGGAACATTAATAGCAGGGAGTTTAAAACCAATGAACAAAGTCATACCTGCTTCTGTAAGATATTTTACAAATCAAGTACTTACATTAACTGATTAAATTACCATCAGTTTTCAATATCTGAGAGTGTGAATATAGTAGATACTGAGACAAGTGGAGGAGAGTGGAGCAAAGTGAAAGATATGGGCAGGGATGGTTTGCTTGCTGGTGAAAATATAGGATGACAACAGTTTATGCTTAAGAGTTTAATCTGAGAAAGAGAAACTTAAAGCCATCTGGAGTATTTTTAAGTGCTTAAAAATTGTGCTTTTTAAAGAAGGGATGAACAAGATCAGAGTAAGATACTTCTCTCTAAAGTTTTCCTGATATCACAAGAAAATGAACTGATATGACTCTCATTGCCAGGACCTCGTCAGCTTCCCAGTTACAATGTCATCATGATGCAGCTCTCTGGGACTTTGGTCAGACCACATTTGGAGTGGTAAGTGCATTCCCATTACAGTAATGTTGGAAGCTTTGCAAGGAGAGATTGTTTTGATGGTTATGGGCCTGTCCCACTTAGGTGATTTTTCAGGCGACTGCCGGCGACTGTCAAGTCGTAGCAGGTCGCTGAAAAACCGACGACTGGAACGGCAACTGTCAGAGTGGAACACGCACGCACACACATATATACACACATCGCTTCCTTCACCAGCCAGTTATGCAGGCGGGGGACAGGGCAAGCGGGGGAGTGCTGTCTGAGTGAAATTCACACGGTGTAAAGCCAATGTGATACAGACACACACCGTGATGAACAGGAAGGTTGGCGCTGTCATTAAGACGGTGAAAGCACAGTGTACGGGAAGGGTCACGTAAGTCCTATAAAACAAGGCGGGGGGAAGGGCGGAAAAGGGGGGAGAAGGAGTGGAGAGGAGTGGAGAGGAGTGGAGAGAAGGAGTGGAGACAACTTTTAAGAAGCCAGAGATACACGGCTGTGAAGCTCGGCGGACATTTAACATTACCGGTCGGTTATCCTTGGTTCTGAAAACTACTGGTTATGTTTGTTTTTCCCAATGAGCCACTGAAATTCACCAGTCAGCACCGGCTACAACCTACAAGAACCTACAACAATCTACGACCTCCTGGCGACCCACTAGGACGTCCTGGCGACCCACAACCACTGCACCTACGGAACAAGAATTCTCGCTACTCACCATGTTGAAAAATTAGCAGTGACCAGAATGAAGCCGCGACTAGTTCCCAGAATGCGAGAATCACAACCATGAAGGCGACTCCCTGGCAACCACCCGCTAGCAGACAAGCATAGTCTCCTGTGGTCGCGTAAAAAGTCGCCTAAGTGGGACAGGCCCACTTCTGGAATATTGGAGGTTGAGGGGAGACTTGGGATGGGAGATTGCAACCTTCACGTGGTCCACCCTGTTTCGTCTAATGCAATCAACCCAACGTGCACAAAACAAATAGATCAAATAAAACAAGTTGACCTGCAACTTTAGACTGTGCACGCCATACGCAAGAAGATGAAGGAGGGGAGACTTGATGAAGCATACCAAATTATGAGGGGCATAGATAAGGTAGACAGTCATAACCTTTTTCCCAGGGTGTAAGTGTCCCGTACTATAGGGCATAGCTATAAGGTGAGACATGGAGAGTTGAATGGAGATGTGCAGGGCAAGTGTTTGATACAACATGTGGAGGGGCCTGAATTGCCTGGGGTGGTGTTGGAGGCAGATACAATAGCAGCATTTAAGTGACTTTTGGATAGGACTATGGAAATACATGGAATAGATGGGATATGGATCTTGTGGGGCCAGATGAGAGCAGTTCAGCAAGGCACCTAGTTTGGCACAAACACTGTGGGCCAAATGGCCTGTTCCTGCACTGTACTGTTCTATGTTTTAAATATCATTAACCTTGCAGGTCTATGCGCTTGTTCAGGCCTTCACATCAAGACAATCTAATTCCAGATGGCAAGTCCTGGCAACAGGTAGAGTTTAGTCAATCTGATCAAATAATATTTTAATCGAAAAATAATAATCATGTCTGATATCCACATTTAAAACAGGCTCATATAAAGGACCCAATGTAGTTTAACTCAAGGGTCAGTGTTATCTAGCTCGCCCCAATTCATCTCAAAATTGTTTCTCAAGAATCCATTAAGTATTGATTAAGTGCCATCAGCATCCATCAGGACATGCAAAAAAGTTAGTCAGTGTCGCTGGAGGGCCTCGACACGAAATTACACCCATTCCTTCTCTCCAGAGATACTGCCTGTCCCGCTGAGTTACTCCAACATGTTGCGTCTATCCCTGGAGAATAGTTTCATGATTATTTCATGTGCTATTATCGTCACTGCGATTTACATCATTTTAGTTTCTATTCTATATTCTCGTTTCCAATTAAATATGCAAGTTGAATTGGAAAAATGAATATACTCCTAGCAGTTTCAAAAAGCTAATAACAAGCTAATATAACTTTCAATTATTTTCCCCCCTATGATTAGCTGTGGATGTTCGCATTGTTGGAAATGTGGAGTGGATTATTCCTTGATATACTGTCGATCTATTGCTTATAAGTACTGCTCGTTTCACAGCTAAATAACAAAACGGTTCAATATTTCCTCAGCCTAAGTGGCAATTAGCCACTCAAAGATGTGAAAACAGCATTATTTGTGTTGTGTCATGATTTCTGCCGTTTTCAATTGTGAATTTAGTATTGGGCAAAATGAAATGAAGTAGAAATAGGATTGTTAGGTATTTTGATGGGCTGGCATTGAATCTTTTTCACAAATGGTGTATGAAAAGTACTTGAAAAAAAAATGTGGCAAAGTGAAATCTATATTTCTATGTGTTAATATCAAAGAATTGATCGGTGAGACTGTCTTTGAAGGTATAGTTTAACATTTGTCTTTAAGTAAAATTATCTGCGGCATTCCAATCTTGTGAGAGACAGTTCATTAAGGCACATCTATTTGTTACATCTATTGTTGTCTCTCCAGGTAGCAACATGACTAATCTATAAATCTTATTGAACCTCTTTCAAGTAGCATCCACCATCTCAAAGGAATCAGCTCAAAAAGGATTATTGTACCTCTTTTAGAAGTAATGGGACATAATGAGAATACAATGCCTGGCGCCTCGGGATATTCATCATTGTAAGGAGGATCAAGATTCAAGAGATTCAAGATCCAAGAGAGTTTATTGTCATGTGTCCCAGATAGGACAATGAAATTCTTACTTTGCTTCAGCACAACAGAATATTGTAGGCATGCGTAAATAAACACAGAACAGAACTGATCAGTGTGACCATATACCAATGAATATATATATATATATATATATATATATATATATATATATATATATATATATATATATACACACACATAAATAAACAGATAAAGTGCAATGGGCTATTAATGATCAGAGTTTTGTTTTAGTTGAGTTTAATAGCCTGATGGCTGTGGGGAAGTAGCTGTTCCTGAACCTGGTCGTTGCAGATTTCAGGCTCCTGTACCTTCTACCTGAAGGTAGCAGGGAGATGAGTGTGTGGCCAGGATGGTGTGGGTCCTTGATGATGCTGCCAGCCTTTTTGAGGCAGCGACTGCGATAGATCCCCTCGATGGTAGAGAGGTCAGAGCCGATGATGGTCTCGGCAGTGTCTCACTGATAAAAACACATACATTTCTCCAATATATTGCAGTTCCTTGTGCCTCCATTTGACTGCTCCTCTGACAAATCTCCTCAGAGACCCTCTCCAGCTGCTCTCCCTCAAATTCTTGCTGCTCTCCTATTTGACCATGTTCTGACCCAGATGGCTGCTAAGCCGCATGATCAGTGCTTGAGCCACACTTGCCTGTGCCACCACCTTATCCCATGTGCGTTGCAGCTCCAGTGTAGGCTTCCCAGTTCAGACCCAAGCAGGATCTAAGGTTCCTTGAGCTGATGATGGTGCAATTTCTTGTGCATTGGGGAGAGAGGTTGCTGTACAAAATGTGTAGGAAGGAATTGCAGATGCTGGTTTAAACCGAAGATAGACAAAAAATGCTGGAGTAACTTAGCAGGACAGGCAACATCTCTGGAGAGAAGGAATGGGAGAGATTTTGGGTGGAGACGTTTCGGGATGAGTCTCGACCCGAAACATCACCCATTCCATCTCTCCAGAGATGCTGCCTGTCCTGCTGAGTTATTCCAGCATCTTGTGTCTATCTTCAGTTGCCATTCAAAGCTGTGACTCATCTGGGTCAGATGCTTCCTATGGACGATCTGTCGAAATTGGTAAGCATCATTGGGAACATGCCAGATTTTGTTAGCCGACAGAGGAAGTAGATGCAGTAGTGTGTTCCCTTGGCTGTAAATATCAATATGGATGGACCAGAACACATTGTTGGTGATATTTACACCCACGAACCTGTAGCTCTTGACCATCCTCTCTTCAGCACCATCGATAAAGACTTGGATCCATCAATAAAGACTTCCTAAAGCCAATAACCATCTCCTTCATTTTGCCGCTATTGAGGGTGAGGTTGTCATTTTGACACCATGACACCATGTTGACATCATGCTACAAAGCTCTCCACCTCTTTCCTGCACGTCACCTCATCATTGTTTGAGATCCAGCCCACTGTGGTGGTGTCATCCGCAAACTTGTGAATGGAGTTCAAGCAGAATTTGGCAGCACAATCGTGAATGTACAGGAAGTATAATAAGGGGCGGAGAATGCAGCCACATTGACTGATTGCCTGTCCTTCTGATTAGCCGTTGTCAAGTCTCCACTTGCAGAGTAGAGGATTGAGTCCGTGTTACACACGTTTGGAAATCAGTTTGTTGGAGTTCTGGTCCTGAAATCAGAACTACAATAAATAAATAAGAAGAAAGACATAAAAAGCGGGATTAACTTAGCGGGGCAGGCAGCATCTCTGGAGAGATGTGGTGGGTGATTTTTCGGGTCGAGACCTTTCTTCAGATTCAATAAGAGTCTGGCGTTGGTGTCCTTGTAATCCAGATATGGCATGGACGAGTGTAGGGCCAGGGAAATACCATCCACCATGGAACCTGTTATGACCGTAGGCAAACTACAGATGACGGTTTGGGAGGCTGGAGTTGATGTGCACCATGATCCGTCTCTCAAAGCACTTCATGAAGGTCCATGTCAGGGCCATTGGACATTATTCATTGAGACACACTACCTTGTGCTTCTTTGGCACAAGGATGATTGCGGTCTTCAGACAGCAGGTGGGAAACTCAGATTGGAGTAGGGAGCTGTTGTAGCTGTCCGCAAATCCTCCTGCCAGCTGGTGGTGTCATTACTGAGGATACAACCGGGGACTGTGTCCGGGCAAACCACTTTACTTTTCTTGGGGACTGGGATGATGGAGGCTTCCTTACAGTGGATGAGGACAAAAGACTGTTGAAGTGAGAGGTTGAAAATGTCAGTGAAGACTGTGTCCAGTTGGTTGGCAAACGATTTCAGACGTGGTCAGGCCAGTTGCTTTTGAGTGTTTACTGGGCCCATCACATTGATGCAATCACAAAGAAAGCTCATCAATATCCTTTGTTCCTTCATAAGTTGAACAGATTTGGCATTTTGTGGGATACTCTGCTGAACCTCTACAGATGTACAGTAGTAAGCATACTGAGTGACTGCATCATTGCCCCTGGTTCAATCATTCATATGCCAAGGAATGAAGAAGCTGCTAAATGTGGCGAGCATTCCCTGGTAGAGACTTCCCCATCCTCAAAAGGATCTATAGGAAATATTGCCTGAAGACGGCAGCTAAAATAATCAAAGACTAACATTGCTCTTGCCGTGCTCTCATCTCCCCGCTACTATCGGCAAGAAGGTGCAGCAGCCTGAGAACTGTTACCTCCATGATCAAACACAGCTTTGTTTCCATCAACCATCAGGTTCTTGAACCACATTGCATAACTCTAACCAAAACCTCCCGGCGAGCCGCGCAGTCGCCGAAGCCAGCGGTGCCCGCAGCCTTGGTCGGACCCAACGGCTGACGGAGTCGGAGAGCCGGAGGCCCTGTGGGTTGGAGCCCGTGGCTGACGCAGCCTGGGTCAACAGAGCCCGCGGTCGGTGGAATCAGTAGAGCCCGTGGATGGGGCCTGGGTTGGTGGCACTGAGGCATCTGGAGAAGACCCGGCGGCGATAGTGGAGAGGTCGATGGTGGCGCCGACCGATGGTCGAGGATGGACATGTCGGAGTGAGAACGCCACTGCCGAGGGAAGGAACAAAGGAGGACCCAGTGTGGAGAACCGCCGTGAGTGAGGGGGGGATGAACAAAGGGGGATAAAGCGCAGGAGGGGGGGGGGGATAAAGGGGGGGGGGGGGGAAGCATTTGTAACTTTGCAAGTGCCCTTTATCGGCGGCTATTTGCATACCTTGGCAAGGTAGACATGCAAAGAATTTCACTGTGACAAAGTATTCAATTCAATTCAAAACTCTACTATGGTTGCACGTTCTACACACTGTGCTCTGTATTCCAGTTGGCATTATGGTCTGGATACCTCGTATTACTGATAATGTAAAGTATTATTGATTATTTATTTAGTGTGTCCTTGTGCTAATGTGCCAGTAAAGTTGCAGCAAGTAAGAATTTCAATGTTGCGCTCCCGATGCATATGACAATTATACGTCTTGACTCGTGGTTTTGCAATACTAGTGCAAAATCTAAAAAAAGATGTGCATTTTCTACACGGTCTGCCGACGTACATTCTACACACAGTAAATGGAGGAATTGTCAATATGACTTTCTCAGATACTTTGTGTTTATCTCTAAATCACACCAATCATTACAGTAAAGTGTTGAACATATTCCAGATAGAGTTAGATATTGAAGGGCCTGTCCCACTTGGGCGTCATTTGCGCATCACGCAGATGGAGCGCGAAGATTTTGTTCATCCCAAAATCCTGGGGCACCGCGCGCAACCGCGCGTCACTGCCTACGTCACCACGCACCGTGCACGCTGAATGTGCACCATGCGTGCATAACATGCGCACCATGCGTGCATAACATGCGCATCACGACTCACGAGTCGCGTGTCGTGACGTGTAAATGATGTCGCGTAAATGACACGCAAATTACGCCCAAGTGGGACAGGTCCTTTAGTTACCAAATGAAACAAGAGATGTGAGGTTAGTGGAGGCAGTGGAACTAGAGGAACAGATCATCTATATTCTTATTGAATAGTGAAGCAGGAATGAAGGATCAAGTGTTTCTGATGCTTATGCTCCTATTATTTTTAATTGTGTGATTTCAAGATCATAATTGTGTTGTGTTGAGATAGGATTAATAATCACCCTTCTTTGCATCGTGAAGCATAAGGCTTTCCAGAATACGCAGGGCAGCAATAATGAGATAAAAAAGCAAACATGGTCTTTGCCTTTCACTGGATGTCTAACAGAAATGCACGTGCAAAGAAATGAATGATTGGGAAGATATCAACTGTTAGTGAGGCCAATGCAACTTCAATGATCTATGTAATAAACTTGAGTAGATATGTCAATTGGCAATAACATTGATTGCTCCTTTAATCAAGAGCAGAAAATAAAAATGCTCCTCAAAGGATTCGAGTGAGAGCTCAAATAATCTTGCTTGACAGAAATGTCTTTGGAGTAAGCAAGCAAGACTGATATGCAAATTGACTGCTTTTAAAAGATCCAAATACAGATAGATTGTGAGGTCTTGGGAAGCTCCCTTGAAATTACACTAGGTGTATTTTGCCTGTTCAACGTACAACAGTGAAATAGATGTCGGTGATCATTTGATTTGTAGACAGTAGACAATTGACAATAGACAATAGACAATAGGTGCAGGAGTAGGCCATTCGGCCCTTCGTGCCTGCACCGCCATTCAATGTGATCATGGCTGATCATCCCCAATCTGTACTGTATTTCATTGTGACAATGAAATACAGCAACCATATTGCACTGAGAATCACTAAATCCTTACTGTTTCTTTACTAATTAATGTATGTAATGAGAAAAAGCTCTATATAACAAAACCACGTTTCGTCCTATTTTAATTAATAATGATATACCTGCCGTTGCTTAGATTGTAATACCAACCATCATGTTCTCTATGGTCTAATTGGGTTTTATAATGCTCTTTATAAATAAAATACCTTAAACATAAACTCCACCTTAAATATATTTTTATTTGATGAATAATATAAGTGGGGGGAGGGGGTTCAAATTATGTATTTATACTAATGTTACCAATAAAAACATACTGAATATATGTATAAATATATGTATACAGAAATTACATTTAATATCAATCTGTAAATTAATTTGATTCAATGTTAAATGTTCAATGTTGACACTATAATTGAATCATTTTTATCTCTTACTGAGGATGACCATGGAAAGTGTATTGAGTTTCGAGATTAATGTCAACAACTTTGAGTGATTGTCCCTGCAGCTTGGCAATGCTCATCGCAAAACTGAATGGAACAGGGAACTGGGGTTTCTAGAATTAAACAGATAGATCAGATGGAATATCTGAGAGGGAAGACCAGCCATTATTGTGGCAGTAATTCTTGAACTGATAATCTTGTTCCGTTGCACAGCATTGGTGGGACCACCAGTCTTGAGCAGCATAATTGGGGCTCCCTCTTTTATTTCAAGATTATGTGATGGCACATCATGCGGTGAGAAAGGGTTTAAAAATTCAACCAGAAAACGTCCAACCTCATCAATGTCTGTGAAGATTGTAAAGGTAGTTTGGAAAGATTCAAAATTAGATCTTTATTCATGGACTGCTCTGCATCATTTTTGGTGTTGAAATTGCACATTCTAAGGGCCCCTTCGGTCATGGCTGACCATGGGTGTCTCCAGGGTTGGAAGACGCCAGTGCGTGACTTTGTTTACCGTGGGGAGACTGGTGCACAGACAGCCACCACACGGCCCTTGACAGATCTGGGTCAGGATCCAGTGGCATGGAGTCCAAGACGGCCGGGGACACTTTTCTGCTGCAGTCTTCATCCTCCTTCCCAGCCGTTATGATGCTCCACTAAGGTCAGCCATCATCCTCTGGCTATTCCAACGTTGAGGTCTTGGTTGGATTGCTCTTTGTCAGAGACATCCCCCTTGTCCTTACCACCATGGGTGGCCCTACCAGGAGCATAGCTCCGGACGGCATCGCTCTCAGGATCTCAGGACCACACAAGCTTCTCCGCCACAACAAGGTGAATAGGTGCAGGAGGAGGCCATTTGGGCCTTCGAGCCAGCACTGCCATTCAATGTCATCATGGCTGATCATCCCCAATCAGTGCCCCGTTCCTGCCTTCTCCCCATATCCCTGACTCAGCTATGTTTAAGAGCCCTATCTAGATCTCTCTTGAAAGCATCCAGAGAACCTGCCCCCACTGCCCTCTGAGGCAGAGAATTCCACAAACTCACCACTCCCTGTGAGAAAAAGTGTTTCCTCGTCATTCCACGGAGAAATCCACACAACCATTGGTAATTCAAATATTGTTGAGTGACATCTAGGAACACAACTTGCATCAATCAGATCATGAAGTGATGTAACAATTTGACTCAAGATTTTGCATCAAAATCAATCCTGTTGAGGTTTTTGTTTATTTCCCCATTTGTTAATTTGTGTAAATTCAAAGCAAATTTGCTCTCAGATGGATCACTAGACAAATGTCTCTTGAAGCACATTAAGGTGCTTGCCAGGACCTGATGGGATTTATCGCAGTTTAATGAGAGAGGCAAGAAAGGAGATCAAAGGAGCCTTGACAGAGAACTTTGCATCTTCTCATGCCACAGGCAAGGTCCAGGTAAGACTGGAGAGTAGTTAATGTTGTTCCTTTACTTAAAGAGGTAGATAGAATCCAGGGAGTTATAGGCCAGTGAGCCTCACGTCAGTGGAAGGGAAACGATTGGAGAGCATTCTTCAGATTTGGATTTACCACCGTTTGGAAGAAAATGGTAATTAGGGACATACAGTATGGTTTTGTACACGGTAAATTTGTCATACTAATTTGATTGAGTTTCTTGAGGAGGTGACGAAGTTGATCGATGAGAGTAGGGCAGTGGATGCTGTCTACATGGATTTTAGTAAGGCATTTCATACAGTCCTCAATGATAGGCTGATTGAAAATATTAAGATGCATTGGATTAACAGTCCCATTGTCGTATGGATTCGGACCTAGCTTACTGATAGAAGACAAAGGGTTGTGGAGGAAGGACAAATATTCAGGCTGGAGGTCTATATATATATACATATAGGTTGGTTAGCTAGTTTGAAGATGAAAACAATATTGCGCATGGACTGTGAGTAAGGCTGTAAAGGTATGGAATGGGATACAGATCAGATACAGAAATGAAGGGAGAAATAGCATTTGGAGTTTACTGTGAGCTAGTGTAATGTGTGGCATTTTTGGAAAATCAAACATAAGGTGAAAATGATCGTTCACTGCATAGATGTTCAGGGGGATCTTGGGGGCCAAAACCATATTTGGGTGAAGTTCTGGTTGTTCCATTGCAGGAAAGATGAAAGGGTGTAGAGGAGGTTTACCAGAATGATGCCTGGATGAGGGTGTATTAGCTACAGGGAGAGGTTGGACAGACTTGGAGTGTTTTTTTCTGGAATGCCGGATGCAGTTGGGGGACCCGATAGATATAAAATTATGGGAGGCAGTCAGAATCTTTAACCCAGTGTGGCAAAAAAAAAAAACTAGAGGGCATAGCATTGTGAGAGGGGCAAAGTTGAAAGGACATGCGCAGGACAAGTATTTTTTTATACATAGCGCATTGGGTGCTTGGAACATGCTGCCAGGGGTGCCGTTAGAAGCCGATACTTTGGCATCAGCTTATGCAGGGAATGGAGGGATGTGCTTTAGGCAGAAATAGATAAGTGATGCGCTTGGCATCATGTTCGGCATAAACATTGGGGGTCGAAGGGCATGTTCTTGTACTGTACTATTCAATATTAACCACTACAAGAGTCCAGGGCAGGAATTTATCATTGTTCATACATGGTAAAAACAGGGAGGCACGGTGGCGCAGCGGTAGAGTTGCTGCCTTACAGCGCTTGCAACGCCGGAGACCCGGGTTCGATCCCGACTACGGGCGCTGTCTGTACGGAGTTTGTACGTTCTCCCCGTGACCTGGGTGGGTGTTCTCAGAGATCTTCGGTTTCCTCCCACACCCCAAAGGCATACAGGTATGTAGATTACTTGGCCTGGTGTATGTGTAAATTGTCCCTGGTGTGTGTGGGAGAGTGTTAGTATGCGGGGATCGCTGGTCAGTGCGGAACCGGTGGGCTGAAGGGCCTGTTTCCGCGCTGTATCTCCAAACTAAACCAAACTGCACACAGCTTTCGTAGCGCTGGGTATGCTGGAGCTCAACACGGCAAAAACAGTTTACCTCATCTTGCGTTCTCACTGCACAAGCATGGTAGAGATATCAGGAGAAAATTAGATAAAGAATAGCAGAAAGATAACGTATTTTTTGGATCAGGGAGCATCTGCTCAAGGACATCTGTCTCCCAAGTTGACCAACTTGCAATAAAAGCAGTTTATTTTGAAGGTGAACTCTGGATAGAGTGTGATTTTCTTTCCATCTATACTGGTCATTATGAACAGCATCCATAATAGTATCAAAAGCAATTCTTTGGTACTTCCCTAAACTTATTTTTTCTTTCAGATATTTTCCTCTAACCGATGTAATTCACATCTGGTCTCCTGCAAAAACTTGGTGCACTCAGTGTTAGTTTCTCATTGTGATTCTGGTAGAAACACTTATTTAAGTCAGGCCCATCCAAACATTTAATGTCTTGAGGGTCTGTCCCATTTAGGCGTTTTTTTAGGCGACTGTCACAGTTGTAGCAGGTCGCCGAAAAACCAGCGACTGGACCCCCCCCCCCACGACAATGACTATTACAACCTGTCACCTAATCAACATCAAGCTGCCGACAACCGGCTACCCATTCGGACGTCCACCTACAGCCACACCCACGATAACCTACGACCATGCAGGCGACAACCTACGACAACCAAAGTCAACCTATGTCCACCCGCGACAAGCTACAACAAGCTACGACCCTGTCAGCGACAACTGAAGACAACTGAAGACAATTCAGTCGCCGGTACCTGTTGCCGGTTGACGTCGGTTTACGTTGGCAGTCGCCAATGAAATTCACTGAAGTCAGCACCCGGCGACAACCTACAACAGCACCTACTTCATGAGAAGTCAAGCTACGCTCATTGGGTCAACGCACTGCCACCGACTGTTGGCGAAAATTTTTGAACATGTTGAAAATCCAGCGGCGACCAGAAAGACGCCTTGGGCGACTGAGCAGACTACTCACAACCATACAGGCGACACCCCGGCGACCATGTGACGACAGTCTAGTCGCCTGTAGTCACCGAAAAAATTGCCTAAGTGGGACAGGCCCTTTAAATATAGAGTTGAAAAAATATCTCATCAATTTACAATGGGGAAAATATAAATTAGACCCGCTCTAGGCGATTGAGGGCCTTCTGTGGGTGTGAGTGTGAGTGTGAGCTCTATTTATGGTGCACATCCTCATGCTACACTGGGCCCGCATGGAAAATGTTAGATTATTAGTAAGTTATGCAAGGGAAAAACACATCTTAAGAAGCTCTCAATAACCCACTCTATTTTTAACATTGATGATGGCTATAATTTTGAATTGAGACAAATAAACCTAAATTCAAAACAATCCAAGAAGATCTCAATCCACTCAAAGGAAAATCTCAATGTACCTCAAAAACAGATCTGAAATCAATTTTCAATATCAAAAATCAAAGTTAAGCCCCCTATGGCTATGGAGGACATTCTTTTTTTATTTTTTTATTGTACAAGAACAAAACATTCGACGTGTAAAATTATATAATTATTATACAGCTGCAATTTTGACCTTTTAACCTGAAAATGAGGGAAAAGAAGAGAAAGAACAAGAGAGGAAAAAGTGAAAAGTGAAAACCCCTTGACTATCAAAGTAGTGTGGGCAAAGAGCGAATAAAGATATAAGAGTGGAAAAAGAAAAAAAAAGAAAAAAAGAAAAAAGTGGAGATATACCAGCACCACGTGTGTCCGAACCCCACCCCCCCCCCCCCCCCCACCCACCTCACCCAACCCGTAATCAGATTTAAATCCAAATTTGTGTAGCCCCATACTATCCTTGAAAGAATTCTGTAAAGGATGTCCATGTCTTGAAAAATTGATCTGGTTTTTCTGCCAAGACAAGCCTAATATTTTCCAAATGTAGTGTCTCGGACATGTTTATAATCCACATCTTTACAGTAGGGGCCAATGTGTGTTTCCAAAATTTAAGTATTCGTTTTTTCACCGTTAGCAGGCCATAGTTAAGGAAACGTCTTTGAAATAATGTTAGCTCAGAAAAGGCTTCTGACATACCTAGAATAATCAATTCTGTGTCGTGGTCCAATTTTATTTCAAGGATTTTAGAAAGGCTATGGAGGACATTCTGTCTGGGCTTCAGAATTAAAAATGTAATCCACATTCATAGGTTAAAGCTAACTTACATGCACTATTTCAGGTGTCAGATATTTGGATAATGAGTTATCATGGGATATAAGGACATTCTGTTTTATTATATTTCTTTAGATTAATCTCTAACATTATGAGCTATTGAGAGATAATCTTTCACTATTGGAACCAGTTTCTGAATGTTCAAACCATGTGCCCGTCAGAATTAGGAACAAGGCACCAAGTTACACACATTTTTACAGTGGATTGCACTCCCTCTTAAAGGCTCTTGGCATTTCTATCTGCATGCTAAGAGGTTAAATCCACACAGAGAACACAGAACAGTACAGGAATTCCATTGATGCTGCCTCACCTGCTGAGTTACTCCAGCATTTTGTGTCTACCTTTGATTATACCAGCATCTGCAGTTCTCTCTTAAACAGAACAGAACAGTACAGCACAGGAACAGGTCTTTTGCCCTACGATGTCTGTGTTGAACATAATGTTAAGTTAAACTAAGCTCCAATGCCAATACATGATCCCTTCATTCCCTGAATTTCCTTGTGCCTATCTAAAAGCCGCTTAAGTGCCACTGTAGTATCAGCCACCGCCACCATCCCTGGCAACACGTTCCACCTCTGTGTAAAAAAAAATTGCCCCATCCTTTAAACGTTATTCTTCACAGCTTAAAGCAGTTGCCTCTTGTCCATGACATTTCCACCCTGGGAAGAAGGTTTCAAATGTCTGTCCGCTCACAATGTTATATACTTCCCTCAACCTCTGACGTTGAACAGAAAATAATCCAAGTTTGTCTAACCTCCCCCAAGAGCGAGTACTTGGTAATCTAAGCAGCATTCTGGTAAATCCTCTTCGGCACTATCTCCAAAGACTCAACTTCTATCCTGTAACGAGATGTCCAGAACTGCACGCAATGCTCCAATGACTATAAAGCTGCAGCAGGACTTCCTGACTCTGATATCCTTCCATTATGTCAACTCATATGACCCGTTGCAGCATGGAATGAGATCGTTCAGTCCATTAAGCCAATGCCCAGCTGCAGTGTGGCACGGTGGCGCAGCGGTAGAGCTACTGCTTAACAGTGCCAGAGACCCAGGTTCGATCCTGACTACGGATGCTGTCTGTACGGAGTTTGCACGTTCTCGCCTGGACCTGAATGGGTTTTCTCCCAGATCTCCGGTTTCCTCCCATATTCCAAAGGCGTACAGGTTTGTGGGTTAATTGACTTGGTAAAATTGTCCTTAGTGTGTGTAGGATTGTATTAGTGTGCAGGGATCGCTGGTTGGTGTGGACTTGGTGGGCTGAAGGGGCTGTTTCCGTGCTGTACCTCTAAACTACAGGGAGGTCACGATGGTGCAGCAGCAGAGTTGCTGCCTCACAGCAAATGCAGCGGCAGAGAGCCGGGTTCGATCCCGACTATGGGTGCTGTCTGTACGGAATTTGTATCGGCTTGTACTCGCTAGAATTGAGAAGATTGAGGGGGGATCTTATGGAAACTTACAAAATTCTTAAGGGGTTGGACAGGCTAGATGCAGGAAGATTGTTCCCGATGTTGGGGAAGTCCAGGACAAGGGGTCACAGTTTAAGGATAAGGGGATGTCTTTTAGGACCGAGGATGAGAAAATCATTTTTCACACAGAGAGTGGTGAATCTGTGGAATTCTCTGCCACAGAAGGTAGTTGAGGCCAGTTCATTGCTATATTTAAGAGGGAGTTAGATGTGGCCCTTGTGGCTAAAGGGATCAGGGGGTATGGAGAAAAGGCAATAAAGGGATACTGAGTTGGATGATCAGCCATGATCATATTGAATGGCGGTGCAGGCTCGAAGGGCCGAATGGCCTACTCCTGCACCTATTTTCTATGTTTCTATGTTTCCAAGGATATCATTCATGCCATCCTTGTTTCTTTTACATTTTCCTCACAGCCTTACAAATTATTCTCTTTCATGAAGGCATTGATTTATTCCATTTCAACCATCCTGCCGGCAGAGAAATCCAGATCAAAGGTATTTTTGGAGTACAAGTTTACCCCACACCATTGTATGTTTGCTCAAAGTTTACGCTTTGGTCCCTGAAGCACTGATAAAGGGCAAGTGTGTTCCCCTGTATATGTTATTTAAATCCATCATGGTCTTGTAAACCTCAAGCAAATCTCCTCTTAATCTTTGCTCCAAGTGCTCCCTATTTTACCACTCTAACCTTATGGATGAAATCCCTCATTCATGGTATCATTAAAGTAATGGGCCTGTCCCACTTAGGTGACTTTTTAGTTGACTGCAGGAGACTATGCAGTCACCACACCACATGTTCGTGGGTGGTTGCCGGGGGGTCGCCTTCATGGACGTGAGGAGTTCCCGCATTCTGGGAACTAGTCGCGGCCTCATTATGGTCTCCGTGAATTTTTCAATAGACAATAGACAATAGGTGCAGGAGAAGGCCAATCGGCCCTTCGAGCCAGCACTGCAATTCAATGTGATGTCGGCTGATCATCACCAATCAGTACCTCGTTCCTGCCTTCTCGCCATATCCCCTCTCTGCTATCTTTAAGAGCCCTATCGAGCTCGCTCTTGAAAGTTTCCAGAGAACCGGCCTCCACTGCCCTCTGAGCAGAGAATTCCACAGATTCACAACTCTCTGTGTGAAAAAGAGTTTCCTCATCTCCGTTCTAAATGGCTTACATCTTCTTAAACTGTGGCCACTGGTTCTGGATTCCCCCCACATCGAGAACCTGTTTCCTGCCTCTAGCGTGTCCAAACCATTAATAATCTTATATGTTTCAATAAGATCCCCTCTCATCCTTCTAAACTCCAGAGTGTACAAGCCCAGCTGCTCATTCTCTCAGCATTATGACAGTCCCGCCATCCCGGGAATTAACCTTGTAACCTACACTGCACTCCGTCAATAGCAAGAATGTCCTTCCGCAAATAATGGGACCAAAACTGCACTCAATACTTTCTGCACCCTGTACAACTGCAGAAAGACCTATCTGCTCCTATACTCAACTCCTCTTGTTATGAAGGCCAACATGCCATTCGCATTCTTCACTGCCTGCCGTACCTGCATGCTTACTTTCATTGAAAGATGTACAAGGACCCCCAGATCCCGTAGTACTTCCCCTTTCCCAACTTGATACAATATAGATAATAATCTGCCTTCCTGTTTTTGCTATCCACATTAAACTTTATCTGCCATGCAACTGCCCACTCACCCAAGTCACCCTGCATTCCCATAGCATTTCCTCCTCACAGTTCACACTGCCACCCAGTTTTGTGTCATGTGCAAATTTGCTAATGTTACTTTTAATCCCTTCATCTAAATTATTAATGTATATTGTAAATAGCTGCAGTCCCAGCACCAAGCCTTGCGGTACCCCACTAGTCACTGTCTGCCATTCTGAAAGGGACCCGTTAATCCCTACTCTGTGTTTCCTGTCTGCCAACCAATTTTCTATCCATGTCAGCACTCTACCCCCAATACCAGTGCCCTAATTTTGCCCACTAATGTCCCATGTGTGACTTTATCAAATGCTTTCTGAAAGTCCAGGTACACTACATCCACTGGCTCTCCCTTGTCCATTTAAATTTTTTTTTTACAATAGGTGCAGGAGTAGGCCATTTGGCCCTTCGAGCCAGCACCGCCATTCAATGTGATCATGGCTGATCATCCCCAATCAGTACCCCGTTCCTGCCTTCTCCCCATATCCCCTGACTCCGCTATTTTCAAGAGCCCTTTCTCGCTCTCTCTTGAAAGCATCCAGAAAACCTGCCTCCACCGCCCTCTGAGGCAGAGAATTCCACAGACTCACCACTCTCTGTGAGAAAAAGTGTTTCCTCGTCTCCGTTCTAAATGGCTTACTCCTTATTCTTAAACTGTGGCCCCTCCTTCTGGACTCCCCCAACATCGGGAACATGTTTCCTGCCTCTAGCGTGTCCAAGCCCTTAACAATCTTATATGTTTCAATGAGATTCCCTTCATCCTTCTAAACTCCAGAGTGTACAAGCACAGCTGCTCTATTCTCTTAGAATATGACAATCGCGCCATCCCGGGAATTAACCTTGTAAACCTACGCTGCACTCCCTTAATAGCACGAATGTCCTTCCTCAAATTAGGGTACCAAAACTGCACACAGTACTCCAGGTGTGGTCTCACTAGGGCTCTGGACAACTGCAGAAGGACCTCTTTGCTCCTATATTCGATTCCTCTTGTTATAAAGCCCAACATGCCATTAGCTTTCCTCACTGCCTGCTGTACCTGCATGCTTACTTTCATAGACTGATGTACAAGGACCCCCAGATCCCGTTGTACTTCCCCTTTTCCCAACTTGACGCCATTTAGATAGTAATCTGCCTTCCTGTTTTTGCTACCAAAGTGGAGAACCTCACATTTATCCGCATAAAATTTAATCTGCCATGCATCTGCCCATTCCCCCAACCTGTCCAAGTCACCCTTCATCTCATAGCATCCTCCTCACAGTTCACACTGCCACCCAGCTTTGTGTCATCTGCAAATTTGCTAACGTTACTTTGACTCCCTTTATCCAAATCATTGATATATATTCTAAATAGCTGCAGTCCCAGCTCCGAGCCTTGCGGTACCCCACTAGTCACTGCCTGACATTCTGAAAGGGACCCGTTAATCCCTACTCTTTATTTCCTGTCTGCCAGCCACTTCTCTATCCATGTCAGCACTCTACCCCCAATACCACGTGCCCTATTTATGCCGACTAATCTCCTATGTGGGACCTTGTCAAATGCTTTCTGAAAGACCAGGTACACTACATCCACTGGCTCTCCCTTGTCCATTTTCTTAGTTACATCTTCAAAAAATTCCAGAAGATTAGTCAAGCATGATTTCCTTTTCGTAAATCCATGTTGACTCAGACCCGATCCTGTTACTGCTATCCAAATGTGCAGCTATTTCATCTTTTATAATTGACTCCAACATTTACCCCACCACAGATGTCAGGCTAACTGTTTTCTCTCTCCCGCCTTTCTTAAAAAGTGGGATAACATTAGCTACCCTCCTATCCACTGATCCTGAATCTATGGAGCATTGGAAAATGATCACCAATGTGTCCCAGATTTCTAGAGCCACTTCCTTAAGTACCCTGGGGTGCAGACCATCAGGCCCTGGGGATTTATCAGCTTTCGGTCCATCAGTCTACCCAACACCATTTCCTGCCTAATGTGGATTTCCTTCAGTTCCTCCATCTTCCCAGATGCTCTGGCCACTATTACATCAGGAAGATTGTTTGCGTCCTACTCAGTGAAGACGGATCCAAATTACTTGTTCAACTCATCTGCCATTTCCTTGTTCCCCATATCAATTCACCTTTCTCAGTTTTAATGTGTCCAACTTTGGTCTCAACTAATTTTTTCCTCTTCACATACCCAAAGAAGCTATTACCATCCTCCTTTTTATTCTTGGCTAGCTTACCTTCGTATCTCATTTTTTCTCCCCGTATTGCCTTTTTAATTATCGTCTGTTGCTCTTTAAACATTACCCAATCCTCTTGCTTCCTGCTCATCTTTGCTATGTTGTATTTCTTCTCTTTTATTTTTGTACTGTCCCTGAATTCCCTTGTTAGCCACGGTCGGCCCTTACTCCCCCTGGAATCTTTCTTTTTGGAATGAACTGATCCCGCACCTTCTGCATTATTCCCAGAAATACCTGCCATTGTTGTTCCACTGTCATCCCTGCTAGGGTATCTTTCCAGTCAACTTTGGCCCGCTCCTCCATCATGGCTCCATAGTCCCCTTTGTTCAACTGTAACACTGACACCTCCGATCTACCCTTCTCTCTCTCAAATTGTAGATTAAAACTTACCATATTATGGTCATTACCTCCTAATGGATCCTTAACCTCAAATTACCTTATCAAATCCGGTTCATTACACAACACTAAATCCAGAATTGCCTTCTCCCTGGTAGGCTCCAATACAAGCTGCTCTAAGAATCCATCACGGAGGCACTCTACAAACTCCCTTTCTTGGGGTCCAGTACCAACCTAATTTTTCCAGTCTACATGTTGAAATCTCCCATACCTTTATGACATGCCAATTTTAACACTTGATTCAACTTGCACCCAATGTCCAGGCTATTGTCGGGGGCCTGTAGTTCTATCCATACTGATTCCACATCTCCTGTTTCAATGTCACCCCTTGCAAGGGACTGAATTTCATTCCTCACCAACAAAGCTACCCCACCCCCTCTGCCCACCTGTCTGTCTTTTCGATAGGAGGTATACCCTTGGATATTCAGTTCCCAGCCCTGGCCCTCTTGCAGCCATGTCTCGGTAATTCCCACAACATCATACTTGCCAATTTCTAACTGAGCCCCTGAAGCTCGTATACTTTATTCCTTACACTCCGTGCATTCATATACAACACTTTGACTTTGGTATTCACCTGCCCTCTCACTCAGCTTACAATTGGCCTTGACCTTACTCTCTTATCCCTTCTTGAACTTTCCTGCCCATTAATTCAGGAGTCTTTTTGTAACTTTTCCTGTACTCACTTCACCTTTACCTCCATCCCTACCCCACCTAATTAATTTAAACCCACAAGTGTAGCCCTAGCAAACCTGCCTGCCAGAACGTTGGTCCCCCTCCAGTTAAGGTGTAACCTGTCCCTTATGTACAGGTCACCCCTATCCCAGAAGAGATTCCATTGGTCTATAAATCTAATTCCTTGCTTCCTATATCAACATGTTGAAAAATTAATGGCGACCAGAATGAAGAGTAGCGAGAATTCTCGTGCCATAGGAGGTCTTAGTGGGTTGCAAGGTGGTCGAAAGTTCTCGTAGGTTGTAGCCAGAGCTGACCAGTGAATTTCATTGGCTCATTGGGGAAAAAAACATTAGCAGTAGTTTTCAGAACCAAGGAAAACCGACCAGTAATGTTAATGTCCGCCGAGCTTCACAGCCGTGTATCTCTGGCTTCTTAAAAGTTGTCTCCACCCCTTCTCCCCCCTCTCACCCCTCTTTTAAAGGACTAACCGTACACCGTGCTTTGTCCATATTAATTACAGCGTTAATCTTCCTGTTCATCGCGGTGTGTGGCTGTATCACTTCGGCTTTGCACCGTGTGAATTTCACTCAGACAGCGCTCCCCCCGCTTGCCCTGTCCCCCGCCTGCATAACGGGCTGGTGAAGGAAGCGATATGTGTGTGTGTGTGTGTGCTCCACTCTTGACAGTCGCCAGCAGTCGCCTGAAAAATCGCCTAAGTGGGACAGGCCCATAAATCCTTCCAGCACCTACTCTTGGTCTAATGCATCTTTCCTAAAGTTAAGGATCAAGAAATTGATGCAATCCTCAAATTGTGGTCTCACCAATGATTTACCCAAGTATGTTCAATATTGCTGCTTTTTATGGAAGATAGATATATTGAACCGAGTTGTGCAGCAGCAACAAGAAATGGAGATATCTGAGCAATATCACAAGGCAATGCTCAGATTGAAACTCTGCCGTCCAGTACATTTAGTCCTGAATGGTAATGGATAATTAAACAAACAGCTGGAGGAGAAATCTCCGCAGACATCACCATCCCCCACAACATCAAAGCTCGGTACAGGAATACAGATGACAGAACAGATGCACTTGCAACCATCTTGATTCAGAAGTGGTGAGTAGATTAACCTCTTCCTGAATTGTCCACAGAATCCAGTTTGTTTACCCTGTACATTAAAGAGCTGTGGTCTCATCATAAACGATGGGATCTGAAAAGTGAAAATTTCACTCAGGCAACTCCGGTCACCAGCTGATACTAACATATTCCTTGTCTAGTTGTCACTTTCAGGCTTGAGAATACACATGCTAGTTCATCATATATAACAGAACTGTGGGAGAGTCTAGGACATTGTCTCAGAATTAAAGGACGTTCTTTGAGGAAGGAGATGAGGAGGAATTTCTTTAGTCAGAGGGCGGTGAATCTGTCGAACTCTTTGCCACAGAAGGATGTGGGGGCCAAGTCAGTGGATATACTTAAGGCAGAGATAGATGGATTCTTGATTAGTACAGGTGTCAGAGGTTATGGGGAGAAGGCAGGCGAATGGGGTTTGGAGGGAAAGATAGATCAGCCATGATTGACTGGTGGAGTAGATGAGCCAAATGGTCTAATTCTGCTCCTATCACTGATGATCTTATGATGATATTTTGTACCAAAGATTACAGTTCACTAGGTGCTGAGGACACATAAACGTTTTGCCACACTGACTATTACTGTGGACTGTGAAAGACAAGATATAAAATAATATTATACAATGATATAGAGTTTAGTTTAGGGATATTGCGCGGAAACAGACCCTCCGGCCAACCGAGTCCGCAACGTCCAGTTATCCTTGCACATTAACACTACCCTACACACACTAGGGACAATTTACTATTATACTAAGCCAATTAACCTACGAGCCTGTATGCTTGGTGTGTGGGAAGAAACCGGAGATCACGGGGAGAATGTACAAAATCCGTACAGACAGCACCCGTAGTCAGGATCGAACCCGGGTCCCTGGCGCTGGAAGGCAACAACTCTACCGCTGAGCCATTGTGCTGCTGTGCTGTCCTGACGTAGCAACTAATCTTATGTAACAACATTTATTTTCACATAAATGAGAGACACTGCAAATGTAATGAGGAGGTGCAGGTCTCTCGCATGCAACCTCAGCTTGCTGCCATCAGGATGCCAGGCACCAATATTTAAAGGGGCATTCAGGGCTGCACAGCTCTTCAGCAATTTGTTCTGATTCTCAGAATTGCTGAGGCAACATCACAACAGGGCAGCAGCAGCTCCGAGAAACAGGAATCTGCTCGCCTATCTTTGGATGGAAACAGCTGTGATCTCACTCCACTCCACTCCACTCGAATGCTTGCTGTCAGCAGTCAAAGTCATCCCAAACTGCCAGCATTCACGTTCAGATCTCAAACTTCTTTGAGGTCTTCTTGTGAAGTTATCCAAGCACGGTCTATCACCAGCAATAATGAACCACCATGGAAGGACCAAGATAGGCAGGAACCCAATCAAAGGCAGACACAAAGTGAACCGCTGCTGTGTACAGGAATGTTTTTATTGACAACATTTGATTGATTTTGTTGATTTTGTATTGGATTTTATTTCTTCATTGTAGTTGAGAGAAAAAAGTATGATCAGTTAGAAAGAAAGTGAGGTGGGAACTGCCACTGAATAGAGAAAAAGGATTGTATTTATTAGTGGCACAGTCTACTGTTGATAGAACAGTCTGAATGATTTCTTCTGGTTTGTTACCTCTTCTTGCCTTTTAAACTCTATGGCTGTTCCTCCTCTATCTGGTGGCATGGTGTCAAACCTTAAGGGCCTGTCCCACCAGCATGCGATTCCACGCGACCAGCGCAACCTAACGTGGTCGCTTGAGCCATACGACCTCACGGGGCCGGTCCCACTTTGATCGCCGGAGCCGTATGGAGTTGTGTTGGGCAGGTCCCGACATCGCGCGGGACTCCGGAAAACTGACCTTGTTATCAAGTCATCATCTTATTTATTAAGGAAGTTTGAGTCAAACGGGCATAGCTGTGTCATGCTGAATGAAGATTTTACAACTATCGTCAGCCGACAGGACAAGCATTGAAACATAATTTCTACAAACAATCAAGCTCGAAGCCTTCAACTCGAGAATTATGCCCCTCTGATCTTTACAATTGTCAAGATTTAAATGTGTGGCAAACACAAGTTGAATAATTACTAGGGAAATTGAATTAAAAAGGTGAATAAAATTGTAATACAGCACAGTGGCACAGCGATAGAGTAGCTGCCTTACAGCGCCATGAGCCCGGGTTTGATCCTGACTACGGCTGCTGTCTGTACGGAGTTTGTACGTTCTCCCAGTGACCTACGTGGGTTTTCCCTAAGATCTTCGGTTTCCACCAAAATTCCAAAGACGTACAGGTTTGCAGGTTAATTGGCTTGGTATAAATGTAAAATTGTCCACAGCGTGTGTAGGATAGTGTTAAAGTGTGGGGGTCGCTGGTTGGTGTGGAGTCGGCGGGCTGAAGGGCCTCTTTCCATGCTGTATCTCTAAACTAAACTGCAGGCTGGTACAATCAAGGGAATTAGCACAAATAATTACCCCTTGCATATATAAGGGACAGTATACAGGTATGCCTGGTTTCCCGTGTTAGTCATGGACGTGCCATTCTATGGAGGCAAGCTGGCACTAATGAGGATTCTGCTCGGCTAGAGGTAATGGGATTCATTGGTACAAAATGTGGAGCACTGAAGTTTAAATACAATCTGTTAAGTCTGAGACATCGCCGTTCTACTCAGGAATGCAGTTGGAGGTAAGGATACTGCAGCCACATTATCCCCATGACAACCAGCGGAGGCCTGAAGCTGTAAGGTTGCCTTGGGGGCTGTATTATAAAACATCGAGGAAATGAAAATATACATGTTGTGTTTAGTTCTGGGCACCATGTTATAGGAAAGATGTTGTCAAGCTGGAAAGAGTACAGATAAGATTTACAAGGATGTTGCCAGGACTAGAGGGTGTGAGGTATGGGGAGAGGATGAGTAGGCTGGGTCTCTAGTCCTCGGAGTGCAGGAGGATGAGGGGTGATATTATAGAGGTGTACAAAAGCATGAGAGGAATAGATCGGGGAGATGCACAGAGCTTCTTGCCCATAGTAAATTAATCGAGGGCCAGAGGACATAGGTTTAAGGTGAAGGGGAAATTATTTAATATGAATCTGAGGGGTAGCTTTTGGATGGTGGATGTATGGAACAAGCAGCCAGAGGAGGTAGTCGAGGCAAGGACTCTCCCAACATTTAAGAAACATGGGTTTGCAGGGATATGGATCAAACGCGTGCAGGTGGGACTAGTGTAGCTGGGACATGTTGGCTGGAGTGGGCAAGTTTCCATACTGTATCACTCTATGACATCCTCCTAACACACAAGTTAGTCTGTGTTTGGTAAACACAATGTGAAGGGAAGCAAAAAGGTAAACAACTCACTGGCTCTTGTTGAAGACATTTTTCCCCATTGCAGCAGCATAACTAAACAGCCCTCGTGTTAACATAGATGGAGATAACTGAAATAGCACCTGCGTTTTCCCTACACTCCCAGCTCTGCATCTGAAAGATCAACAGGCCCTCAATGAAGTAATCATGGCAGAGACCACCAGACTATGGGATCTTCACAGGCAATCAATCACTTTGAAATTCATCATCCTCAGTAAGAATAACTATGGAGAGGCAGTAAACTTGATAAAGGTGCTAAATTCCATCTCTAAATTACACAAACATTCCATACATTGTACAAAGTGTGTGGATTACACCCTGTAAGGTGAATGGTGTTTCTGCCTCCAGCAAATGTCAAAAGAAATATGTTTCAGCCGAACCCAAGTACAGTTAAGGGCCTGTCCCACTTTCACGACCCAATTCACGACCTCTGCCGAGTTTGTGATTTAGGTGATTTTTTAAGTGACTGCCGGTGACAACGGCAATGGAATTCACCAAAGTCAGCACCGGCGACAACCTACGTCACCTGGCGACAACCTACAACAACCTACGTCGGGAGAAGACAAGCTACGACAAGCCGACGGTCGCTGACTGTCGCTGAAAAGTTTTGAACATTTTAGAATCCAGTGGCGACCAGAAAGACGCAACGACTCTTTGGGCCACTGAGGAGATGACTCATGACCATACAGGCGACACCCTGGTCACCGGCAGGCATCTAAAAAATCGCTTAAGTGGGACAGGCCCCTTAGCTCTTAGGGCTAAAGGAATCATAGGATATGGGGAGAAAGCAGGAACGAGGTACTGATTTTGGATGATCAGCCATGATTATATTGAATGGCGGTGCTGGCTCAAAGGGCTGAATGGCCAACTCCTGCACCTATTTTCAATCTATGTTTCTAACTACTTCTACTCCTCAAGCCTGGTCTGCCTTTCAATAGGACCATAGTTGTTCTACCCCAGGTTTCATCTCCTTCAACTGGGCTATCAAAGGATGTACCTTCCTCTCATTGAAATGCATTGCATGAGCTCTCTGGAGCAGAGAACTGCAGGGATGCGCCACTGTCTGAGAGACAGGATTTCTATGTACTGTGGCATCGAAGACAGACGCCGTGGTTTGACAGTGACAACACCTACGCTCGCATTATGGTGAGCACACAGGGATTATTCTATTTACGGTGGTAAGAAGGTCCAGTGCTGCATGGGGGCACTGTCCCTCACTGTCAGAGCACATGTACAATGACGTTGGTGATCTTAGGCTTGCCCTGGTCTTCAAAGGAAGCTTGGCAATCTCAGGCTTCTTCCTGCAGTTTGTCCTGGCCTTAAGAAGAGTGGCTGACAGCACAGGTTTCTTCTTGGTAGCTCAGCTATCGGGGGGGGGGGGTGAGGGGAGAGAGAGAGAGAGAGAGAGAGAGAGAGAGAGAGAGAGAGAGCTTGTCTGTGTGTGTGTGTGCATGTCTGTGACTGTCTGCATGTGTGTACGCGTGCGCGTGTGCGTGAGTTTCTGTGTGCATATCTCTGTGTGTGTGCGTGTGTGCGTGTGTGCGTGCGTGCGTGCGTGCGTGCGCGCATGCCTGTGTGTGTGTGTGTGTTTGGCTGTGTGTATGCCTGTGGGTCTTTGTGTGTGTGTGCGCGAATGTCTGTGTGTGTGTGTGTATGTCTGCATGTGTGTGTGCGTGTGTGTGTCTGTGCGCGCACGTGTCTGTGTGTAGCCTCGTTGTCTGTGGCAGGAAAATATCTCAGGCTTGCCCCGGCTTCTCAGACGTAGACGCTGGTGGTTGCACTGGCTGCCTGGGATGTATTTACCAGCAGTCTGCGTGCTGAGCCCCCTCCTCTACTCCCTCTTCACCTACGACTGCACACCTGTACATGGTACCAACACCATCATCAAATATGCAGATGATACAACGGTGATTGGCCTCATCAGCGACAACGATGAGTCGGCCTACAGGGAGGAGGTTCAGCTCCTAACAGCATGGTGTGCCGACAATAACCTGGCCCTTAACTCCAAGAAGACCAAGGAGCTCATTGTTGACTTCAGGAGATCGAGAGGCTGCACGCACAACCCCATCCATATCAACGGGACGGAGGTGGAACGTGTCTCCAGCTTCAGGTTCCTGGGGGTCAACATCTCCGATGACCTCTCCTGGACCCACGACACATCCTCGCTGATCAAGAAGGCGCACCGGTGTCTCTTCTTTCTGAGGAGACTGAAGAAGGTCCACCTGTCTCCCCAGATTCTGGTGAACTTCTACCGGTGCACCATCGAGAGCATCCTTGCCAACTGCATCACAGTATGGTATGGTAACTGCTCTGTTGCCGACCGGAAAGCTCTGCAGAGGGTGGTGAAGATCGCCCAACGCATCACAGGCTCCTCACTCCCCTCCATTGAGTCTGTCCATAGTAAACGATGCCTGCGCAGGGCGCACAACATCGTCAGGGACAGCTCACACCCCAACCATAGACTGTTTACCCTCCTCCCATCCGGGTGACGCTACAGGTCCCTCCGCTGCCGGACCAGCAGGCTCAAGAACAGCTTCTTCCCTGCGGCTGTCACACTTCTCAACGCTGCACCTCAATGACTGCCTGTATCCACCCCTCACCCCCCCCCCCCCCCCCCCCCCCCCCCCGGACTATCCAATCACCAGCAAATTGCACGGATACCACTGCATATGTATATGTATTACTTGTTTATTCGTAAGTTCGCCCTTCAGAGATACCAACTACATTTTGTTGTCTCTGTATTGTACACTGCACAATGACAATTAAAGATTTAATTTAATTTAATTTAATTAACCACAAGGCGGGAGGCAACCCACTTTGTCCCTCCTCAATTTCTTATTTTTCTTCTTTCTTCCACCTTTTTCTCTTGTCTTCTCCCAGTCTCCCTCTCTGCTGCGGATGCCTGGGCTTTATAGGGAGTAGGCTGACAAGGTTCAAGTAGCTACAATGGCAATAATGCTGGGAATCGGCCTCTCCTGGCCTGTGAGCCAGTTCAAGGGATCAGAGTGACACCCAAACGGAGAGAGTGCTGTCACTGTAGCTTGGTTTGAGATGATCAACCCTTATCTTGTGTGTGTGTGTATCCTTATCTTGATACAATGTCCCCTCATTCAAGATTCTCCCACTAGTGAAAAGCATTTTAACATCCATCCTGTTATTCCCTTCAAGGATCTTATATGTTTTAATAAGATCACCCCTCATTTTCAAGACTCTATAGAATACAGACCCATCTTCTGGGCCACTGACCACAATCCTTCCCATTCCAGGAATTAGCCTGATTACTTTATGTTGGACTCCCTCCCAATGCTACCATATATTTTATTAGATGTGGGTTCCAAAACTTGGATAGTGCTCCAGATGTGGCCTCACCAATTTCAATTAAAGTTAGGAAAAGGGGAAGTACAACGAGATCTGGGTGTCTTTGTTCATCAGTCACTGAAAGTAAGCACCCAGGTACAGCATGTAGTGAAGAAAGCTAATGGCATGTTGGCCTTCATAACGAGAGGAGTTGAGTCTAGGAGCAGTTGTGCAGGACCCCAGTGAGACCACACCTGGAGTATTGTGTGCAGTTTTGGTCTACAAATTTGAGGAAGGACATTCTTGCTATTGAGGGAGTGCAGCGTAGGTTCACAAGGTTAATTCCCAGGCTAGGCAGAACTGTCATATGTTGAAAGAATGGAACGACTGGGCTTGTATACACTAAAATTTAGAAGGATGAGAGGGGATCTTATTGAAACATATAAGATTATTAAGGGATAGTACACGCTTGACGCAGGAAACATGTTCCCGATGTTAGGGGAGTCCAGAACCAGAGGCCACAGTTTAAGAATAAGGGGTAGTCCATTTAGAACTGAGATGAGGAAAAACTTTTTCACCACTGAGTTGTGAATCTGTGGAATTCTCCTCTGAGAAGGTGGTGGAGGCCAATTCTCTGGATGCTTTCAAGAGAGAGTTAGATCGAACTCATAAAGATACCAGAGTCAATGAATATGGGGAGAAGGCAGGAACGTGGTACTGATTGTTGATGATCAGCCATGATCACAGTGAATGGCTGGCTCGAGGGGCTGAATGGCCTAAGCCTGCACCTATTGTCTATTATAACTGAATTCCCTATTTTTAAATTCCAACCCGTTAACAATAAAGGCCAATAAGCTATATGCCCTCTTAAATAAAGATGGCTCTGATCTAACATGAAAATTGTGTTCCTCAGTTCCCTTATGTTATAGAAAACCATGTTAAAGAAATAGTTGTGACAATAGGGAAAAGGGAGTTGGTGGCTAGAGAATTTCAAATGCACAATAATTACATTAATTTTCAAAAACAAATGTAATTTAATAGCTTCAACTTTATATTCTTTCCTGGTATGTAAAATTACTGAAGGCTGAATGGTACATTGTTTAATAAAATATAATTGCCCACGTTTCCTGAGAACTAATTACTTGTTGATGTCAATGACCACCTGTGATGAAAATGCCAGACTATTTACTTAAGAGAGAATGATATCTGATTACTGCAGAGACCTTACACAGAAACATACACTGTTTTTTTGTGCAATACAACTTTTTTACTGCTTGTCAATTTCAAAAGTAACATTTCAAGGAATTCTTTAGTTCCCGAACAAAATCGAATTATAATCAATTCAGTCCAAGTAATCCAAATAGTGTTCCTTAATGTATCGATCGCTTTTATATCCAGTTTGTGGTATCATGGGTGGAAATCGCTTTTAAAACATGGGGAGGGGGGCACAATCAGACCATAACGTCTAGAACAGGGGTCGGCAAGCTACGGCCCACGGGCCGGATCCAGCCAGTAACCTGAAATCATCCTGCCCACAGGCGTATATTTTTTCAATTAGTTTTCGCGACTTGGGAAGTGCAGCCAGTCTCGGGGCACGTAGGCGACTTGGGAACTACAGCCAGTCCTGGGGCACGCAGGTGACCTAGGAACTGCAGCCAGACCTGGGGCACGTAGGCGACCTGGGAACTGCAGCCAGACTTGGGGCACGTAGGCGACCTGGGAACTGCAGCCAGACCTGGGGCACGCTGGTGACCTGGGAACTGCAGCCAGACCTGGGGCACGCAGGTGACCTGGGAACTGCAGCCAGTCCTGGGGCACGCAGGTGACCTAGGAACTTTAGCCAGACCTGGGGCAAGCGAGCCGACCTGGGAACTGCAGCCAGACTTGGGGCACGTAGGCGACCTGGGAACTGCAGCCAGACTTGGGGCACGCAGGTGACCTGGGAACTGCAGCCAGACTTGGGGCAAACGCGCCGACCTGGGAACTGCAGCCAGACTTGGGGCACGTAGGCGACCTGGGAACTGCAGCCAGACCTGGGGCATGCAGCCGACCTGGGAACTGCAGCCAGACTTGGGGCAAACAGGCGACCTGGGAACTGCAGCCAGACCTGGGGCATGCAGCCGACCTGGGAACTGCAGCCAGACCTGGGGAAAACGCGCCGACCTGGGAACTGCAGCCAGTCCTGCCAGCTGACCTGGGCTCTACAGCCAGTTCCGGGACAGGCGAGCTGACCTGGCCGCGCAGGCGAGCTGGGAACTACAGGTGCTTTGGCCCACCATGTCCGTGCTGACCAGCAATCACCCCATACACTAGCACCATCCGACACACCAGGGACAATTTACAATTTTCCGAAGCACTTAACCTACCAACCTGCACGCGTCTTTGGAGTGTGGGGCACGCGGGCCGACCTGGGCGCTACAGCCAGACCTGTGGTGGGTGCGCTGACCAGGGACTGGCTGAAGTGCCCAGGTCACAAAACATGAGGGGGATTATCCCCCACCTCTCAAAACATGGGAAGGATACACTGTATGCAACATGCTCGACAGCAGAACAGCAGTATTTGGTGTACATCTCTGCTCATTTTGTGTGAATCATTCACAAGAACACCTTGATCCCCCTGTACCAGATTAGTTTGCAGTCTTTTGTTAACAATTATCTCTCTTTTAATTCCTCTTATTGAAGTATAGGACCTCAAACCTCCGACAATAATTCGCCAACTTTTGCCATCCCACTCAATCCTATCCAGAGTCATAATGTTCTCATCACAAATTGCTTCATGCCTATTTCTGTGCAACCGACAAACTCAAATGCCTTACAATCGAATGTTACCGATGAGTTATGACCTTCTTCATAACATGAAAAACAGGATATTATATTCATACTGCCATGAATTATGCACAGACTTTGCCAAAGGGTAATGAAGTAATGAACTTAGATAAAAGATTGAAAGAAAGTCACTCCAGTTGATATTACTTTCATAACAGCAGAAGTTGAAGAAAGATGATGAGAGTGTTGAGATACCCGTACAGCTCATATCTGCACTGGCGCTGATAAGAATGAATATGTTAATGTCAAAAGAGACCTTTGCATCTGTGCCAAACATTAAATATGCCATGAATCTGGTCAATATCCATACCTTTACAAACAGGTCTGTGGTCACTCCAAGCTGCAAAAACCTCAGCAATTGTCTGGCATGTGATAGTTTTGGATCCTTGCAGAACAAAATCATTATCGCACGTAAATTGGACTGATGATCCAAGACTGTGGAGGGAAACGACAAAAAAAAGTCTTAACTTCCTAGTTTTGACATGTAATGGCTGCAAATTTAAAGTTAACACTGTAAATCTGATATGATGTTCATAATTGAAGACTAATCCACAAACCAGGTTTAAAATCTCTAGAAATTGGAAAAAAAAACTTTGTATGCAATTAAAACTGGAACATATCTTTTATGTAATTCTTGAAAGTGGCATGCATCTTTCCGATGAAACAGCAATATTACCTTTGAGCCGACATGCACTTTAGAGATATAATTAGAAGTATTGTATAATAAAAAATAACTTCATGTTTGCAAGGTTTTAATTTGAGTATTACAGGAAACTGACAGAAGTCTACAGAAATTCCAAGTTGTGCTAATATTCTTTTGGTAAAATGTGCATTTTTGAAAGTGGCACTTGCACAGAAGGGCAAGGGGAAGTGGAGAGTTCAATAAGTTATATTATATATTTGAACAGTGAGGATTTTGATTCAAACTAATGAGGGATGTTGTTGGTCAAGAGGAAACTGATTCCACTGTCAGAAGAATTAATTAGTAGAGCTAATAGGAATTGATGTTTCAATCCCTGTAGTACGTCGGCACCTCTTTATATATTATGTAGACCGCGGTCAGGATGATGGAGGTGGTCGGAAGGTAGAAGGGACGGCACTTCACCGCCAGATGTTCGAGGTGTGGAGAGCAGGAGTTGGACAGGACTGACACGTCTGAGCACCACGTAGAGTTGACTTCTCCCTTTCCCAGATGCCAGCGTACGGTCCATACGGTGGATGGAGAACCCTTCAGGCTGGATCGCTGAGTCTGGGGAGCTGGGGGTGAGCCATGTCTCTGTGAAACAGAACACAGAGCATTCCCTCAGCTCCCTTTGATAAAGCAGCCTTGCCCTTAAGTCCTCCACTTTGTTTTCAAGGGACTGTCCATTGGCCAGTAGGCTAGTAGGGAGAGGGGGTCGAAGTCCCCTGCGCTTCAGTCTGACCTGAAGTCCTGCCCGTCAGCCACGTTTCCAGACACAATGGAGGACTCCCCTTTGTTTCCAGGTACTGTGTTTCCTGTACCTGATCTTTCTGCGAACCTTCACTGGGACGGGGATTCCCTTGCAGACGGCAGCTCCAGCTCCATTCCGAATGGGGACTCCCTCCCAGACGGCAGCTCCAGCTCCGTTGTCCCTGGGAAATTCTGCGCGTCGGCTCTGGAGGTGTTTCCAGGTACAGTCTCTTTGATTCCCAGTCAGGTCGGGTTCTCTCCAGCGGTCCAGGGAACGCTTGCAGTCGGAGGTTCCTGCAGCTGTGTGAGATCGCGAAATCGCTAGTGCTGTCAGATGCACTAGCAGCTTGTCCATTACGGCGCCGATTTCTGCCGTTTTTCCGATCCAGGTAAGTTGCTTGTTGCTGTAAGTAATCTTCTTCTGTTTGGCTGTTAGCAAAAAGTCGCCGCTGGCAGGTTAGGTTAGGCAAATCTTTTGCCTAATTTTGTGTCTACCTTTAATTTAAACCAGCATCTGCAGTTCTTTCCAACACCCCTTAACAGCATTGATGCACAGAGGGATCCTGTGGTCCAAGTTCACAACTCCCTGAAAGTGGCAATTCAAGAAGATAGAGTGGAACAGAAGGTATGCTTGCCTTCATTGGACAAGGCATTGAGAATAAGAATCAGAAAGTCATGAGGTAGGTTTAGGATTTGGTTTGGCTGCAATGTGGAGAAAACATGCTCCCGATGTTGGGAGAGTCCAGAACTAGGGGCCACAGTTTAAGAATAAGAGGTAGGCCATGTAAACGGAGATGAATAGAAACATAGAAATTAGGTGCAGGAGTAGGCCATTCAGCCCTTCGAGCCTGCACCGCCATTCAATATGATCATGGCTGATCATCCAACTCAGTATCCCGTACCTGCCTTCTCTCCATACCCTCTGATCCCCCTAGCCACAAGGGCCACATCCAACTCACTCTTAAATATAGCCAATGAACTGCCTCAACTACCCTCTGTGGCAGAGAGTTCCAGAGACTCACCACTCTCTGTGTGAAAAAAGTCTTTCTCATCTCGGTCTTAAAGGATTTCCCCCTTATCCTTAAGCTGTGACCCCTTGTCCTGGACTTCCCCAACATCGGGAACAATCTTCCTGCATCTAGCCTGTCCAACCCTTAAGAATTTTGTAAGTTTCTATAAGATCCCCTCTCAATCTCCTAAATTCCAGAGAGTATAAACCGAGTCTATCCAGTCTTTCTTCATAAGACAGTCCTGACATCCCAGGAATCAGTCTGGTGAACATTCTCTGCACTCCCTCTATGGCAATAATGTCCTTCCTCAGATTTGGAGACCAAAACTGTACGCAATACTCCAGGTGTGGTCTCACCAAGACCCTGTACAACTGAAGTAGAACCTCCCTGCTCCTGTACTCAAATCCTTTTGCTATGAAAGCTAACATACCATTCGCTTTTTTCACTGCCTGCTGCACCTGCATGCCTACTTTCAATGACTGGTGTACCATGACACCCAGGTCTCGCTGCATCTCCCCTTTTCCTAATCGGCCACCATTTAAATAATAGTCTGCTTTCCTGTTTTTGCCACCAAAGTGGATAACCTCACATTTATCCACATTATACTGCATCTGCCAAACATTTGCCCACTCACCCAGCCTATCCAAGTCACCTTGCAGTCTCCTAGCATCCTCCTCACAGCGAACACTGCCCCCCAGCTTAGTGTCATCCGCAAACTTGGAGATATTGCCTTATCCCTCATCCAGATCATTAATATATATTGTAAATAGCTGGGGTCCCAGCACTGAGCCCTGCGGTACCCCACTAGTTACTGCCTGCCATTGTGAAAAGGACCCGTTTACTCCTACTCTTTGCTTCCTGTTTGCCAGCCAGTTCTCTATCCACATCAATACTGAACCCCTAATACCGTATGCTTTAAGTTTGTATACTAATCTCTTATGTGGGACCTTGTCGGAAGCCTTCTGGAAGTCCAGATATACCACATCCACTGGTTCTCCCTTATCCACGCTACTAGTTACATCCTCGAAAAATTCCACAAGATTCGTCAGACATGATTTACCTTTTGTAAATCCATGCTGACTTTGTCCAATAATTTCACCACTTTCCAAATGTGCTGCTATCCCATCTTTAATAACTGACTCTAGCAGTTTCCCCACTACCGATGTTAGACTAACTGGTCTGTAATTCCCCTTTTTCTCTCTCCCTCCCTTCTTAAAAAGAGGGGTTACATTTGCTACCCGCCAATCCTCAGGAACTACTCCAGAATCTAAAGAGTTTTGAAAGATTATCACTAATGCATCCACTATTTCCTGAGCTACTTCCTTAAGTACTCTGGGATGCAGCCTATCTGGCCCTGGGGATTTACTTCCCGACTGACCTGGATTTCACTCAATTCCTCCTTTGACCCACAGTCCCCTGCTATTTCAGGCAGATTATTTATGTCTTCCTTAGTGAAGACGGAACCAAAGTAGTTATTCAATTGGTCCGCCATATCCTTGTTCCCCATGATCAACTCACCTGTTTCTGACTGCAAAGGACCTACATTTGTTTTAACTAACCTCTTTCTCTTCACATATCTATAAAAACTTTTGCAGTCAGTTTTTATGTTCCCTATGTTTTTATGTAGAACGGAGATGAGGAAAAACATTTCACCCAGAGAGTTGTAAATCTGTGGAATTCTCTGCCTCAGAAGGCAGTGGATGCCAATTCTCCTGATGCTTTCAAGAGAGAACTGACAGAAGCAAATTAATTTTGAGAGGCATAGACAGGGGACAGATTAAGAGCCTTTATCTGAGGACAAATATATAAAATACAGCTTTAAGGTGAGAAGGGCAGAGTGTAAAAGAGATAAGTTTGAAAAGTTTTTTTGACACAGATAGTGGTGGTTACCTGGACATCACTGCCAGAATTGGTCATGGCAGCAGTTACATTGACGAGGCTTTTGGATAGGCACTTGGATATTCATGGCATTGGGGTGACATGCATTATGTGTAGGTAGAAGAGGGGTGGTCTTGACATTATGTTTGTGGGTTAAAGCACCTTTTGCCCTGCTGTAGTATTCTATGTTCCTGTGCTCTATACTTCAATGTTCAAGATATTTGAAAAATTATAATTAATCCATCCACTCTCTCTCTGGAGCCACTTCATTCATTTGAACCATGCAAACCATGAAATCAACAAACTTTCCCACAATATTTCTTCTTACATCGATTTAGTTGCGTTCATTTCAATGATCGTTATTGGCATTGCACGTGGAATTCCTGAACCCGCAAGTTCTTTATTTCAATTTGAAATCTGTGTTTCCATAATATGTGTTCAGTGGCTCATTCCCAATCAGTGCAAATAGTTTGACAATTATTTACAATATCTGGCAGAAAAATAAAAACTCTACTAAACATAGTTCAAATATTTAATGTGACAAACCCACCCACCACCACCAAACCACGTTTTGCCAAAGATGGACACAAAAAGCTGGAGTAATTCAAGATTCAAGATTCAAGAGAGTGTATTGTCATGTGTCGCAGATAGGACAATGACATTCTTGCTTTGCTTCAGCACAACAGAATATTGCAGGCATAAATAATACAGAACAGATCAGTGTGTCCATATACCATTTAATATATATACACACATAAATAATCAGATTAAGTGCAGTAGGCTAATTAAAGTTCAGATTTTGTTTGAGTTGAGTTTATTAGCCTGATGGCTGTGGGGAAGTGGCTATTCCTGAACCTGGTTGTTGCAGATTTCAGGCTCCTGTACCTTCTACCTGAAGGCAGCAGAGAGATGAGTGTGAGTGTGAACTCAATGGGACAGACAGCATCTCTGGAGAGATGGAATGACTAACGTTCCGGCTCGAGACCCTTCCTCACACTTTTTCCAAATGCAAACAAAAGTGGGCATATCTTCCATGAGACCTCTTGAGCAAGATTACTGGCTTTGTCAAATAGTGTGTGTTACTTTTCTGTCACATTTCTTACACAAGTTCCAAGGAATGAATGTGGACGGTTCATGACAATTCCCCCCCCACCCCCCAAGTTTTGGAATCACTTGCATTGCTGACATATCATTACAATTCACAGAAATGCATGAAATAATTTGTTACCTGAAATCAGAACCAATTCTTACTCCGTGGTCAGGCTCTCCAGGATCTAGGCAAGAGCTGGATGCTTGCTTTATTCCTCCTTCATTCACTGCAAAATATTATAAACAAAGGAATATTAATTAAGAACATAAACAGAATGTTCTTTTCCATTAACTCTCCTTTTCAGTCATCTCTCTTGTATTGTAATTAGATCATAAAATGATTGCAAAGTTTGTGAAACAAATAGCGATCATCTCAGTAAGATATTGTATTCTGTGTAAACTGAAACATCAAAATGAATTATTATGAATGCACAAAGCAAACAGCCTCCATTTCTTATAATTAGTCATTGAAAACACATGGGTAGTTTGGAATGCCAGCGACACAAAACCTTCCAAGCAACTGATCTCTTCAGAAAAACAGTAACAGATCAGAAGTTGCTTAAGAAAATATATGTTTTTACTTTGACATTCAGTGAACCATCCAAACATTACTTTGCGCTTAGCATTAAATATATATATATATTTCCCCAATTCTAGCCACAATTAGAGTCATAGAAAGGAACTGTACCGACATAGGCCCTTTGGCCCACCAAGTCCAAGTTGACCATCAAGCACCCATTTTCACGCTGATCTAATCATACTCGTTTTAAGCGCCCCACATTCAAATCAACTCTCCCAAGAATGTCCCACTCATCTAGGCACATGGAATAATTTTGGGGTGCGAGATTGCAACCTTCACATAGTCCGCCCTGTTTCGATGATTGCAATCAACCTGGCGTGCACAATCAAATAAGATCAAATAGAACAAGTTGTCCTACAGACTTAGGCTGTGTGCACCATATGCAAAAAGAAGAAGATGGAATAATTTACAGTGGAGCAATTAACCCAACAACCCACATATTTTAGCAATGTGGGTAAAAGCCAGTGCATGAGGGGGAAAGCATGTTGTGGATATGCAGGGATTTAGGTACTTTAGGAAATGACAGGTGACTGTGAAGGATTGGGCTGCACTGATAGTGACAATACATTGGAAGGTGCTGGAGACCCATGTGACCTAGCTGTCATCAGTAAGACTGGACCTCTGAAGAAGCTCCAGGAAGCTTCTGCCCATGTGACCCACCAAGTCTGGGTTCCTAAAGTGGTTTCTGTTATGTTTCAATACACTGACGCTTGTTCCAGATGCGTTACCTCACTTAATATGTTTTACTTTGTTTCTGTGCACTGAATAGGTGCTGGAAATTGATTTGTAGGGGTTGCCTCCTCCTGCACCTGCACGCCGTTAGCTTTCCCGCCACTGTATAGGGGTATATGAGGGCGATCGTTCTGTTGGGGCGTGTTGGTTGTCCTTCCTTCTGTTCTGTTTACATGAGACTGCTGCGGGCTCGAGTGAGTGGTTCCTAGCCCGGCCCCGTGGTGTTGTATACAAATAAAAAAAGGGTTTGGACTCCAGTGTTCGACTAAGTGGCTTTACTGAACCAGACTAGGGAGAGAGTATTAGATCCGGAATTAACAATGTGATCTCAGGAAGAACATGCAAAGTCTATGCAGGACTGAAGGGCAAGATCCAAATTGCCAGAACTGTGAGAGAACTGTGCTGTGGTGCTGCTAACTTGTTATCTGGGGTGACATTGATGTCAACTTGCAATTCATGAAATATATCTTCCAATAAGACAGTGAAATAGCAGCTAACCTATTTTGATGGTGGAAGATCGTTTTTCACACCAATGACAACATCACTATCCTTCCTGAAATGGTGATACCCAACCTTTCACAAGTGGTGACAATTAATTTCAGCATGTTATCCAAACAGCAGCACTGATACAATGGGTCCAGTGGTGTGCAGCCTGAGGTGCATGGTTTTAATTGAGAGATAGAAATGAACCATACTGATCGACTCTGGGAATCATTGGGGGAATGAAAGGTAATGTGGAATGTTGTCACATGCCACTTGATGGTGTATTTGCTGATAATGCACATCAAGAATTTTGTGCAAGGATTTAAATGCGATGCTTTAGTGGTCTGAGAAACGACTACTGGAGTTTTAAACAGATCTTTATTCAAAAGGTCGATATCCACCTTGCTGAAAGTTGCAGGTAGTGGAAGGTAAGACCTTTTTTTCATACAGTTTTATTCCACAGGGAGGTCTTACCTTCCACTACCTGCAACCTCCGGCAACTACCTTCAATTAGCATCGCAACCAGCTTCAACTAAAAAATTACCAATTTTTAAAATGCAACCTATTTTAAGTCGCGGCTGGTTTTTAATTTTTTGAAATAATCGCCGGAACATAGAAGAAGCGGAAACCACTTTCGACCATTAGGGAGACTGACAAACACCTCCGGGAACCGCACGGAAACCTTGGGTGGGGCGCAAAGTCTCCAGAGGTTTCCGTTCAGGTTTCCTAAGTGGGACAGGGGCATAAAGGTTCAAAAATATTCCATCAGATGCCAAAAGCCAAGCACGAGTCAAATCACCCACCATGCTAAATTTCTGTGGGGCTGTAACAATTATTGTTGTTTTTTTTCTGACCAGAGGGACAACAGCAGATACTTTATTTAAAATGTTAAATGTTTTTCTTTATTACGAAATTGACTGCTGTGTGCCACTTTATTTAACAAATCTCGATGCATGTATCTTTAAAAGTAATTTAAAATGCTGCTAACTGCAGATGGGCCTGTTTTCTATGGTCCAGAAGAATGAGTGGTGATCTTATTAAAACAAACAAGATCCTTGAAGGGAATAACAGGATGGATGCTGACATATATTTAAAATATTTTTTTGTGGTAACTCCATCAAACATCACCACATTAACATTTTATATCAAATTGTGGAATATTTCCTTAAATCGGCTCTTAAATCAGCAAAATTGTTGAATTATACACGTCTGATAGATTTTCCATCAGCAAAATGCAAATACATCTGAGCAGAAAGAGATCACTTTCATATAATGTGGGCAATACACAATGCATGCATGGATGATTTCCATTTATGTGTATTCACCATTTATGCTGGCTGGTGTTCGGATTTAGATTTCACTGGATCTTCTCAATTTATTTTTATTAGTTTTATTTTCACAAACTAATTCATTGCAAGTTTATCGTAGTCAACTAAAATAGCTATTTAGGAAAATTCATTGGCGCTCCTCAAATTTTGGTACCAATTAACTGTGGCCAACTTTCACCGTGGCAGTCCACTGTGAATGTGAGCCAATGGCCTTATTATTCTCTGACTGACACCTTAAAAAGATGGTAACATACGGTCAGAAACTCCACTTGGGGCCTCTTCTGTCATTAGATTGTTTCCTCACAGTTTGCCAGCAAGTCGATAACAGATGGAGACAAAGCCATTTCCCATTCGCCTCCATCAGGGAGCTCTGTCGGAGCAGCAGGTCAATGTAATTGAAAGTCAGGACCTCGTGTGTCAAAGCAGCAACACATTCTCTGACTACCCAATTGTTAGCAACAGTTAAAGACATCAGTGATGGTCCTGTAATGCAGTAACAATGCTGGATCTATGTAATAGGTCTCACATCATTTATAGAGATAGAAAAACAATCAGAACAGTACACTGACCCAAAATATTAACCCATCGCTTTTCTACTTTGATGTACATGATTTATTGCATTTTTCCAGAAACGTTCATTTCTGGAACAATTTATACTTCAAGCTCTACTTTGTTTCTCGACTAAAAGTCTCCTCCCATTTTTCATCTTACATTAGGATCATGGTCTGAAAGCAAAATAAGGCAATCCCATCCAGCATCCAGAAATGCATTCATACTGATGCCATTAGTGCTTTGAACAGTAACCACAAGGCTTAACAATTGATTTCACGGTTTGATATCCAGGCAGGAGTTTTCCTCCAACAGCCACGAGGGAAAATGATCGACAGAGATTTCCAAGCAAAGAGAATGTTTCAGATGTAAACACTTTGAGTTGTTTGAACCCTGCCCACTCCCCTCAGTCGCCTCAATGTTATCCCTGCAGCTGAATCTCCTGAAAGTTACTCTGCTGTCGTTATCCAGTATTGCCTGACCCTCTGAGTTCCTCTGGCACTTCATTTTTATTTTCTTCATCAATATATAATATCCCTGATAATCAGATATAGCTAAAAAAAAACTAAAATGGATTTATATCATTAAAACAGTTAAAATATTTTTGGTTTAAATTTAAATATATATTTTTTTTAATCTGGTTTTAGATTAATTAAAATGTTATTTTTTTTAAAAAGCGTAATGGGAAAATCCAAATCAATTTGCCTACATATTCCTTGGTTGCCAGTCCCATAAAAAATAGTTTTGCTTATTATTGTCATGTGTACTGAGGTACAGCTGTCCACTCGCCACAGATAAAGGATCAAGAGTACAGCATTTAGTGGGGTAAAGTCCAATTAAAGATAGATTAAATGTCTCCAATGAGGAAAATTAAAGGGGCTATCGGACATACACCAGCCATGGCAGCTGGTGAAAAATGTATCTTCTCTGGAAATTTGAAATAACTGTAACAACACACATGGACCACATTGATTTGCCGACTAATGTTATCTATATCCAAATTGTTGTACAGTGTTTAGTTCAGTTTAATTTAGGTTAGAGATGCAGCATGAAACTAGGCCCCTTGGCCCACCGAGCCCACACTGATCATCAGTCACCCATACACTCGTTCTACTTGATGCCAGTTTTACACCCGACACACGAGGAGCAAATAACAGAAGCCAATTAATCTGCAAATCTACATCTTTGGGATCGTTGTATTTCTAATTGTATTGTGCATTCTAATAGTAATGTCTTAAATATGGTAGCTGCTTCGGGTTTATAGATCCCAGTATAGATGAGGCTCCTCGATATCTCACAGCTCCGCTCTTACTCCACCTTTCCCCCCATTCGTAACAAGGACAGAGTCCCCCTTGTTCTCACCTTACACCCCATCAGCCATCACATACAGCCAACATATTCGCCACCTCCAACGGGATCCCACTACTGGCCACATCTTCTCATATTCCACCTCTTTCTGCTTTCCGCAGAGAACGTTCCCTCCGAAACTCCCTGGTCAACTCGTCCCTTCCCACCCAAACCACCCCCTCCCCAGGTACTTCCCCCGCTACTGCAGGAGATGCAAAACCTGTCTCTTTACCACTCCTCTTGACTCCATACAAGGACCAAAACAGTCTTTCCTGGTGAGGCAGAGATTCACTTGCACCTCCTCCAACCTCATCTACTGTAGGTGTCAACTACTTTACATTGGTGAGACATTGTATCTCCAGAATTAACTAGAGTATTTCCATGCCATCAAGTTACACTTGAAAAATTAGATTGAAGCTATTGGGCATAAATCGCAGTCTCGGCGATCGTTTCACTGAACACCTACGCTCAGTCCCTCTTAACCTCCCTGATCTCCCGGTGGCTCAGCACTTCAACTCCCCCTCCCATTCCCAACCTGACCTTTCTTTCCTGGGCCTCCTCCATTGTCAGAGTGAGGCCCTGCGCAAATTGAAGGAACAGCACCTCATATTTTGCTTGGGCAGTTTACACCCCAGCGGTATGAACATTGACTTCTCTAACTTCATATAGCCTTTGCTTTCTCCTTCCCCTTCCCAGTTTTCCCAGTTTTCCCACTAGTCTTACTGTCTCCACCTACATTCTATCTTTGTCCCGCCCACTCCCCGACCAGAAGAAAGGTCTCGACCCGAAACATCGCTCATTCCTTCTCTCCAGAGATGCTGCCTCACCCGCTGAGTTACTCCAGCATTTTGTGTCTACCTTCGATTTAAACCAGTATCTGCAGTTCTTTCTTGCACATGCTTCGGGTTTAAGTTCTGTAATTGAATTCTTCAACAACAGAAAGTTATTTGAGACAGAGCCGACTTTTCACCCTCACATTCAAAAATATCAACAATTACCAATTCAAGCTCTGTCTGTAATTAGCAAATGTTGAAAATTCAATTTATGCCCAATAGCTTCAAGCTAATTTTTCAAGTGTAACTTGATGGCATGGAAATACTCTAGTTAATTCCTGGAGATACAATTTAGAAGTAAGATACTTGGCCATGTAATAATTACTCATGGTCTGCCATCAACAAAATCTACAGAATTCTGTATTTTATTGAAATAAATATGAGACAGGACAGTCAGTTGCACTATACACGTAAAACATAACAACAACAAATTTGACCACTCTCAAAGCAGATTTCCTTTGAAGTCAATTAATTAATTTCACAAGTGAGTAGACACTATTTTACTTCGCAGTCACGTGAGTGACTACGAGAAGAAGCCCCGCCAGGCGCATGCGCGTCATTACGTCGACGCATGTCGCATTGAATGGAGCTGGAGAGCGCAGCTCCACCAGTAGTAAGTTGAAATCCTCGCAGGGAAGTTTTAAAAACTTCCAGCGAGACTTAAGCTCCGTAAGGCTGGCTTGTGAGTCAGCAGGAGCCTGTTCAGCGGGAGGAGCAAGCATGGGCCACGCAGCATTGCGGTCCCATCGCAGCGATCGGCAAAATAGATAAGTGCGGTGCCGGTTCCGATACCGGTGGCCGTTATTCCGTAGTTAATACCCTCCAGCCGCTCTAGAGTCCTTCGGGCTGAGGCCACAATGATAGGTAAGCATACACGGTCTGCTCTGAGTATGTGTTACCAGATGTAGTTCCTTAGTTTGATGTGTATGATCAGGATATGTGCATTATTAAACTTCTCATCCCTGCTCTGAGAAAACAAGCAGGTTGAATACAAAGGTTTGATTCTGGGAGTCCAGCAGAGGCAGGGAGATGGGTACAAAGTATTATACCCAATACAGCCACATCAACCCTTATATTGGGAGAACTGTGTAATACTGAGAGTAATATAAATATTATGCAAGTAGAATGTGCCTGTCAGAATCTATAATTCTGAACATGAACATATATGATTATGCACAAATACACAAGAAAAGGTAAAGAACGTTACTCTCCTCCAAAAAAAGACAAGAATGTGGGGGAGACTAGAAATGGGGAAAATGCTCCACACTGAGTAAAGGGTCCAAAGACCCAAAGATTCCCAGGCAGCCTCTGAAGGAATTCCATACACTGAGTATGGTGCCTGTTAAAAAAGGAAAAAATGGGAATCTGACTCTCCAGTGCCTTGTTTAGGTCTGGATGAGGTCTCCTAGAGCAAGACTCGGGAGTACCAGGGCAGGAGGAGACTGACCCTGAAGCTGGTGTCCATACTTTTGTGTATACACCAGAGCACAGGAGCCACGCTCTGGGTGTTCCCGATGTAGCATCAAGTTTGCTATATCGGTATGGACTGGTGAGGCTATGGATGAGAGCTGGCTGCCAACATTATTTGGTTTCTCACCTGCTCCAAGAAACTGTTATAACTGAAACAGTAAAATATATTAACACCTGTCTATTGTGCCTCGCTCAGGGTGCCAATAGTAAACTCAGTAATTTGGGCATCCATGAGTGTTACGATGTCCAAAACTTATAAAGACAGGCTTGTGTTACTTTGCACTGCCTATTCGAACCTAATTGTATGATGAAAATTGCCATTTGGCCAACATAATACCCAAAAATGCAGGACTATGTAAGGCAAACAATAACCAGATTAATTATTGGTGAAAATCTGCCAAAACAATTCAGGATCTTCTAGTTCATTTACGGAGGTACAGGAACTTCATTCCATCACACATAGAACTTCTGGGGTACAACCTCTGGTTGGGTGTAAGATTACAATTGTTTTATGATGAATGATGCTGCATAATATTGATCGGGTTGGTGTTTGCTGCACCAGAAACTCGTCAGGTAGAAAATATATCCCAGACAGAAGATGATGGGGGTTGCAGAATCATTCTGGACCTCACAAACTAAATTCATATGTTCAGTATAGGCATTTAATAAAGTATACCTTGAATACTGTAACACAGTTGTTATCACAAGGCTGATATATGGTTACTATAGACGTTAAAAAATAAATAAATAAATAAATAAATAAATAAATACAATTAAAAAAAATAAAATTAAAATAAGATACCTTATTATTCAGTACCAATGCATCATTATCGCAGGTACTTTAAGTTAATTCGATGGGTCAGCTGAGGCAATTTCAAGAATTACCTAATGGGTTAACTTCAGCTCTCAGGCTGTTCACATAATTATTGAAACCAGCACTGGTGTTACTGAGGGCTCAGAATCACATTGTAATGGCTTATCTAGAGGATATGTTAATTGTAAATGCCACTCAGGAGACAGCTGAAGAACTGGTTTCAGCAACCATAAGTCTATTGAAAGGCTAGGGTTCTGTCCATCCAACAACATCTAAGTTACAGCCATCCCAAACAATTGATTATTTGGGTTTGTCAGTAATTCAGTTGATATGTCAGTAACTTGCTAACAGATAAGGTTGGGATATTACAAATGTCTGTACTTGTCTCACTGAGAGACCTTATTCCTCCATCCGAGAAGTAGCTACGGGTATTGGTAAAATGGTAGCAGCATTCCTGCTGTCGAGTTTGGACCTCTGCATTATCAAAGTCTGCTAAGAGCCAGAGGACAAGCACTAAAAATAAAAAGTAAAAAATAAATTAATTGAAAATAAATAAATAATAATAAATAAAATAAATTTATATTTTTTTAAAAATAAATAAATAAAATAAAAAGCATGCAGGTCATTTGATAGGTCCACACAGTTACCAACTAAAATTTTAGCTGAATTGCAATCGTGGATTCTCAATGTTGCACAAGCTACTAGAAAATATTTTGGTTCAGCAACCTTAAGTGGTATTACAAACTGATGGGAGTGCTCTCGGGTGGGGAGGTAAGGACAGTGCCACCAGTTGAGGTGGTGATGGACTGTCCAAGACGATTATTTCTCCTAACACATGGAATCAATTATTTGGAGTTATTGAGGCCGTTTTATGCATTGATAGCTTATTGTTCTACAATGAATGACTTACATGTTCAATTACAAATAGACAATACCACAGCTGTGGGAGAGACAATATTGTGGCAGACAACAGATCATGGAAGTTCAATAACAATACAGAATGGATGTTAAATCCAGAAGTTCAAAAAGATTGTCAGTCGGTATGGGTACCAAATATTGATCTGTTTGCGTCCAGATTAAATCTCCAGTTGCCTAAATATGTTATAGGAGCCAGACCCAGGAGCAGTAGCGGTGGATGCATTCTCGCTACATTGGGGAAGTATAATCTTCTATGTTTCCCCATTTTGCCTGATTAGGCAATGTCACCAAAATAGAGCAAGAGTCCTCCACAGATGTTTGGTGGTTCCAAACTGGTCTACACAGCCTTTGTTCCCATTGGTGCTCAGAATGATGACTCAGCCATTCATGACAATCCCCAGCTGCAGTTGGTACATCCAGTACAGGAGAAGTCATCCATTACATGATCGTATTAATTGTTAATCTGCAGGTCCTGATGGACTGTCGGGTAGGACAATGGATGTTATAACTGCAGCTTGGAGAGTTAGCACTAAGAAACAATATATGTCTCATATAAGGAAATGGGAAATCTTTTGTATACAGTCAGATATATTTTATCATACTGCAAACATATCAGATGTATTGGAGTTCCTTGCTATGTTGCACCTGAGATATAGTGCCATTAATAGTGCTCGGAGTACTTTGTCCTCCTATTTAGGACAATTTTCAGAACGACAATCTATCGGGTTCATCCGTTAATATCCCAATTTATGAGAGGAATTTTAATAAAATTCTACCAAACCCAGATATACAGAAATCTGGGATGTCAGTATAATTCTCACATTGCTTCAGCAGTGGGCTCCAATTACATCACTCTTTTCAGAACTTAATATTTAAAGTGGTTATGCTCATGTCATTAGTATCAGCACAATGAGTACAAACATTACAAATGTTGCGCTTAGATTGTATGCAGTTGTCTGTAGATAAATTACTTTTTATTTCTATGATCTAAGCAAGCAAAGCAAGCCAGGGAAGGATGGAACCAAGGTAATCTTTAAAGCATACCCTGTCGACCAAACATTGTGTGTGGTTAATCATCTGACTCAATATATTAAAGTAACTAAGAGTCTCCGAGATTGTGAGACACCAATGCTCATTACCCACAAAATAAAAATTTTAAAAATAAATAAAAAAGTGACAGTACAAACTATTCTAGATGGTTAAAACAGGTTCTGTATTTAGCTGGAGTTCACACTCATGTGTTAAATCTCAACTCCACAAGGGCGGCATCAATGTCCGCGGTGAAAGCGCAGGACGTGCAGCTCGACCAAATTCTAGAGGCTGCAGGATAGTCTAAAGAAGTAATTTTTTTTTCAGATTTATGATAAACCTGTTGTCACAGTGCCAGGGGTTACACATGCTATGTTGTGTTCTGTTCAATTTGTTTGCTTTGTTTCATATCATTGTTTCATATCATTTGTTGTAATTTTCCCCTGGGATAGAGGGGTTATTACTTTCCTTGTTATTATTATTATTAACATAGTTATTGAATAATTTGAAGCAATGTTGAATATATTATTTATTCACTACTGTGTCAACTGAAGCAGTGTGTCGTATGGAGTGAATGTACGGTATGAAAATCACAGAGCTTTAAAATCTTCACGTAGTCACTCACTTGACTCTGAAGTAAAATAGTAAGATTAAACGACAACTTACCCGTTCGAAGTTTGATCTTTATTTTATGAGGCGTTACGATGAGGGATTACGTGCCCTCCGCTCCCAGCCCTCATAATCTAAAGGTTCATCTGGTAGTTCTAGTCTTCTGTAAGCCTTACTATCTTACTTCGGCTATTGGTTTCTGTGTTTTTCACGCCGCTGCTTTGAAGTATGACGTGCATGCGCCTGGTGGGACTTCTTCACGTAATCCCTCATCGTAACTCCTCATAAAATAAAGATCAAACTTCGAACAGGTAAGTTCTCGTTTAATCTTACTATTTTGCATTCCTTTTTGCAGACTGCGAAATATATGCAAATCAGCAGCTTAGGTAACACTTAAGCATATCAGTAGGTATTTTATGGCCAATATACAGTTTTATTCACCCAGTGTTTTCAGGGCTTTTCTCATGTATGCTACCCTGTTCATAGTTTAAGTTCCATGGTCATGTCCATGAGCCATACCTCATGCTTCATTGTCCAAACTCCAAAACATAAAAGCATTTTTTGCATGCCCCTTCATATTGTACTCTTTATCCTTAATAGTTCTTAACTCCTTCAAAATAAACTATGCAACAGTCTTCTGCCCAATGTTGCAGTGGTTCCATGGAGGAAATTAATCAGAAATGTGATGATATATTTCAAGTTATTGGTCGTTTTGTATTTGTAAAGCTAATGGATTCAGTTTTAGAATGAATGCTTTAGTTGAGAACTCAATTTCCTGACAACAAATATCGGATTTAAATATGTTCCCTGCGATTTAATGTTTGTTTATCAAATTCTACAATATCAGCAGTGAGAATCAAATTTTCCTGAGGCCACAGAGAAATACTGACATATACCTGTAATATTTGGCATTCAAAATCTTGAACTGTCCTAATTCCAGATATTTCCAAATGAAAGTTGAGGATCTATTATATGTCATCAATATATTTTGTCACACTTGTATACACGTTAATAATGAGTAAGTATGATGCGGGGGAAAAGATTTATTAGGAATCTGAGGGGTACCTTTTTCATACAAATTGTAGTGGCTGGTGTATGGAACAAGCTGCCGGAGGAGGGAGTTGAGGCAGGCACTATCCCAACGTTTTAGAAACAGTTAAGCAGGTACATGGGTAGGACAAGTTTGGAGGGATATAGACCAAACACAGGCAGGTGGGACTCGTGTAGCTGAGACATGTTGGTCGGTGAGGGCAAGTTGGGCCGAAGGACCCGTTTCCACGCTGTATCACTCTATGACTATGACGATTTATCATGATAATAGTGAATATATTGTCATTAACAGTAACATTAAAAACACATTACCAATTCTGGTCAACTAAATATTGCAAAGAGAGATGAAAATATGTTCTAATGTTTAGGCAATGCAAGCATTTATTTACATTGTTGTGATCCAATACTCTTTAGTCAACTTTGCAGGCATCTACGATCGTATGCTGGAATTTTGAGCAAAATGCAAAGTGCTGGAGGAACTCAGCAGCTGAGGTAGCCTTTTTGGGGAAGGAAGATGGGTCTCACCCCTTAAACAGCATCTATCCATTATCTACAAAGATGCTGCCTGACCCGTTGAGTTCCTCATGAACCTAGTGTTTTGTTCAAGTATTCATTTGCTCAATTATTTCCTCTGCAAACCTAAAAGCAGGTGCTCACTACCTTTAATATTTCTCCTGGGATAATTGGCCATGTCTCACAAGAATTTAAATATTAGAAAGAATTTTAATAATAAATTGAATACTGCCCAGTAATGAATGTAGTAATTGAATTTCTGTAGTTACTTTTTCAACAATTAATAAACCATTTAACTTGAAATGGTGGTGCCAACACTTCCATAAACACTGCTTATTTTAGTAATTAGCCTAGTACAGAGTATTCAACAAATTATGACGAGTATTGCTAATGCCAAGAGAAACAAGGTACAGGTACATGGATAGGACATGTTTGGAGGGATATGGACCAAGCGTAGGCAAGTGGGCCTAGTGTAGATGGGACATTGTTGGCCAGTATGGGCAAGTTGGGCCGAAGAGTCTGTTTCCATAATGTATCACTCGATGACTCTATGAGAAAAGAAAGATATTTTTTCAAAGCATTTTTAACATTTGTGCATTCATGGAACTTGAACCATGAGTTGATTTTGGAAAACTATTGCTCTTTTGAGTAAAATAACCTAAGGAGTCTTGACAAAGAGAAATTGCAGAATATATTTCCTCTTACAGGATAAGAATGGAGCTAGGCAGTCACTGTTTAAAAATAATGAGTCACCCATTTAAGACAGAGTTGAGGCATGTTTTTTTTTCTCCGAGATAGTTGAGTGTCTTTGGAACTTTCAAAATCAAAGAAGAATGACACAGGGTCTATGAATATTTATCAAGTAGAGTTGGAAAGGTTCTTAATAATCAATGGGGTGATATATAATCAGATCCGCAGAAATGCAGAGTTGAGTTTATATGTCATAAAAACATAGAAACATAGAAATTAGGTGCAGGAGCAGGCCATTCGGCCCTTTGAGCCTGCACCGCCATTCAATATGATCATGGCTGATCCTCCAACTCAGTATCCCGTACCTGCCTTCTCTCCATATCCCCTGATCCCCTTGGCCACAAGGGCCACATCTAACTCCCTCTTAAATATAGCCAATGAACTGGCCTCAACTACCTTCTGTGGCAGAGAGTTCCAGAGACTCACCACCCTCTGTGTGAAAAAAGTATTTCAGTGCTGTCATCACCCATGATCTTCTTGAGGCTAACTGGTCTACTCCAACACCACATTTATGTCTACATTGCTAATTGTGCCCAAAGCAGAAACAAAATCCACAACCTATGCTGTTCTTTTTGATTCATTTTGTTGAGTTGAATGTTGGACATTGCAGATTTCTAAAAGCCTAACAAAATCTTATTAATTTCTACTGTTAAAAGAATGAAGCAGCATATATAAAAAGCATCCGGTCAAACAAGAGTAGAGGTTTGGACATACACAGACATTCTATTGGAAACATTATAGCAATAAATCATATTTACATTTTAGTTCCGATGTAAAACATATTACAAAGGCTTAATTAATCAGAACTGGCTATCACAAAAAGCTGGAGAAACTCAGCGGGTGCAGCAGCATCTAAGGAGCGAAGGAGATAGGCGACGTTTCGGGTCGAGACCCTTCTTCAGACATAAAACATATTACAAAGGCTTAATTAATCAGAACTGGCTATCAGGCTAAAGGCAAAATTTGGAAAGTGTGTGAGATAACCAGTCTAAATTAACCAACTAAAATATAATCTTCTATTCCACATATGAATGATTATGCTAATTTAAATATTCAATTAAAATGTATGCACACACACACACACACACACACACACACACACACACACACACACACACACACACACACACACACACACACACACACACACACACACACACACAGATTGTTCACCGGCACATTATGCAGAACAAAGTCAGTTCAATTCTTCAGACTTTGCGAACAAATAGTCTTCAGAATGAGAAGTTTTTACATGGGTTATAAATTGACGCAGCAAGCCTCGTGTGACAGTTGCTCAAACTGGCGGGATTTGGGAAGAGGGATTCACAGTGTTATGCCAACTGTCTTGAATACTAACAAAGTTACAAGTAGGGGATAAGGGAAGACAAGACTCCCTGACTGTCTTTTACCAATGTGCAGGAAGGAACTGCAGATGCTGGTGAAAGAGTTAATTACTATCATCGGTTGCTGTCATATTTAAGCTTTCCTGTTGTAAAAAGGCAATTGCTATTGCATTGTGGGATACTTGGCCAAATATCATGGCAAGGTTTTTTTTAAGAAAGTTGAATAGTTTATTCAGATGAGAAGGGGCCAGGGGAGGATTACTAATTGGAATGCCTGGCTTTTGGCAAAGAGTGAAAAACAACTCCATATTTGGAGGTGGCTGATGTTTCCTGTGACATTATGCCATGCAATTGATATTGAGTCTGGGGGATATTAACCCCGGTTTTCTGGTATTTCTTTGTGTGTTGCTGGAGAACTCAGACACTGTTGCCTCTGGGTCTCTAAAACCACACCCGTCGGACGTTAAAGGTTAAAGCTTTGTATGGTCTTAACTATTTGTCTATGTCTGTTTTTACGTGAACTTTTTCACTGGTTTAAACTAAAGATAGGCACAAAATGCTGGTGTAACTATGCGGGACAGGCAGCATCTCTGGAGAGAAGGAATGGGTGACGTTTCGGGTTGAGACCCTTCTTCAGACAAGAAGGGTCAACCCCAACACCTATTCCTTTCCTCTAGATATGCTGCCTGACCCACTGAGGTCTTTTATCTACAAATTCCTCTGTTATTGAATGACACACATGAGAGGCTTAATTAAATAAGTGATTCTTATAAGGGTCACTCACCCTAAAATAATATAAATACAGTCAAAGACAGAGAAGAGGGAAGAAGTTAATATCCAAGGCTGAGACAGCTACAGACATGTGCTAAACCTTCATTAAATATTAGGATGGTAACACACAAACAAACCATAAAAAACCATGCAGTATAAAAGCTTGCCTAATGCAATTTTTACTGTTATAAAAAAATTGATCAACAAAGTTAATTGTTATCTAAAACGATATTGGCAGTCAAATCGCATGAATTCAGGTCACACCATGTAACCAAAACTATTGTTGAACAGGTGACTTTTAGCAAAAGTGTTAAGAACTGGAAAGACACAGAAGTTCAAGGATGAGGAGCGAGAGGCTCTATGAGGCCCCAAAGTGCTAAAATGTACCAACATTACATATTTCCAGAGTAAAATATTACGCCAATGACTTCAGAGTCAAATTGAACCTAAAAATCGACTAGGCTTACAAATCGTGACACAATTTCCATGCCTGTTATGTATCACTTTTCACGAGCTGCTATCCAATATCTTACAGAAATTGGACCACCTCTTCTGTGCTGTGCCAATTACAACATTAGTCAGAATAAACTTGTTTTATTATAGCTTCTCCTTGTGGAGCAGAGACCCAATCAGTTCCACCCAATTAACACTCTTATACGCCTGGCAAAAATCTTCCTCAAGGTCCTGTCCCACTTACGCATTTTTGTCGGCGACTTGCCGCACCCGTCATAGTCGCAGCAGGTCGCCAAAAGTTTTCAACATGTTGAAAATCCAGCGGCGACCAGAAAAAGGTACGATTCTTTGGGCGACTACTCACGATCAAACAAGCATCACCATGACCATACAAGCTATGCTGAACATGATGCCAGGAAAGCATATCATCTGTCCAAACAGGATCCATATCCTTCCCTTCCTTGCATATCAATCAGTTATCTAACAACATCTTAAACTGCACTATTGTATCACCCTCCACCAGCACCTCTGACAGCATCTTTCAGCTACCCATCACCCTTTGTATAAAAAACTTTCCCCACACATTTCTAGTGTCTTCTCCCTTTTATTTTAAAGCTATGACCTTTCGTCTTTGATATTTCCATCCTGGGAAAAAGGCTCTAACTATCTACCCTATCTATGAATCTCATAATTTTATCTTATATATTAGATAATATATATCTATTAGATATATCCCACACTGGACCCCCATCAGTTTGCCTACCAGACCAATAGGTCAACAGAAGACGCCATATCTGTGGCCCTACACTCTGCCCTGACCCACCTGGACAGCAATAACACCTACATCAGGCTGCTGTTCATCGACTTCAGTTCCGCCTTTAACACTGTCATACCCGCTAGCTTGATCACCAAACTCAGCGGTCTTGGCATCTCCACTTCCCTCTGCAATTGGACACTGGATTTCCTCACTAACAGACCCCAGTCTGTTAGGATCAACAACCTCACCTCCTCCACTATAACACTGAACACTGGCGTGCCACAGGGCTGTGTGCTCAGTCCTCTCCTCTACTCTCTCTTCACCCATGACTGCATCCCTAAGTTTAGCTCCAACGCCATCATAAAATTTGCCGACGACACCACGGTGGTAGGACTAATCAGCAACAACGACGAGTCAGCCTACAGGGAGGAGGTCCAGCACCTGACAAACTGGTGTGCCAATAACAACCTCGTCCTCAACTCCCAAAAGACGAAGGAGATCATCGTCGACTTCAGGAAGAACAGAGGGGGCAGACACACCCCCATCCATATAAACGGGACTGAGGTGGAGCGGGTCTCCAACTACAAATTCCTCGGGGTACACATCTCGGAGGATCTGTCCTGGTCCCTCAACACATCCAAGCTGGTCAAAAAGGCGCAGCAGCGCCTTTACTTCCTGAGGAGGCTCAAAAAAGTCCACCTGTCCCCCCTGATCCTGACCAACTTCTACCGCTGTACCATCGAAAGCATCCTGAACACCTGCTTTACGGTATGGTACAGCAGTTGCACCGTAGCAGACAGGAAGGCACTACAACGGGTGGTGAAAACCGCCCAGCACATCATCGGTGCCCCGCTCCTGCTTTGGATGCCCTCCACCGGAAACGGTGTCTGAGACGGGCTGGGAAGATCATCAAGGACCCCTCCCACCCTAACCATGGACTGTTTGCCCTCCTACCATCGGGGAGGCGGTACAGGAGCCTCAGGTCCCGCACCAGCAGGATGAGGAGTAGCTTCTACAATAACACCATCGCTCTGCTGAACTCAGAGTCCCGCCGATAGATTCCCACATCTGTATTTATTTATCTGTATTTATCTAAACATTGCTATCACTACGTACTGACACTAAACTGCATTTCGTTGTACCCATACTTGTATCTGTGCAATGACATTACATTTGAATTGAATTGAATTGAGATAATATATAAATCTATTATGTTAGTGTCAGTGGTTATGGGGAGAAGGCAGGAGAATGGGGCTAGGAGGGAGATTGAATGGCAGAGTTGACAGGATGGGCTGAATGGCCTAATTCTGCTCCTATTACTTATATATTTAGATAATTTATATACTTCTATCAGACCACCCCTCAATTTCCAGTGTTCCGGAAAAAACATTCCAAGTCTGTTCATCCCACTCTTGGATATTGGAGAAGTCCTCTTTATTCTGTAAATGCTTTATCTCCTGCTCTGTGAATGGAGCACTCAGCCATATTTCCTCTGCTTTCTACAGTTCTGCTCTTGTTACCCCTCCCACCAGACGGAATAAGGACAGAGTTCTCCTGGTCTTCATCTTTCACCCCACCAGCTTCCTCATCCAACATGCCTTTCCCAGATATTGTCATCTTCATCAATGATCCCATCGCCAGTCTCATCGGTATGTCCTCACCCTTTTCTGCTTTCGGTCGAGATCACTTTCTCTGCAGCTCCTTGGTTTGCACATCCATCTCCACCCCAGGTACCTACCCCAGGCACCTGTCCCTACACTTCCTCCCTCACTTCTATCCAGGGAAGTTAGCAGACCTTTCAAAGTAACACAGAAGTTTATTTGCATCGCTTCCAGCCTTATCCATTGCTATTGGTGCTCCCAATGTGGCCTCCTCTACATCAGCGAGACCAAGTATAGACTCAGTGATGTTTCACCGAAGACTTGCACTCTGTCTGACAGACCTTGCTGGTACCCCCGGTTGTTAGCCATTTCAACTCTCCTTCCCATTGCCAGACCAACCTTTCTGTCCTTGCCCTTGCCCTTTTACACTGCCAGAACGAGGGAAAGTGAATTGTAAAAAACAGCACCACATACTCACTCACGTAGTCTACAACTCAATGGTGTGAACATCGAATTCTCCAATTTCAAATAATACCCTTCTTACTATCCTCCCCTCCCCCGTTCCCTCCCCCACCCCCCATAGCTAGGTGATGCTTTGTGAAGCAAAGAAGGAAAGGAAGTAAGAAAACCTAAATGGGATGAATTTTGGAGGCTGAGCACACAATGCGCCAGCATACTTATATGGTGTATTCAGCAATACTAACATGGTATGAATTTCTAGGTACACATCAATATGCTTTATATTTTGTCAATTTTCACTTTCCTTATCTGTTCTTATACCCTTTATTACCGTTGGTAAAGAAATTATTTAAAGTACTTTTTAATATTTACTTATTACTATATTCCAGATAGTTACAATGCAGAACTCCGATCATTAATCATACTTTGAAAATAAACTGTTCCTCACTTTTACATATTGTGTGATTAGCTTAGTGATAATCTATTTTGTTTTATGACTGTTGCAGCTGGCAACAATGTGGCTGAAATTAATGTTCAGCAAAAGCAAGAAAAAAAACAGCATGCTTTATGCTTTATATGAAAACTGATTTACCCTTTTGTGATTCTGAAGGCCTCTCACAATATTTTTGTTGCTTTTTCTAATTACAATATGTCATTCCAGAAAATAATTGTGGAACTGTGGTATCAATCCTTTCCAAAAAACCAACATATTATTCCAAATGCGTAGAAAGGAACTGCAGATGTTGGTTTCAACCAAAGATCGACACAAAAAGCTGGAGTAACTCAGCGGGACAGGCAGCATCTCTGGAGAGACATACACCCAGAAACATATCTTAACTATTCTCTCGTTATTTTGCAAAAGGGAAGTCATGTGCACTTTGCAGGTGAAGAATTGTATGATGAGCAAGATAGGAATCTGAGGGGTAACTTTTTTACACAAAGGTGTATGGAACAAGCTGCCAGAGGAGATAGTTGAGGCAGGGACTATCTCAACATTTAAGAAGCAGTTAGACAGGCACATGAATAGGATAGATTTGGAGGGATATGGACCAAATGCGGGCATGTGGGACTAGCTGGAGCATGTTGGCCGGTGTGGTAAGTTGCGCTGAAGGGCCTGTTTCCACACTGTGTGTTTAACAACTCTGACTTTAAGATACCTGCATCCAGGTGAGCATCCAAATGAGCATGACTCCAAGAGAGAATAAGTAAAAACAGAATGTGGAAAGGAAAGAATGTAAAAGCAAAGTCTAGAAAGGGACAAGAGCGGGTAAGGATAAAAAAAAGCGATAGCACAAAAGAGTTGAAGATGGAAGCAGACAGCACGGAATAATTAGGACTTGGGCAGAATGGAGAAATAGTGGAGAGAAGCAGGATGGTGGAAAAATTAAAGGTTGTAATGGCAAATTTAGAATAAAGGTTGTAATGGCAAATTTACGACCATTCCAGTGTCCTCTTTTCCAGTTGCCATTGCAACACAGGTAAGGAGGAGTGATCATACGCAGACTTAATAGAACAGATCTTCCAGTCGTTATTTCCAATTGGTTGTTTATTGAAGTAGATGTACAAACAAAGAGATGAACATACCAGGCTTTCCTTATTCTGAATGCAAGTTGTAGCTGGCTGCTCTGTCCCAGGTCTGGTGTGAATTGTATGCTCTCCCTCCCTGTGCCTGCCATTTCCTGTCCCATATTCCCTTATATATACCCCACCCTGTGTAACTAATGACCGCCCCCTAGTGTCCAAAATAATACTGCAAGATATATCTAGGCAAAATGCCAACAGTCGCTAGCCTAAACATAAATGGTTCCTTTAAAGGTAGAGAATTGCTCAGGGAACAGGAAAGACAAATGCCGTCTCTGAGCATGAAGGAAATAAGGGTGCAAAAGGTTCATTTAATTACCAGAACGAGTTTTTGGTTCTCTCCTACACCCACGCTAAAATCACAATATATTCCTAATATGTACCTTTCCCATTGCTTGATCACCAATCAATACTTCCTGACAAAACAATGACTGAAAAGCAGAAGGGCTCAATGAAGACAGCATTTGTTGTCAATTAATTTAACAGTCTGAACACAGGAGACCACCACAAAGGATCACACTAATAAGCAAAGGCAAATATTAAACGATGATTAGTTCCCATCTGTGGTATTAACGTTTTTCCATGTGTGAAATCAGCTTGGTTTGGATTGTTTATTTTATAGCTTTCATTTTTTTAAATTGTGTTGAGCCATGAAGCAACTAAAAAAATATATTTTATGGGGATTCTTGCTGAATAGAAATTGTGCCTTATTCAATGACGTCACCACTGGATTACAATTTTTCCATCATCGGAGATGCTCGCTCCAATTCACCACACTGTTTTGTGAGCATAACTGTTTACGGCAAAACTAAATAAAGCATGGACCACTTCCTATATCTCAGGTGCTATCCAGCAGCAAAGGTAGATTTCGACAGAATTCAGCACTGCCTTCAGTGCACACGTAAGGCCTTCTATCATTTGTGGACAAAGGAGACTAGATCAAGATTGTATACTTGGAAAAAAATAACTCATGATCTGCTGGGCAGCAGTGAGTATGCTCTCTTACATGCTCCTTAAGTAAAGACTATCCCCAGCAAACATCTCAAGGCATTGACAGAAATATTACAAAAATACTGATTCCACAAAATTCTCCACATTCACTGAAAGAACAAGCAAACCAACTTCAGCAAGTTCTCCCATGCCAACCTGCCCAGCATCGAAAGCCTTATCACTAAAGTCTGCTGTAAAGCCTGAAGAGACCTGGCTTGAATTGTTACCTATCCATCTGCTCCACAGATGCTGCCTGACCCGCTGAGTTACTCCAGCACTTCAGTCTGAAGAAGGGTCTCGACCCGAATCGTCGCCTATTTCTTTCGCTTTGTAGATGCTGCCCCACCCGCTGAGTTTCTCCAACATTTTTGTCTACCTTCGATTTTCCAGCATCTGCAGTTCCTTCTTAAACTATACTCCAGCACTGTGTGTCTTTGTTAAGATTCCAGTATCTGTAGTCCCTTGTGTCTTTAGTCTGCTGTGTGGGAAGGCAACATCTTCTGTGGACACTAGACTCCCAAGTCAGACAGTCTATCCTGTGATCAATCATTTGGCAGAGATTAGTAGGTGGATAGAGAAAAGGTTACAAGGGTGTGCGTAAAGCTTCCTTCAAAGAAAGGAACCATTCTTCGATACTTGAGAATCTCAGGCTGCTCTATGATTTTGAGAATTTGTCCACTGATATGGACAAGGACATTAAAAAAATAAATTCTAATTGTGTTTTGTACAAATGCGTTGTTATGTTATGTTTAGACTCTTTCTTTTTACTGTCTTGCTGAATTTTAGTGTATTTGATGAATGACCTGTATAATGTATGTTTTTGTATATAGACCGAGTTTACATGCCAGGAATGCTGCTGCAAAAAAGATTTTCATGGATACTTGTGTGCATGCAAAAATAAACTTGATTTGACATGAAATCATGTTGAATGCACACAGGCAATGCCAGTCAGTTGTGATCACTACAATGATTGTTATTCACCAATGGTTTTGTCAGTGTAGAACAGCCAAGTGCTTCTGATGCAAAAGAGATCCCACACTTCAATAGCCTGCAGATCCTACGCTGAGTAGTTTATTTCAACATAATGACAGATTGGAGGGCATCATAGATTCAACAAATATGGAAGTGGGATTATGAATATATACAAACAACATCCATATAGACTTTCAACTAAAAATGTGCATTGACATATGAATTGGTAATGCTGCAGACTGCTCTGCAATGAATCAAGACACGAGCTCTTACAGGTTCTGCCAAATATCAACAGCAGAAGCACGTCAAACTGACAATCTACGCTGCTAGCTTTTATATGCAACGCAACAGCCACCAGCTACAACTACCACCATTGCAGTCAACTGTGAAAACAGACCAATTTTAATGGGAAAGGAATAGAGGTATCTCCTAGATAGTCATCTCCTTCATTCCTGGGCATTCGAGTGCTGAATCAGGCTGTGGTGCATATTGGCTGGTGGCATCATGGAGTTCAACAACTCTAACATCCAGCAGTGAAGGCGATGTCAAAAAGTTTACAAAAAATGGTGGACGCTGCTCAGGGCCATCTTGAGTACTGAACTCCCCACCAAACAAGAGATCTACGCAATGCCTTGCAACAACCACCTCCTCATGTACACAACACAAAACTAACCAATGGATTGCCTTGGGTTGCACTGAAGCTTATTTTTGCACCAGCATTATGATCATTAGTTTATTATTATTTTGTATTTATTATATATTATCCATTTGTATTGCGTTATTGGACTGTTACTTTGCTGCAAGTAAGAATTTCATTATTTTGTTATCATTGCATATTTCAATTAAACACTCTTGACTTGTGACTTGACTGAAGCAAATCAAGTTAAAGATAGATTCAAAAAGGTGTGTGTGTGTGTGTGTGTGTGTGTGTGTGTGTGTGTGTTCCACTCTTGACAGTCGCCGTTTCACTTCCCGGTTTTTCAGCAAGTGTCGCAAGCTTGACACTCGCCTGCAGTCCGCTGAAAAATCGCCTAAGTGAGACAGGCCCTTAAGACGCTTGGTGGATGTGGACTACTACTACACACCCACAATTCCTTCCACTTCCTCCAAGCAGTTTATATCACTGCTTAGTTTCCCCCTGTCCAGCCACATGAGAAACTCAAACAAGCACAATTGTCCAGCTTATTACAATCTTATGTACCTGTCCCATGGTACGAGTTCATTCCAAGAGCTCTCCCGTGTTTGCCCTGATTCGGACTTGGAGATTTAAGGTAATGGCCACTCGTCGGTACTTGGGGCTCTAGTGGACATTTTTCAACATGTTGAAAAATCTTCACGAGTCTTCTCGTGCCTACCTGCCGTTAGCGAGTCTTCCCGAGTACCTGCCGTTAACGAGTCTTCCCGAGTACCTGCCGTTAGCGTTACGAGCCGCTAAGAGACGTCTCCGAGCTCCGACATACCCGCTACGTTCATTCTCCGTGCTTACCACGAGTTTGATTTTTTTTAAACTCTGGAGAGCTCTTGGAATGAACTCGTACCGTGGGACAGGGCTAATCCAAGTCAATCCAACTCTCCATGCAATCTATAAACACCTACAGCATGGAAAGACTTGCCAAATCACAACTGTCAAGTGAAATATGGATGCAGCGTCTGTCCATATACCTCCTCCCTTGACTCTGTCCAAGGTGAGGCAGAGGTTCACTTGCACCTCCCCCAACCTCATCTACTGTATCCACTGTTCCACGAGTGGGCTCCACTATATCGGTGCAGGATCGGCGATTGTTTCACTGAGCACCGTTTGCTAAACTCCCCCTCCCATTCCCACACTGACCTTTCTGTCCTGGGCCTTCTCCATTGTCCCAATGAGGCCCAGAGGAAGTTGGAGGAATTGCACCTCATATTTCGCTTGTGCAACTCAGTATGAACATTGACTTTTCTAACTTCGTAACCCTTGCTTTCCCTTTCTCTCCATCCCTCCCTCTTCCCAGTTCTCCAACCAGTCTGACTGTCCCTCTGATTGCATTGCATCGCTGTCTGCTTTATGGTCACCTTCTCCGAGCTAACAATGATATATTCTTCATTTTCCTTCATCTGTATCCCTTTTGATCTCTTACACGTCCTTATCTCTGAAACTCCCTCTCCCTGACACTCAGTCTGAAGAAGGGTCTCGACCCAAAATGTAACCCATTCCTTCTATCCAGAGATGCAGCCTGTCCTGCTGAGTTACCACATCATTTTGTGTTGATCTTCGGTGAAATATCAAGCTGTGAACAGCTGATGATCCCTTCAGATCAGCCACGATTGAATGGTGGAGTAGACACGATGGGTTGAATGGCCTCATTCTGCACCCATCATTTATAACACATGGTGTTAGCTGCACCAATGGGATGAAAGATTGCAACCTTCACGTGGTCCGCCCTGTTTCAAGGAATGCAATCAACCTGGCGTGCACAATCAAATAAGATCAAATAGAACAAGTTGTCCTACAACTTTAGGCTGTGCGAGCCATACGCAAGAACAAGAAGCTGCATCAATGAAGTTCATTTTGATGGCAAGGTGTCAAACTGGTTTTGCCGTTCAATCTGTGTACTCAGCATGATTCCAGAGAGTGCTGATGTTGAAGGCAGTCATCATATTCATCCAAATATGATGACTGGCATAATGCCCATAAAAGCATCAGCTTTAATAAAGGAACCAATGTAAACGCCTGATGCAGCCAAAAACAAACGCTGCACTTCAAAATTGAGCAGCCATCACCAAAACAATGTTACATTTCTATAATAACTTTCAGAGTGTCCCAGAATATTAAAACGAAACAAGGAATCCCACCTGGAATCATTGACATTTCTCAAAGGTACCAGTTAGTTTTGATTTTGCATATGAATGTGGAAGTAACAAATCTAAAGGCCAAACTCCAGAGTGATTTCCCAGTGGCATTCTGTTGCTGGCATACTCATATGCAAGAATGTCATCTTTTTTTAAATTCAAATTACTTCGTATTTGTTGACTTCTTTATTTTTTAAAGCGTTGATGTCTTTTGTTTGTGTTTAACCATTTTAATCACCTGTCTCTGTCAGATACCTTATTAAAGGTATCTGACAGAGACCAACATTCTCCATCTGGAGAAGGGAATTTCAAGAGAATGGGGCAAGTTGGTTGCGAGTATAGCAGTGGGCTCCATGGAAAATATTGGTAATTTTATCTATTAGTTTTGAGGAAGTCTGCTAAAATGATTTAGAAATCAAAGATTTACTTTAATTTTCTTAAACCTGATATTCCTGCAATTATTTACCTAAGAAAAATACTGTTAAATACTTATACAGCAGAGATGACATGTCACACCAGCCAACATGGTCCCAGCTACACTAGTCCCACCAGGGCCTCTGAGAGGAATTTTATCAGTGGGTACAAAGTTTCTTTTGGGCCCCCTTCCCTTCTCCATTAGTCATTCTGTTTTTATCCACTACTGTTTTATGCCATGAGCTGTAAGCTGTAAGGCAAAAAGGGGTATGGAAGATGAGAGAGCGGCGGAATGGAGCACCCTGTTGATTTTCTGCATTTGAGACCTTATGCTCCTATACTCACTCCATGATAAGTATAAATAAATACACAACAGACAATAGATGAAGGAGGAGGCCATTCGGCCCTTTGAGCCAGCACTGCCATTCAATGTGATCATGGCTGATCATCCCCAATCAGTACCCCATTCCTGCCTTCTACCCATATCCCCTGACGCCGCTCTCATTACAAATGTAAATTAAATAAAAGGATCAGAAAGTAGAAAGCACATTTGTTTTGAACATCTTTGTTTATGCTACGATACCAATAAGGAGAAACAATTCACATTGAAACATCCTTTTATATTTCAATGCTGATCAGATCATCAGAAGACATCATTATTAGTTAAAAGTGAAAGGCAGATAGGCTTAGTATTTACTTTAAACAAAGAGCTTTCCTGGTCTTTTTTGTGAACATTTTCGAATCACAGCATGAAAATTTATTGTTCTGGCAATGTTTGGTTCAATATTTGGCCTGGCCAAATCCAAGACGTTCCTGAGATATTGTAGACCTTAAATATTTCTTAATCAGGTTGAGTTTGCTAAATGACCTCTCTGCAGAAGATACTGTTGCTGGAATTGTTAATAATATTCTTAAGCTAACACAAACATTTGGCAACAGGTCACCAAGTCTATGCTCTGTTAACAAGTTCAACAGTTTTAACTGTGCATTTACAAAATTCACCCTCCCACTAACACACACCCACTCACACACACCCACTCACACACACACACACACTCACACACACCCACACACACACACTCACACACACCCACTCACACACACTCACACACACCCACTCAAACACAACCACTCACATACACACATTCACCCACCCACTAACACACACCCACTCACACACACCCACTCACACACACTCACACACACCCACTCACTCACACACATTCACCCACCCACTAACACACACCCACTCACACACACACACTCACACACTCCCACTCACACACACACCCACTCACACACACACCAACTCACACACCCACCCACTCACGCACCCACCCACTCACACACACACCCACTCACACACACTCACTGACACCCACTCACCCACACCCACTCACACACACCCACTCACACACCCACTCACACACCCACTCACACCCCCACCCACTCACCCACACCCACTCACCCCCCCCCACACACACACTCACACACCCGCTCACACACACCCACTCACACACCCACTCACACACACCCACTCACACACACCCACACACACACACACCCACTCTCACACACCCGCTCACACACACCCACTCACACACACCCGCTCACACACACCCGCTCACACACACCCACTCACACACACCCGCTCACACACACCCGCTCACACACACCCGCTCACACACACCCGCTCACACACACCCACTCACACACACCCACTCACACACACCCACTCACACACACCCACTCACACACACACCCACTCACACACACACCCACTCACACACCCACCCACTCACGCACCCACCCACTCACACACACCCACTCACACACACCCACTCACACACACCCACTCACACACACCCACTCACACACACCCACTCACACACACCCACTCACACACACCCACTCACCCACACCCGCTCACACACACCCACTCACACACACCCACTCACACCCCACCCACTCACGCACCCACCCACTCACACACACCCACTCACACACACCCACTCACACACACCCACACACACACACACCTAGGCCCGGGTCACTGAAACAGCCGCAGCTGCCGACTCTCACCACCTCCCCGGGTGGGGCCACCGCAGCCACTGTCACCAACCTTCACTGCGTTCAGAAAGCCACCGATGCTGCTGCCCGTGTCTCTACTCCAGCTCTCCCCCCACGGGCCTCCACCAGTGACTCCGCCGACCCTCGCCTCTCCACCGGCCACCAGCGGGCCTGAGCCGTCACCTCACCAGAGTTCCAGGCTCAGCACGAGGCCCACAGCCTCCACCATGCAGGCAGCACGTGGTCTGGCTCTGCGGGGTCCTGGTGCTTCCACACTCCCCCCCACCCCCACAGGGAAGACACGTCAGTAGTGATGGGTCTTCCCCTTCCCCCTCTTTTAATCAGGTTACCCCGACCACACACCCGCCAGTTAAAATTCCCCGCTTTATTACAATTTCACAATTTCTACGAATTACGATATATAAAACTATATGTCGGCTCACACAAAATGTGAATGCTAGTCTTCACAAAATATATGCAAACATTTTCTGAGATTTCAGGAAATTCCTGGCCCCATCCTTTGCCTCCCGGGCCCACTTTTGGACTCCGGGCCTGGGTACGATGTACCCCCTGCACCCCCCTCTCATAGGCTCGGAGTCCCACATGCCCATGTTTGGCCCATACCCCTGCAAACCTGTCCTATCCATGTATCTGTCTAACTGTTTCTTAAATGTTGGGGTAGTCCCTGCCTCAACTACCTCCTCGAGCAGCTTGTTCCATACACCCACCACCCTTTGTGTGAAAAAGTAACCGCTCAGATTAAATCTTTTTCCCTTCATTTTAAACCTATGTCCCCGATTCACGTACTCTGGGCAGGAGGCTCTGCATCTACCTGATCTATTTCTCTCGTGATGTTCTACACTTCTATAAGGTCACCCTCATCTTCCCGCACTCCAAGGAATAGAATCCCAGTCTATTCAACCTCTCTCTATAGTTCAGACCCCCTAGTCCTGGCAACATCGTCGTAAATCTTCCGTATACCTCTTGCAGCTTGATGATGTCTTTCCTGTAACATTGTGCTCAGAACCAAACACACTACACTAAATGTGGCAGGTAGACAAAGGTGCTGCAGAAACTCAGCGGGTGCAGCAGCATCTATGGAGCGAAGGAAATAGGCAACGTTTCGGGCCAAAACACTTCTGCTGCACCCGCTGAGTTTCTCCAGCACTTTTGTCTATCTGCCACTTTTCCAGCATCTGCAGTTCCTTCTTAAACACTAAATGTGGCTTTGCTAACATCTCATACAACTGCAACATGGCCTCCCACCTTCTATACACAATACTCTGGCTGATGAAGGCCAATGTGCCAAAGCCTGAGACTCCAGCTTCAAGGAACCACGCACCTGCACTCCTTGATCCCTCTGCTCTGCCACACCCCCTAGAGCCCAACCATTCACTATGTAGGTCCTGCCCATGTTAGACTTTACACATTTCTCTGTAGTATCGGCTGTTTGCCACGGCTTGGGTGTCAGGACTGAACCACTGAAGCCTTGTATGGCATGACGTGAACTGATTGATGAAATTGTCTGAAATTACAATCTAATTTTCACTGAAATATGTTCTAACTTACAAAACTTTAAAAGCTTCTGTTGCATTAAACTCTTTAAAATGAATCTATCAAGCAGACATTTTGTCTGTCTCATAGTTGTTTTGGAAAGAATGATAGCCTAGCAGTAGGGACTTCATGACAAAGTAATGCAAATGATAAATCAACTCTCAGTGATCAAATACACATGATTAACAAGTTGTGTATAGCAACTGAGAGCCTTATTTAATGGTGTGCGCAGTACATTAAAACACCAAGACAAATGGGTTTGTAGAAATACTCCAGATGAAATCCATTTTTTAATTTAATAGTCTTACCTCTTTGCTGATAGTGGAGACAAAACTGTATCTGTAACAGGTTTTTTTTAAACTGTTTATAATTTGTGGCTGACTTGTGATTTAATGCAGGGCAGTTTATTTACACAAAGGGTATTTACACAAAGGGTAGTGAGTCCCCAGAATGCACTGTGGTGGAGGGAGATAAAAAATGGTGGCATTAAGAGACAGTTGGGTAAACACACACATACTGTATGCAGGGAATAGGGGGATATGGAAAATGTGTAGGCCGATAAGGGTTGGTCTAGGCATCATGTCAGCACAAACACTGAGCAGAAGGGCCTGCTCCTCTGCTGCACTGTTCTCTGTTCTAAGTTTCATATTCGATGTTCACTGACACTGTTCTAATCTCTGCTGCATTACTAAGAAATCCATCTCTTCAGCTGAATTTCTCTATATGTGTTGTCTATGTTAAGGTCAGTTCAGCCAATGATAACCCTTTGGCATGTTTTTGAGATACCATACCAAACCACTGCTGGTTAGCAACATTTCTTTCAGTTATGAATATTCAGTTACACAAATGGAAATAGGAGTCAAGGGGTATTTACTTAACATATACCAGGGACACAACTAGATTCTTATTTGCTGCAGCTTCATAGACCCATTAATGTATTGAAGTAATCTGAGTAAATCTGTGCAGAGGGAGCAAAATATATTTTTGAGGAAAAGCTCCCACTGGCTCACCAAACCTGCTTTGTGCCACCAGGAAAACAATAAACACATCTTCTGCTTCTTCTTCTGCTTGCGTATGGCGTGCACAGCCTAAAGTTGTAGGACAACTTGTTCTATTTGATCTTATTTGATTGTGCACACCAGGTTGATTTCATTGGTCGAAACAGGGCAAACCACGTGAAGGTTGCAATCTCCCACCCCATAAACACATCTAAGTGACATCGAGAATAAGTTTGTAAATTTTCTAACCAAAAATAAGCACCCACAATATCATTTTCAAAGGCATTCCATTTTTCCCTCAACTCCCAATTGCTTGACACAAAAGTATATTCCTTCTGACAGATTACAAGGGTGATTAGGATTCTGCCTCCTAAAGGGCCTGATGCACTTGGACGACCTAATCCACGAGTTTAGAAGACCCTAGACGAGTTGAAAAAAATGTCAAGGTCGTGTTGACTCGCCGAAGTAAAAGACCTCCTACGACTATGTCTACAACCTCCTGCGACCCCCCTGGACCTCAGTCTTCCACACCTAAGACCAACTACCACTAGCTACGAGTGGAAAATGATCACATGATTAAATGATGTCCTGTTTGCATTCTTTTTCTCGGGCCAGTTACCGACCTACGACTACCTACGACTACCATCACGACCTACTAAGACCTACCTACGAGTAAAAAGTATCAATTTTCTTTTCCTTGCCGACCTTTTTTCTACTCGTGGACATTTTTTATCAGGCTGGAAAAAACGCCGCGACCTACTTGAGGCCTCGAGTACACGGAGACCACTCACGAGCATGAGGAAGAGTTACGAAGACCTCCTACGACCTTGTGGCGACCATGCTGCGTGTATGAGTCAAGGGAAAACTCGGCAGAGGTCGCTAATTAGTTTGTGAAAGTGGGACAAGGGCTTAAGCCACTTTTCAGTTGTTAAATGTGCATGCAGGTCACTGAGGTGAAATTATATTATTGAGGATATCATGGGTACTGCTGTCCCTATCATAGGAAGCCCAAAATATTTCCAATAAATCTTTTTGCAGCTAAAATATTCCATACTCCATTAACCCCAACCCAACAAAGTAATTGTTGGTAGACACAAGAAGATGGAGTAACTCATCAGATCAGACAGCATCTCTGGAGAAAAGGAACAGGTGACATTTCGGGTCAAGAGAATGGTCTCAATTCGAAATGTCAACTGTTCCTTTTCTCCAGAGATGATGTCTGACCCGATGAGTTACTCCAGCTTTCTGTGTCTATCTTCGGTTTAATCCAGCATCCGTACTTCCTTCCGACCCAAAGTAATCGTTGGAATGCATCAAGAGATTTCTAGACATTTTGATCATTATCGTTGAAGGAGCAAGTGCTCCAAGATTTCTTTAGCTTCACCATGTCTTCCTGGTTGGTTTAAATCTTGTTTACGTATCTGGCATTACTCTGGCACAGCTATCAATGCATCAGCATCTTCATTTATGATTGATCTTGGAGAGAAAAGCAAAGAGGCAACAAGGCAATGTTTCAAAGAAAATACATTTCAACTGACAGAGCTAAAGTTATGAAATCAGTGAGTAAGCACGAGATTCACAATGGGATCTCAGTGAAGTAATCCACATAATAATAGCCCATTTAGGTATTTAGTTTGTTTCAGAAATAATGTCCCTATAGATCAGATAGAAGTGCAACACAAAAGCAATTAAAATCAAACTGACTAAAGAAGCCAGTCAACAGATTAAATCCATGATGTCTGTCTATACCTGATGTTTACAAGCTACTTCCAAGAGTGAAAGCAATGTGGTGTATTGTGTAAATATGTAATGTGATTATAATATAGAGTGACAACATGTACGCATATATAATGCCTGCATCAGATGGAAGGAATGCGTTGCTGTCAGAGTTAGAATAAACATTGTGATTTGAGTTATGTAAATCAAACTTAACAGATGGTGGTTAGTGATCAGTAGTTTTCAAGGCTCAATGTTGGGCAGACTGTAAAGTGGAATGATGGAAGATACATTTTATTGGTAGGACTGTACGGCAAATAAAATTGCTCATATTTGCAAAACATAGTTGGCTAATAAAGTATGATTATGATTATGATTATGAAGCAGTACAATCGAAAATAAAAATAGGAAAGTGAAAATACAAAAAAAACTAGAAATGTTGGCTTTGCATAAGAACATGAAGTAGCAATCCATTTTGCATCTCTTGCAATTCATACTTCAATTGAGGAACACACCTGCTGAAGAGTAAATAAAATTTGACCTGCATTAAAAATTATACATGTGGAGTGTTCTCTGTATACTTTCAAGAGAGAGCTAGATAGGGCTCTTAAAGATAGCAGAGTCAGGGGATATGGGGAGGAGGCAGGAACCGGGTACTGATTGGGGATGATCTATGAACACATTGAATGGCGGTGCTGGCTCGAAGGGCCGAATGGCCTACTCCTGCACCTATTCTCTATTGTCTAATGTGTCACTGTAAATCCTGCCTTAAATATGATATAACGGTTATGGAAAGCTGTTGTACGCAATTGAAACAAAGTCTGTTAAACATTTTCTCTTCTCTGACCAATTTTAAATTCAATTACTTCTGTGAGTGTTATACTGACACACTTGAAAATAGTACAAAATGTTACTGTTTTTGTTCTGTATACATGTAAGAAAATATGCCTTATGTATTGTTAAATTGTTGATTATGTTTATATTTTTCAGTCTACAGGTATATACATTGGCCTGTGTATACCCACTATATTCAATATCCCTTCATTATGGACATGAACATAATGGCTCTGGGGTCCCCAATCCTTGCCCCTCCCCCCCACCATATACGCCAGGACTCAGCTATCCAGACCCAGATGGTGTGGATTTCTCAGCCCAAAAACATTAACTTTTCGTTTCTCTTCTTAGTTATGCTTTAAAACAATTCTAATTTAGCTATATATTCTAAAACATAGTTCAACATTAAAGTTCTACTTGATAACAATCCTATAAACTTTTTGCAACATTTCAGATCATTATGCTACACAAATGAAAATTATTGTTTTTCATTGCAGTGTTATTTAATTTTACTTCGGAGTGACGTGAGTGACTACGTGAAGAAGGCAGTCCCCACGCATGCGCGTCATTACCTCTAACGCACGGACTGACTGGTGGGCGTGCGGCTCCTGCCAGTGGTAAGTTTTTGAACATAGAAGGTAAGTTTTAACTTATTTCTAAGGCTGTTTTTTGTATTGCAGGATTGCCTGCTGAATTCGGGGTGAAGTTGGACGGCCCGCGGGAAATCGGTTATGGACCGTGGGGAAATCCCGATCCGGACCGCAGAATTGTGGGTAGCTGGCGGCCGGCGGGTTCGCTCCCAAGTCGCTGACAAGGAGGTCAGCGACACCCAGAAGGGGAATGCAAGTGGGGATTCTCCCTGTATGGGCTCCCAGACCGCTATGGTCCCCCAGAGAAGGGGTTAGACTGGCAGTCAGCCGGTCTTGCAACCCCAGTCATTCACTATGGGGTCTGCAGCTCCTACACCATTATGGTTTCCCGGGAAAAGGGGTTAGACTGGCAGTCAGCCGGTCTTGCAACCCCAGTCGTGGACAATGGGGTCAGCAACCCCCAGACCGCTTAGGTCCTCCGAGATAAAGAGGTTAGACTGGCAGTACGGCAGTCTCGCTACACCTGTTGCGGACTATGGGGTCTGCAACCCCCAGACCGCTTAGGTCTTCCGAGATAAAGAGGTCAGACTGGCAGTAAGCTGGTCACGCTACTGCAGTCGCTGACAATGTGGTCAGCAGCCCCAGACCACCAAAGTCTCCCTCAAATAAGGGGAAAACTGGCAGTAAGCTGGTCTCGAGACCCAGTCACTAACTATGGGGTCAGCAACTCACAGTTCCCCAGGAAAGGTCACGCTATGGTTCCCCAGGAAAGGCATTAAACCACGAGGAAGCCGGTCAGGCCTTGGGACTCGGTCGAGTCGGGCCAGGAGGTTCCCCCCCTCCTTCTATGGGTAGCGTCTGTGAACGCCTTAAACCCACCTCGAGCACCTGATGGAGAGGTTGCTCCAGAGAGATATGCTCCAGAAGAGAGCTATCTGAGCCCAGGTATTATGGAGAACCCGCTGGCAGTGGCACCTGTCAGGGCTGCACAATGTCTACCTCTCTGAGGAGGGGAGCATCCGGGGTCAGTTTCGCTCTGGCCCAGAGTCATATTCTGATATAGGTCCGAGGGGCCATGTCAGCGCAGGTATTCTCAGGGGCCTGCGGCAGCACCTGTCTCAGGGCTGTCTATGAGTCTCCCTCTCGGTGGAGGGGAATGCGAGGACATACTCGCAAGGGAAGAGGCAAAAAACCCGGCAGGGGCCAGATTCCCTCACGCTACAAGTGCCGGCAGTGAACAGAGCTATCAAATGAAACCATCGTATCGGCGATGACACCCCCACGCCTCAACGGCAGTAGCAGTTCGCTGAAGTTGATGGGCGCTTGAAAGCTGGGCCAAGCTGGTCTCAGGAAGGAACTCAAGGATGGGGATGGAACCCACATCAGGGGCCTTTGGGCTTACCATAAGACCACTGGTAACCATGGAGGTAGGTGGCTCTGGTTCGTTCGAAACGTGGGGTATGTGGACCATTTACAAGTTCATAATATTTACACTTGTTTTGTACAAATGAAAATGATAACATGTGATGGGTAATTATTACACAGTAGCATGGCTTGGAATTGGGGCCAGAGTTGTCTTTCGAGGCAGGCTCAGTATTATGGCCAGAGCAGTTTTAAGGCAGGCCAGTAGTATGGCCAGAGCTGCATTCAAGGCAGGCACGGAATTATGGCAGGCGTGGCCTGTTCCTTGTGAAAGATGGAGAGATGTCGGATCATATTTCATTTACTCCCATGTGCAACATAGCTTTTCAGTATATGGAATTTCTCTACTATCTAATTACTTATTTCCTTACGATCTTTATGGCATGCATCAAGATCATAGATGAATACTGTTTAGGACCCATTCACAGGAGATCACCAGAGACATTTCAAATTGATCTGGAGGATATTTCTTACGCTGTGTTTTGCTTAAATCAACTGTTTCAGCCATCCAGTCTAATTTAAGTTGATAGCAACTGATAGTTGTTGTTTATCGGGTTTACCTTTAACTATTAATTACCTGTGATTCCACCCTGGGGCAACAGATTGGAATGAATTGAAGCCTGTAACAACCTTGTTATCAAGCAGTCTTCTATTTATCAAGAGTAATTGGCTATAGCAGCTGTGTTTCAGCTGTGCAATTGGGTCTTGCATTATTAGAACTTTCAACGTGCAAGGAGTAACCTCTCAAGTGCCGTATATGTCATTGTTAACAGACCTATGCCATTATCAGCTGAAGCTACCTAAGTCACAATGGTGGTCAAACAACATTCAGCATTGCTCCAGTAGTTTTGGTCATATTATCTTCAGTTATATTACTTACACATGCTACAGCTCAAAGATGGAAAATCACGAATGCCATCTCTAGTAACGAAGGTGGATAGAATTTGCATGAATCACTAATTCTTCAGTTATTGGTGTTAACTACCTATAGACACAAGGTGTGTACTATTGGTTAAAGGGTTATTGTGCGAATAGGCAAAACCTACATGCTTCGTTCCAAGTTGATACACTGTGGTGGTGGCATATGTTAGTCACATGGATGCAATAAGGTCAAAGTATCCTGTCATAATGTACCCCACCTTTTTGGCGGTGGTGTATCAGTATGGATGTTGGATCACAAAGCATTTTAGGATCTATGGCTCGGTGGCACCCACTATCGCTATGTTTGCATGCAGGCACATTCTCGCTACACAAGGGAGGAATGTTCCTTTATGTGGTTCTCCGTTTTGCCTCATCAGTCGGGGCTTGCAATATTCAGCAACATCCCGCATTCAGGTTTTCGGACTGTCTGACTGGCCTACACAGCCAAGGTTTCCCGCAAATGTTGGGAATAATATAGAATCTTATATGGGGTTCTAAATATAAAACTTTGCTGGTTCAGTCTGGGATTCGGGGAACTAGCCTCTACATGATTAATCAACTCATTGCTTTACAGAATCTGGAAAGACCGCTCCTGCAGCTCGGGCTGTTAGACTGATCCATGTATGTCTCACTGCAGAGTGCAGGGATAGCACCAAAAAAGCAGTACTTTGCCTCTTCAGGAGATGGGAAGAGTTTTTTCTGTTAAATGTTATGTTACACATAATACGGCATGGACACTGACGTCTTAGAGTTTATTTCTATGGGTCTTTGACTATAACTTAAGTAATAGTCCCATTAATTGTACCCAACGTGCTTCTCATCATAGTTGCTGCAGCAAGTGGGACCCGCTCTCTCGGGTTTTCACCATCTGGTGTCCAGTATTTAGGATATCATTAACACAAGTTCTTCCAGACCCAAGTACACGGAAGTATGGGATATTGACATTGTGTTAACATTTATTCATCATGGGGCTCCAGCTATATCTCTATCTTTGGTTCGGCTCTCATAAGTAGGTTATTCCCTGGCGCTGCCCTCAGCGCACGGGTCCAGTCATTGCATAAATTTCAAATGGACAGGATCATTACATCTGCAATATCATAATTCATGTTTACATACCTCATGCACCTTCGGTCACATGTGGTCACACGTTTACATCATTACGTCAAGGTCATCTAGCGCCTTAGAGGCTCTGATACTAGTTCAGACCATCTCCAGGTGGTTATGCGAGGTTTGGCTTATACAAGAGTAGATACTGCTTTCTAATCTCACTCCACCAGGGCTGCTATAACTCCAGCAGCAAGGGTTATGTGCGGTCCTCTGGACCACATACTGTCAACTGCAGGATGGTCTAACAAATGAGGTATCCAACATTTATTTTAACCCATTGCCAGACCAGGGGTATTTGCCAACTCTATTTAGGTTCAATATATAGTTCCCCTCGGTTGAGAAGGGTTACTGTTATTATTGTTTGTTCATTTATCAGCATCAGCATGTTTTAAATCTATGTCATGTATGTATGCATTATGATGTTTCCCTCATCTATGGTCAACTGATGCAGTCGTGCTTGTGTGGACTCGTTTTTCCACGGCATGAAATCACAGACCTTCAAAGTCTTCACGTAGTCACTCACTCCGAAGTAAAATAGTAAGATTAAATGAGAACTTACCAGTTTGAAGTTTGATCGTTATTTTATGAGGAGTTACGATGAGGGATTACGTGCCCTCCGCTCCCTACCCTCGTAACATAACGATCATCTGGTAGTTCTAGTCATCGATAATCTTACTATGTTAGTTCAACAACTGTTATCTGTGATTTCACACCGCTCCTTTGAAGATTGACGCGCATACGTGGGGACGGCCTTCTACACATAATCCCTCATCGTAACTCCTCATAAAATAACGATCAAACTTCAAACTGGTAAGTTCTCGTTTAGTCTTACTATTATAATAACAAACCAATAAGGCCTATGCGGATAAAATAAATAAATAACAATCACATACGATCAACAGTGTTTAAGAGTCATACAGAAACAGCCATTTCGGCCCAACTCAACCAAGATGCCCCTCCAAGTTAGACTGTTATTGTCTGCAGTAAGCCCAAATCCCTCTAGCCTTTCCTATGCATGTAACACACAAATATGTTTTTAATGCTGTTACGATACCTGTATTAACCTCCTTCACTGATAGTTTGTTCTGTATACATACTGTCCTCTGTGTGAAGTTGCCTCTCACGTTCTTTTCAAATCTTTCCTCTCTCTCCCTAAACCGATGCTCTCTAGTTTTTGAATCCCCTTGCAAGGGAATAGCAGAGAGTACATTTACTCTATCTATGTCCCTTATGACGCCTCTCAGTTTCCAGCACCCCAAGGAATAAAGTCTCTGCCTGCACATCCTCCCCCGAGAACTCATGCCCTTGAGTCCTGGTAGTGTTCCTGTAAATCTCGGCACTCCTTCCGACTTAATGATGTATTTCCTACACAGGGCGGTCACCAGGCGCAGCGGTACAACTTCAAGTTCTAGTTAAGTTTATTGTCACATGCACCAATTGGTACAGGGAGATCTGAGTTACCATACAGCCATACAATAAAAATAACACAATACATGATAGAATTTAACATGAACATCCCCACACAGCGGAATCAACGTTTCCCACTGTGAGGGAAGGCAATAAAGTTCAGTCCTCTTCCTCTTTGTTCACCCGTGGTCGGGGCCTTTGAGCCCTCTGCTGTCGCCGCTACGGGCGGCCAGATGTTCAGGCGCTCTCGCCGGGTCGATGGAACTCCGACGTCGGAACGGAAGAACCCTCTCAGCGGCATGGAATTTCCGAATCGGCCGCATCCTACCGGAGACCGCGGTTCCCCAAGTCCACAGGCCGAGCTGTGCGGAGCTCCAACACTGGCGAGCGATCCCTGGCAAAAGATCCCAGGACTCCACGATGTTAAAGTCAGCGGCTAGAAGCTCCGCAAACCGCAGCTCCATGTCAGCTGGCCCAACACGCCAGAGCTCCACACGGCGATCCCCGGTAAGGCATCACCCGCTCCGCGATGGTAATTCAGTGCAGAACCGCCGCTGAAACTCTGGACGGTCTTCGGCAGGAAAGGCCAATCCAGTTGGTGGCGGGGGGGGGGAGGAGGGGGGGCAAGATGTGACTCGGAGAAAAGACACATCCCAACCAGGAAGTGACTGGGAAATGGTTTCCCCCTCCCCCTCCCCACCTCCCCCACATAAAAAAGACTAAGAAACCACCAGGAACATACTTTTAAACAGACTAAAAATAACAAAAAGAGTTGCTGCCTTACAGCGAATGCAGCGCCTGAGACCCAGGTTCAATCCCGACTACGGGTGCTGCCTGTACGCTGTTTGTACGTTCTCCCCGTGACCTGCGTGGGTTTTCTGCGAGAACTTCGCTTTCCTCCCTCACTCCAGAGACTTACAGGTTTGTAGGTTAATTGGATTGGTAAATGTAAAAATAGTCCCTAGTGGGTGTAGGATAGTGTTAAGGTGCGGGCATCGCTTGTCCACGCGGACCCGGTGGGCCGAAGGGCCTGTTTCCGCGCTGTGTCTCTAAACAGAATAACAGAACTGTATAAAACATGCCAAGTGCATCCTCACCAATGTCTGGTACAACTGTTGCATATTATCCCGATTCCTGTATTCAACCTACGACTGATGGAACACTAGTGAGCCAAACACTTGCTTCACCACCTTGTCTACCTGTTCATGACCTCAAGGCAACTCCTTGCTCCCTCAGTTCCACAACACTTCCCAGGGCCCCACTGTTGTAAAAGCCTTAACCTGGTTAGACTTTGCAACATTACGCCACTTGCTTACCTGAACTGGACGCCATTTGTCACTCCTTGGCCTACTGACCTAGATGTTCAAGAACCCAGCTGAAATTTAAGACAACCCTCTTCTCCGCTACCAATACCTCCTATTAGACAATAGACAATAGACAATAGTCCATAGGTGCAGGAGTAGGCCATTCGGCCCTTCGAGCCAGCAGCGCCATTGAATGTGATCATGGCTGATCATCCCCAATCAGTACCCCGTTCCTGCCTTCTCCCCAAATCCCCTGACTGCTATTTTTAAGAGCCCTATCTAGCTCTCTTTTGAAAGCATCCAGAGAACCTGCCTCCAACGCCCTCTGAGGCAGTGAATTCCACAGACTCACCACTCTCTGTGAGAAAAAGTGTTTCCTCATCTCCGTTCTAAATGGATTACTCCTTATTCTTAAACTGTGGCCCCTGGTTCTGGACTCCCCCAACATCAGGAACATGTTTCCTGCCTCTAGTGTGTCCAAACCCTTAACAATCTTACATGTTTCAATGAGATTCCCTCTCATCCTTCTAAACTCCAGAGTGTACAAGCCCAGCTGCTCCATTCTCTCAGCATATGACAGTCCCACCATCCCGGGAATTAACCTTGTAAACCTACGCTGCACTCCCTCAATATCAAGAATGTCCTTCCTCAAATTAGGGGACCAAAACTGTACACAATACTCCAGGTGTGGTCTCACTGGGGCTCTGTACAACTGCAGAAGGACCTATTTGCTCCTATGTTTGATTCCTCTTGTTATAAAGGCCAACATGCCATTCGCTTTCTTCACTGCCTGCTGTATCTGCATGCTTACTTTCATAGACTGATGTACAAGGACCCCCAGATCTCGTTGTACTTCCCCTTTTCCCAATTTGATGCCATTTAGATAGTAATCTGCCTTCCTGTTTTTGCTACCAATGTGGATAACCTCACATTTATCCGCATTAAACTTCATCTGCCATGCATCTGCCCACTCCCCCAACCTGTCCAAGTCACCCTGCAATATTCTAGCGTTATCTGCAAGCTTACAAACCATACCTTGTACATTCTTATTCAGATTGATCAAATAAATGAGGAACCACAGTGGGCTCAGCACCAATCCCAGTGGCGGATCACTAAGCACAGGCCTCCAGTCCAATAAACAATCTTCCTCCATTACCCTCTGCATCATTCCAAGAAGCCAATTCTTTGTCCAATTTTCTGGTTACCCCAGGATGCCTGGAAATATACTTTTCAGACAATCCTACCACATGGAACCTTAGACATTAGAGGTACAATGTGGAAATAGGCCCATTGAGTCTGCGCTGACCAGTAGACATCAACACTATCCTACTCACGGGGAATTATTTACAATTAAACCAAGGCCAATTAACATGCAAACCTGTAGGTCTTTGGAGTTTGGGTGGAAACATGAACACCCAGAGACAACCCACACGGTCACAAGGTGAATGTACAAACTCTGTACAGACAGCACCCATAGTCAGGATTGAACCCGCGTCTCTGGTGCTGTGAGGCAGTTGCACTACCGCTGCACCACTGTGTTTAACCATGCAACAAATAGTCTGGAATCAAACCACTAGAAAACAGTGAGATTGCAGCTGGAGATGAGATAGACAGTGGGAGGGGTGAGGAGCTTTAGTAATGTTGATGGATAGTTCAATCTACCCAGGTTAACCTGTGCAACTGCCCAGCTTCCAAGAGTAAACGTTAATCCTATTGTTACTGCACAAGGTACACATCTGGAACAATGATGATGCCCATGCATGCAGCAGCTCAATGTTAATGCCACATAGCATTGGCAAGGAACACGGGCAGTGTTAACACTGCTGTTAATGGTTTAATTTACATGTAGGAAAGAACTGGTTTAAATCGAAGGTCGACACAAAATGCTCGCGTAACTCAGCGGGACCGGCAGCATCTCTGGAGAGAAGGAATGGGTGACGTTTCAGGTCGAGACCATTCTTCAGACTGATATCGGGGAGTGGGCGGGACAGAGATAGAATGTAGTCGGAGACAGTAAGACTGGTGGGAGAACTGGGAATGGGGAGGGGATGGAGAGAGAGAGGGACAGCAAGGACTATTTGAAGTTAGAGAAGTCAATGTTCATACCACTAGGGTGTAAGCTAAACAAGCAAAATATGAGGTGTTGTTCCTCCATTTTGCGCTGGGCCTCACTCTGACAATGGAGGAGGCCCAGGACAGAAAGGTCAGATTGGTACGAGCAGCAGACCTTAATACATGATCCCACAGACGAGCACCAGACCTTAATATCACACACCATTTCTGATTTCATTACCTCCGGCTCTCTGCCCTCTAAACTCTCCAAACTTATCTTTCCCCAGCCCCGCAAGGCCTGATTTTATCTTCTCCCCAAAATCCACAAACAGGACTGTCCTGGCAGACCTATTGTTTCTGCTTGTGCATGTCCTACTGAATTAATTTCCACATACCTCGACCATCCTATCCCCCCTGGTCCAATCCTTCACTAACTACAGTATGCCCAAGATACCTCACATGCTCTTCGTCTCTTCAATGACTTCCGTTTTCCAGGCCCCCACTCCCTCATCTTTACTATGGATGTCCAGTCACTCTACACCTCCATCCCCCAGCAGAATGGTCTTAAAGCCATTTTTACTTCCTCGACCGCAGAACCAGCCAATCTCCGTCCACCCAGAATAGCTGGTCCTTACCCTTAACAACTTGCCCTTCAATTCCTCCCAGTTCCTCCACATCCAAGGCGTAGCTATGGGCATTCGCATGGGCCCCAGCTGCGCCTGCCTCTCTGTAGGGTACGTCGAACAATCACTGTTCCAGGCGTACACTGGCCTTATCCCTGAACTCTACCTCCGCTTCCATTGACGACTGCATTTGTGCTACCTTCCTGCACCCCTGCAGAACTCATTGACCTCATCAACTTCACTACTAATTTCTATCCGGCACTCAAATTCACTTGGAACATCTCCGACATCTCCCTACCGTTTCTAGATCTCACCATCTCCATCACAGGAAACAGACCGTTGACTGACATCTAATACAAACCCACTGATTCCCATAGCTATCTAGACTAGACTTCTTCCCACCCTGCTTCCTGTCAAGACTCTATCCCCTACTCCCAATTCCCCCGTCTACGCCGCATCTGCGCCCAGGATGAGGTGTTCCATACTAGGGCATCAGAGATGTCCTCATTCTTTCTTCCATTACAGATGAGGCTCTCACTAGGGTTTCTTCGATATTCTGCAGCTGCGCCTTTGCTCCCCCTCCCCCCATTCGCAACAAGGACAGTGTCCCCTTTGTCCTCACCTTCCACTGCATCAGCCATCGCATACAGACATTTTTGCCACCTTCAACGGGATCCCACTACTGGCCAAATCTTCCCATCTCCATCCCTTTCTGTTTTCTGCAGAGACCATTCCCTCCGCAACTCCCTGGTCAACTCCTCTCTTCCCACCCAAACCATCCCCTCCCCGGTACTATCCCCTGCAACCGCAGGAGATGCAACCGCAGGAGATGCAACGCCTGTCCCTTTACCTTCCCCTTCGAATCCATCCAAGGACCCGGACAGTTTTTTCAGGTGAGGCAGAGGTTCACTTGCACCTCCTCCAACCTCATCTACTGTATCCGCTGTTCCTGCTGTCAACTCTTGTATATCGGCGAGATGAAGCGCAGGCTCGGCGATCGTTTCGCAGAACACCTCCGCTCAGTCCACCTTAACTTACCTGATCTCCCGGTTGCTCAGCACTTTAACTCCCTCTCCCATTCCCAATGTGACCTTTCTGTCCTGGGCCTCCTCCATTGTCAGAGTGAGGCCCAGCGCAAATTGGGCCTTCAGATAGCCCTCTCTCTCCATCCCTTCCCTGCTTCCCAGTTCTCCCACCAGCCTTACTGTCTCCAACTACATTCTATCTCTGTCCCACCCACTCCCCTGTCTGAAGAAGGGTTTTGACCCAAAACATCACCCATTCCTTCTCTCCAGAGATGCTGCGTGTCCCGCTGAGTTGCTCCAGCATTTTGTGTCTACCAGGGTTTGATTTACTGTGTACAAAATTATATTATTACAAAGAAATTGCCTTCTTTCCCTGACCAATTGAGCAGTAATGCTGAGGAGATACTTTCTGTACTTTGAGGAAAGAGCAGTGAATCTGCTCAGGATGTGATACTGTATACGTGGAAGAGTAAACTGAAGGGGACTAGCCCCCAAAACAAGCATAAACTAAAGATGGCTGCAATACAGGCCTGGCAGAGCATCACCAGAGAAGACACCCAGCAACTGGTGATGTCCATGAATCGCAGACTTCAAGCAGTCATTGCATACAAAGGATATGCAACAAAATACTAAACATGACTACTTTCATTTACGTGACATTACTGTGTCCCAAACATTACGGTGCCCTGAAATGGGGGGACTATGTATAAACACAGCTGTAATTTCTACATGGTGAAACCAAAATGCATAAAAATTGCCTTTACTAAAATCGTACAATGTGTACTTTAACCACATGTGATTTTTTTCTATTACAAATCTCAAATTGTGGAGTACAAGGCAAATAAATAAATGATGGGTCCTTGTCCCAAACATTATGGAGGGCATTGTATTTAAAAAATTTATAGTAATGAGTGGTAAGATCATAATCATAATAGTACTTTCTTAGACAAGTATGTTTTGCAACATACGAGGAATTTGATTTGCCATACAGTCATACCAATAAATAGCAACAAGACACCCAAATAAATGTTTAACATGAACATCCACCACAGCGACTTCCCCACATTCCTCACTGTGAACGAAGCCAAAAAAAGTTCAATCTTCTTCCCTTCTTTGTTTTCCCGTGGTTGGGGCACTCGGACCTTCCGTTGTCGGGGCGATCTTGGCACCCCTAGCCGGCGGTCGGGGCAATCAAGCTCCTGCATTTGGGGGATCTCAGCTCCCCCGCGCTGGGCGATCAGATCCGGAGTCCGTACCTCCTGCGGCTTGGAGCTTCCCGACATCGGTCTCTACCAGAGACTGCAAGCTCCTCAATCTTGAAATCCGCAGGCCGCAGTTGGAGCGTCGATCCCAGGCAAGGGATCACAGGTTCTGATGGTAAGTCCACCGCCCCGCGGTGGGGCTCAAAGTCAGTCTCGCGCAAGGCCGCCAGCTCCATGATGTTAGGCCGCAGAGCGACCGGAAAACAATCGCATCTCGGGCAAGGTAAGAGATTGAGAAAAGTTTCCCCTGACCCCCTCCCCCACCCCCCACATAAAACAAACCAGAGACCATTGACACAAACTTTTAAAACACACTAAAAATAACAAAAAAGACGAAAAGACAGACAGACTGTTGGCGAGGCTGCCATCGCTGATGGCGTCACCCGGTAGATGAACGAGGTCATGGAAAGTTTGAAGAAAAAAAGAGGATTTTAAAGCTGAGGTATTGCCAAGCATCTATGTAAGTTCATGGTCAGAAAGATAAATCAGATGATATAAATAATATATAGACAGGATAGTGGGAATTAGCTCACATTTAGGCTTGTTGTAAAGTGGGCAAGTGACTGGCAACAGATAAATGCTTTACTTCAATTGTCAATAATAAAAACACATCACAGATAGCATCTCCATCTATTTATGATCCTACTGCAATGTTATAGCAGCAATCTACTGTACTTTCCCAGTTTCTCTGCTCAACACTGGCTTCAAGCATATGCTTATGGATGGATCTTCCCTCAATAGACAACCTTTCAATTAAGTATTTCTCAAGATGTTGGACATTAATGTATTGCCTGTTGTAATGAAATAGCGAAGTCAGCTTACATTGGAATCAGAGGCATACAGCATCTACCATGGGTTTGCAGCACCAGTTTCTATTACTCTAACCACACGGGTCATCACTCTTTGTGGAAATACACTTTGACCGCATGACAGACAATTATCATGGTCGGTGACACTAGGTTTTGCTTGCTCCAACACATTGAGAGCCTGCATTTTAGCTTTGCGACTGACATGTGTGAAGATGGAAGGGCTCTCCTGGTTGCTCTGCCATCAAGTAAATCTGTCTTCAAGTAAATATCCATTCAATTTACAGAAGTAGGCCAACACCTATTTAATTCATCTCTGCTCAATTTCTGAAAAAGGAGTCTCAAACAAGTGCTAAGCCTCTGGCTAATTTGTGCAAAAGGTCTGATGATCATCTTATGGTCAACAGGGCCAAATGAAAAACATGACCTGTGCCTTTTTTAGTGTGACACCATTTAGCAATCTCAAATTAGACCTTTCTGCACTCCTGTTATATCAATAAATTCAGTTGTGATATTTAGTTTGTACACCAGTGTGATAACATTTTGCATCTCAGTAATGTTATAGTAATGGTCTGGGTTTTGTCAGGTCTCGCGTTTGATCTAGTTTCTGTTTCTTATTGGGTTTTAGTATTTGAGTTTACATTCTTGTTTTATTTTGGTGCCTCACATCTCCTTGTTTCAGGTCCCATTTCCTGTCAGGTCGTTTACCCTCATGTGATTGTTGGCCCCGCCCTGATGTGTTTCACCCGTGTCTCGTTATCCCCTGTTAGTCTGTAATTTAAGCCCTTTGTGTTTTAGTTCTCATTGCCAGTTCGTTGTGTATGCTACTTAGTATCAGTTGTTCCAGCTCTAGAAATATTGTGACCTTGTGATCTCGATCATTGCCTGTTTTTTGACCACTGTTTTTGCCTGCTCCTAGCTTATACTGTTGCCTCTGTTTTTGCTTACCTGTGTACCAACTTGGACCGATTAAACTCTGAAAACGGATCTGCCCTGTGTCTGAGCCTGCATTTGTGTCCTCCTCGTTCAGTTCTGACAGGTATACACCAATATCAAAGGGTAGGTTTCAGAAATGAATAGTTCTACCTCAAAAAGCATGTATGCAACAGATAATTGTATTGGAAATTAAGGAATGAGACCACATAGAATGCCTTTCCACTAATTCACATAGAGAAACAAACAGTTTTGTGTCCAGGGATACAAAAATGCTGGAGAAACTCAGCGGGTGAGGCAACATCTATGGAGCGAAGCATGCCCCACAACCTTAACGCAAGGAATTCATAAAATCTATCTACACATTTCATTTCGAAGAGAAAATGTCTATTCGCTGCAGTAAATATGGAACTTGTAACTATTCCCCTTGTTAATATTTTTGTTTACACTGTCTGCTGGTGGATGTGCTCGTTAATCGAATTCCATTATCCAAAGAAGCTTTTCTTGTGCTCGATCAACTACATAACAAGTTGGATTTAATCTAAATTCAATTATATTGAAATGATTCTCAGTTATAGGCACCTGAGCTGCTGCTTGCTCGATCCCATCCTCGCTCTTAAGAAGATCGAACATATTAAAGGATTGTCAGATGTTGTTAGTAAATTTACATTTGACTTCCAGAATCAAATTGCTCATGGGAAACACCATTGTCTGGAATGAATTGAGAAACCGCAAGTGGGAATTGGGTGATGGAAATTTGAAATGAAGCTGGTGATCAATGATACTGGCTTTGGGGATGCAACGTGAATAATAGTAAGGCCGTCAGTGATCTGTAATGTAATGAGGAAATCCAATCGCAACTTCCAGATTTATAGAAACATAGAAACATACAAAATACGTGCAGGAGGAAGCCATTCGGCCCTTCGAGCCAGCACCGCCATTCATTGTGATCATGGCTGATCGTCCACAATCAATAACCCGTGCCTGCCTTCTCCCCATATCCCTTGACTTCACTAGCCCCTAGAGCTCTATCTAACTCTCTCTTAAATCCATCCAGTGACTTGGCCTCCACTGCCCTCTGTGGCAGGGAATTCCACAAATTCACAACTCTCTAGGTGAAAACGTTTTTTTCTCACCTCCGTCTCAAATGACCTCCCCTTTATTCTAAGACTGTGGCCCTTGGTTCTGGACTCGCCCAACATTGGGAACAATTTTCCTGCATCTAGCATGTCCAGTCCTTTTATAATTTTATATGCTTCTATAAGATATCCCCTCATCCTTCTAAACTCCAGTGAATACAAGCCTATTTTCAACCTTTCCTCATATGGCAGTCCCGCCATCCCAGGGGTCAATCTCGTGAACCTACGCTGCACTGCCTCAATCACAAGGATGCCCTTCCTCAAATTAGGAGACCAAAACTGTACACAATACTCCAGATGTGATCTCTCCAGAGCCCTATACAACTGCATACATGTGGCCTTTAGCACAGGCAATATGCAGAGAGTTGTAAACGGCAGAGGACAAGGCTTGATCTAATCTTGGGGATTGGGGCAGGCTAAGTGACTTCAATATCAGTGGCAGAGCCTCTTTGGACCAGTGACCGCAGTCTATTTGCTTTAAAATAGTTACAGATAAGGACACTGGTGGTCCTCTGGTTAAAGTTCTAAACTGAGATAATAGACAATAGGGGCAGGAGTAGGCCATTCGGCACTTCGAGCCAGCACCACCTTTCACTGTGATCATGGCAAAGTGAGGCAAGGCCAACGTTGATGGCATTAGACAGCAACTTGCAAAAGTTGATAGGATTCAGTTGTTTGTGGACAGGTACATTGGGAAAGTGTGATGCTTTTAAAAGTGTCACAGTGAGAGTTGAAGGCATGCATGCTTCTGTTACAGTGAAGGGTATGGAAGAAGAAGGAGTAGATGATAAGAGGCATTGAGGTTCTGATCAGGAAAAATGAGGCATGGGTCAGGGATTGACAGCTGGGATCAAGTGCTTGCTGGCGGATGGAGGGACACACTTAAGAAGGAAATCAGGAAGGCAAAAATGGGTATGAGATACGGAACTCTGACAGTTAAGGGATTAAGAAGAATCCTGAAATTTGCAATGTATATTATGGGAAGAAGGGAAACAAGATAGTAATGAGCCCCTCAAAAACTGCTATCTACCTCTACAGAAGGTTCTGCAATGAAAACATTGGGAACAATGGACCAGAGAAGGTCATAAGGAATAGGAGTAGAATTCGGCCATTTGGCCCATCAAGTCTACTCCGCCATTCAATCATGGCTGATGTATCTCTCCCTCCTAACCCCTCCTAACCCCATCCTCCTTCCTTTTCCCCATAACCTCTGACACCTGTACTAATCAAGAATCTATCTATCTCTCCCTTTAAAATATCAACTGGCTTAGCCTCTACAGCCTTCTGTGGCAAAGAATTCCACATTCCACTGATTCATTGGTCCTGACCTAGAACTTCACCTATCCATGTTCTTCAGGGATGCTACCTGACCTGCCGAGTTACACCAGCATTGTGTGCCTTTCCTTGTGTAGTTTCTTGTTTCGATTACTATAGACCAGTAAGTCTAACACCTGTGGAAGGAACTTACTGGACAGGTTCTGAGGATATGATAAACATATTGAGGGACAAGATATACTTTAATTTGGAAAGACAGAGGGGTTGATTAGGGATAGTCAGCATGGTTTTGTGTGTGGGAGATTTATGGGCCTGTCCCACTTAGGCGATTTTCAGCCGACTGCCGGCGACTGTCAAGTTGCTGGCAGTCGCCTGAAAAACTGGCAACTGGAACTGCGACTGTCAGAGTGGAACACACACACACACACACACACACACATCACTTCCTTCAACAGCCCGTTATGCAGGCGGGGGCAGGGCAAGCGGGGGGAGCACTGTCTAAAAAAATTCACATGTTGCAAAGCCAAGGTGAAATAAACACACACTGCGATGAACAGGAAGGTTGGCGCTGTAAAAAGACAGCTAAAGCACAGTGTATGGTAAGTCCTCTTAAAGAGGGGGGAGGGAGGGGGGGAGAGGGGAGAGAAGGGGGGAGAAGGAGTGGAGACAATTTCTAAGAAGCGAGAGATACACAGCTGTGAAGCTCGGCGGACATTTAACATTACTGGTCGGTTATTCTTGGTTCTGAAAACTACTGCTTACCCTTTTTTTCGCAATGAGCCAATGAAATTCACCGGCTACAACCTACAAGAACCTCCGAGAACCTCCGAGAACCTTCGACCTCCTGGCAACCCACTAGGGCCCACCTGCGGCTGGAGAATTCTCGCTGCTCTCCATTCTAGTCACTGCTAATTTTTCAAGATGTTGAAAAATTCACGGCGATAATAATGAGGTTGCGACTAGTTCCCAGAATGCGGGAACTCCTAATGACCATGAAGGCGACTCCCCGGCAACCACCTGCAAACATGTGGCAACTGCATAGTCTCCTGCAGTCACCTAAAAAGTTGCCTAAGTGGGACAGGCCCATAACTCTCTCAAATCTGATTAAGTCTTTTGAACAAGTAACCAACAAGGTTGTCGGGGGCAGGGCTGTAGACATGGTCCATATGTATCTCAGCAAGGTATTTGATAAAGATGCATGATGTAGGCTGCTTTGAAAGGGTTGATTGCATGAGATCCAGGGAAAGCTAGCTAACTGGATACCAAATTTGCTTCATGATGGGAAGTTGAGGGTGGTAGTGGAATGTTGTTTTTTTGGACAGAGGGGCAATGTTTTCAAACAGAAAATGGTAAATATATGGAATGAGCAGCCAGAGAATTGTTTGAGGCAGGTATAATAACACCATTGAAAAGTCCTTTGGACAGATACAAAGATAGATGAGGTTGGAGGGATATGAGCCAAACACAGGTACATGGGACTTGGTTAGATGGGGATCCTTGGTTATCTTGGAAAAGTTGGACCAAAGGGTCGATTTCCATGCTAAGACACAAAATGCAGTTCGATACCCGGATGCGGCGCCAACAGAGGAAGCAAAGAAGCCGATGCCAAAGAACTGAATAGAAAGGAGGCCTAAACGCCAATGAACTGAAAGAGTCCAAAGACGAAACGCCTACTAACCGAAAGGATGGGACGGCTAAATGCAAACTAACCCAAAGGGCGGGACGCCTAAAAGCCAACGAACCGAAAAGCTGCGTCGCCTAAAAGCAAACTTATCGAATGGCCGCTCAGTCGAAACGCCACCTACCCGAAAGGCGGCGTCGCCTGACAGGTCAAAGGATCAACAGCCGCTCAAGAGAAAAGTCCAATAACGGACTTGACGTTGCCGGGGGGGGGGGGGGGGGGGGGTGGGGCGGGACTTGTCAGCGATTGGTCCAGACCCCCGCGTCCATCACATCACCGTGAAGCCACGAACATTATCCCAAACCTCCGCTCCAACCGACCCGCAGCCATGGGAGAGTGGGGCTGCCCCGAGGAATGCACACCTTCGGCCGCTTTCAACTTCTCTCCCCCTTCTCTCTCTCTCCCCCTTCTCTCTCCCCTTCTCTCTCCCCCTCTCTCTCCCTTCTCTCTCTCTCCCCCTTCTCTCCTCCTCCGTGACTGTGGGATGCTCCCACAGGTGGAGACAGAGGAGAGGGAGAAGGGGGGAGAGAAGGCGGGGGGGAGAGAAGGGGCAGAGAGAGAGAAGGGGGAGAGAGAGAGAGAGAGAAGGGAGAGATAGAGGGGGAGAGAGAGAAGGGACAGAGAGAGAAAAGAGTGGAGAGAGAGGAGGAGAGAGAGAAGAGAGGAGAGAGAAGGGAGAGAGAGAAGGGGGACAGGAGCGTGGGGTTCATTTTCCCACACAAGCCATAGGTGACTGGGCAACCTGAACCCAAGCACCAAGTTGAAAGCGGCCGATGGTGTGCATCCCTCGGGACAGCCCCCACTCTCCCACGGCCACCCTCCGCGGGCTGCGGGTCGGGTGGAGCAGAGGTTTGGGACAATGTTCATCCCTTCACAGGGTTGTGATGGACGCGGGGGCCTGGACCAATCGCTGACAAGTCCCGCCCCACCGGCAACGTCAAGTCCGTTATTGGACTTTTCTGTTGGCCTGCAGGCGACGCCGCCTTTCGGGTAGGTGGCGTATCGGGTAGGTGGCCATTCGGTAAGTTTGCTTTTAGGCAATGCAGACTATCGGTTCGTAGGCGTTTAGGTGTCCCATCCTTTGGGTTAGTTTGCATTTAGGCGTCCCATCCTTTCGGTTAGTAGACGTTTCGTCTTCGGACTCTTTCGGTTCATTGGCGTTTCGGCCTCGTTTCCATTCGGTTCTTTGGCTTCAGCTTCTTTGCTTTCGGCCTCTCGTCCGTCAGCGCCGTGTCCGCACACGGGTAGTTTGGGTTGAAACCCTTCTTCAAGCCTGAAACATCAGCAATCAGAATATGTTCTCCAGGGATGATGCCTGCATTCCAGCATTTAGTTTCTTTCCTTGGTAAATCAGCATCTGCAGCTCCTTCTTCCTACACTGTTTCCATGCTGTTTGACGCGATGACTCCATAAGTTAAATACAGGAGTTACAAAGCCATTATCATTCAATGCCTTCTCCTGCACAGGGTGCACTCTTGCAACTGCCTTATGCAATCAGTGAACTGATGAGAACTCAATATTGAGTCATGTCATAAGCAAGGTCATGATTTAAAACCTCCTTATCCCTTAAAAAAATATTGATTTTACATACATGCTATATATATTATACACCATGTTTTTTAAATGTATTGTTTTTTAAAGGTTTATTTTGCTTTAGCTTCCATTATCTTATGGTCCAAACTGTTACCCCCTTCATGGCAAAATGGCTAGAAACTAATTTAAATGTATTTGATTGTGAGTGTGAGTGTGAGTGTGAGTGTTGACATTGATGGGAAAGTTCACATCAGATGAATGGCTGGATCGTTGCAGGCAATACTCGTCAAGGACTGCAAATTCTGATCCAACATCTTTACATATTACTTTTAAATAATAAAGAAAAACTAATTTGAAATATTTCTTGGGTTAATGGAATTGTAGAATTCAAAATTGGATTAAAATTACATGCAAAGTTCTAATTAAAATTGAGACATGGAATCACCTCCATTAATTCACCACAGAAGCAAATTTGATCAAATCTGCAGCAATCCTTCGAGCGCTCTTTCTCACGTATGGGAATGAGCACTGCGTGCGGAGGAAATATGAATAGGAAGCAAAACATACAGACATAGAGTGATACAGTGTGGAAACAGGCCCTTCAGCCCAACTTGCCCACATCGGCAACATGTCGCAGTTACACCAGTCCCACCTGCCTGCATTTGGCCCAAGTCCCTCCAAACCTGTCCTATCCATGCACCTATCTAACATCCACACTGAATTGAAAACAATTGTTTCGGTTTGGACAACAAAAACAAAGAAATAATTAATTCAGAGACCTGAATTGAGAAACTTGACTGCTGTGAAATTTTACATTAGAATAAGAATGTGCAGGGGGCTCACACACAAACCTGACCTGATGCAATTCCTGTCTGAAAATCGTGAGCTCACCTCAAGAAATGCCTCTCATTATTAGAGTCAATCATACTGGTATTTTTCACATTGGTAAAAGATATTGAGTCATTTCACGATTCTAAGGTACCAGCTGAATTTGGCAGCAATATAAGTTTAATAAAAAAATAGACAAGATTGGAAGTACTCGGCAGACTAGGCCACTCCTGTGGAAGCTTAACTAGATTTAAGTTGTGAGATCCATGCCAATTACCTAAAATATAACTTTTTTTTTCTCTCCAATAGCTCACAGACAAACAGACTTCATTTTAACTTCAGCATTTCCGGCATTTCCCTGTATTTTCCCCACTCAGTTTTAGTTTTAACTAAGTGGACCCATACGTGTCTTGAGAAGGAAGTATTCATTGCCTCCAACTATTGCTGAAAAACATTCCTACCCAAGGTAAAGCTTCACCATTACACTGGTAACCAGTCCATTGAAACCTGCACACATTTTTCTAATACTATGTGGAAAATGGTGGAAACCAGGTAAGCCATCCTATTCACAAACAAGTTCAAACATTATCAAACAAAATTAAAATAAAATCTAATTTACTTGCCTGAAGCCGTCCCCCTCCCCTGGCCCTCCCCGTCCCCAGCTGCAGGACAAGCCAAATAACCCATTTGGCCCACAATGTCCATACTAGCCCTCTGGAAACCAGTCCCTTCGGCCCACAACACCCATACTAGCCCTCCTGAAAGCCCCCCCACTGGCCACCGCCTGAAGCCGTCCCCCTCCCCCAGCTGCCAGATGCTCCCCCCTCCCCCACCGCCCCTCAACAGCCCCGCCTGAAGCTGTGTCCCTCCGCCTGCTGCAGGACACTCCCTCCACCGGCCACCGACAGCCCCCGCGTGAAGCCGACCCCCTCCCCCGGCTGCAGAACACAACAACAGACGCAATAAGAAAGAATGGACTGAATAAATCTCCTCTTTAATGTTTAAATTGTTGTTATATTTTAAGAGTTATTCACATTTCAAGCTTTAATAAATCCCTTTTCCACTTGCCGTGCCCGTCAGCTGCACCTGCACAGTAATACCTGCGTGTTCAACATCACAATGGGAACCCAATGGGTGGGAATGGCTGCGCCACCAGAGAGCCGCAAAGAGTGGATGGGGGGTGGGGTTGAGGAGGGGATGGAGTGAATGCGAGGGGGTAAGGGCAAGGGGCGGAGTGGGGGGGGGGTGAGGAGAGGAAGGGGGATCTGGAGCATCACAACGGGAACCCATCAGCCGCTACTGTGCAGTTGGGGGCTATGTGTGAGTGGTGGAATATTGGAATAGGTGGAGAAGTAAAATATTGCATTGGAGGACCAGGCCAATGGGTCCCACTTAGTCTAGTTAATAATAAAAATGTAAAATTATAAATTTAAAAAACATGTAATAACTATTAAAATACATTTACACATCAACATAAATTCAAACAATTAAAACAAAAATCTAAACTATGTACCATAGTACCTCTCAACCATTCCTCTCCAATAAAATGAATGTAGACTCGGTTCCTGCGTTAGTTCCAAATGTTCCCTCTGCTGGAGATCTTTCACTAGTAACAAGGTCCAAATTAACTGCTGGCTGTTCAACCTGTAGCCATTGAAAAATCTCCAGGATGAGGTCAGCTATACAGTAAAGGAAGGGGTGAGAGTACGTTCTATCTTAGACAAGAGGTGCTGATAGCCAATGCAATCTGGATGGGCTATCTGTCCATGAAAGTGCGAAGTAGCTGCCTTAAAAAGGCAGCCAGCATCATCAGATACCCACACCACCCTGGCCACACGCTCATTTCACCCCTGCCACCGGGAAGAAGGTACAGGAGCCTGAAAACTGTAACGTCCAGGAACTGCTTCTTCCCAACAGCAATTAGGTTATTAAACACAACAACCTCAAATAAACTTTGAACTACAATAGACTATTATTATTATTGGACTATTATTGTGTGTGTGTGTGTGTGTGTGTGTGTGTGTGTGTGTGTGTGTGTGTGTGTGTGTGTGTGTGTGTGTGTGTGTGTGTGTGTGTGTGTGTATATATGTATATATGATCTATATATATATGTGTATATTTGTGACTATGTGCGCACACTGAACTTTGGATTTCTCATTTATTATATTGTTTACAGTGCACAATACTTATTCCATTGTGCTGCTGCAAGTAAGAATGTAATTGTTCCATCTGGGACATATGACAATAAAACACTCTTGAGTCTTGCTACTACCAGTCCGTGTCGTACCCGCCAGTGGATTCCTGAATCCCATTCTTAGTGGTGGGCCTCGACAACATTGACTCTGGCCTGTCTTCTCAGACAACCTTGCCCCACTAAGCCAGATTTGTGCAAGTACTTAGCACAGCAGTGGCAGGGATTAATGTCACCCAGGATCCTGAAACATCAGTAGGAAACACAACAGCTGGTGCAAGATTCCTATCACCATCAATCGTGTATCCTTCTCTCTGTGGATGCCATCATGACCCCTTTAAGAGCTGAGCCCATTCACACTCTTGCCCCTGGACATGTATCCTCTGTGCAAGGTGCAGTATCAATCGCCACAGAATGTCCTTATGAATACCGGCTTTCTCACTGAACCTTCCCCGTTCAATTATTCATTTAAACTGCTTTCCAGAACATTGCTCCATTTCTCTAATCATGCTTTTCCCTGTGCAGATTTGCATGCAGACAAAACAATCATTCAGACATAATAACTCTCAATACTCATGGTCTTAAATTTAGCTCAAAGTACTCTCCAAAGAAGACTTCATGCCTGTTCTTCCTTGCTTTGTTGATCCCAATGACTGGATCTCTCTCTCCAATGCCCTTTCCAGATGTTTGATAACATTCTAACCTTGTCACTTGAGAGGCAATTTCATTACATTGTTTCTTCAACATCGCATTAAATCTGATATATTTTTTTACCCAAACATAACTGGCCACTTTGTGGTCTCCTTTAGCCTTCCCTGCTTCATACACATGGAATGATGACAATCTCCATGTCACTGGGTGGGGCCAAGAATGGCTGCCCGCCAACATTCAGTCTGTCCTTTCCTTCTTTGTGTTCTAATGGTATGTGTTAAATGTATGTTTTTAGTGTTCTTTAGCTTGTTGTATGTGGGAGGTGGGTGGAGGGTTGGGGGATAGTTTTTCAAATCTCTTACCTCGATGGAAATGCGAATTTTAAAAATATCGTATCTCCGTCTGCACTGTGGCCTAACATCGAAGAGTTGGAGGCCTTTGCTGGTGACCGACTTTTGAGAGCTCCAACCGCGGGGAACCTACGAGACTTTAATATCACAGAGCCCGCGATCCCTTTGCCAGGGATTGACCTCTGAGCTTGCGGACTTAACATCACGGAGCTCGCGGTCTTTGATCGGAGACTGACTTTGGGAGAAGCTTGGACTTTATTGCCTTCCGATACAGTGAGGAATGTGGGGAATCTGCTGTGGTGGATGTTTATGTTAACTTTTATGTAGTTGTGAGTCTTGCTGCTTTTTTTTTCATGGGGCTGTATGGTAATTCACATATCACTGTACCTCCATTGGTACATGCGACAATAAAAGACCTTTGAAACCTTTGAAAGTGTGTTTACTGTCATTTGTAAGAACAACAGTACAATGACATTATTGCTTGCTGCAACTTTGCTGCCCCCATTACTCAATAATATAACATAGGCAATAATCAACAGTACAATTAATACATCATTAATAATACTTGGTAACCAGACAATAATAGTGCAAAGCTGACGTACATAGTGCAGAGTTCATTGTAGATCATAGTTGCTGATGTAAGGGTATGGTTAATGATGCATAGTGTTCGTGTTTCATGAATGAATCAGCTATTCTTGATCGTGAAGGTCATTGTATTCAGGCTCCTGTACTTTCTTCCCAATGTTAACATTGGGATGAGAGCGTGGACAAGGTGATGTGGGCCTATGATGATATCAGCTGCCTTTATAAGGCTGCTGTGCAAGAATGTTTGTGTTTGGCAAATCAAGAGTTAAAACTTGGTAGCCGCTTGTAATGTCTCCATCGTGCTTGCCTGTATGTTCCTTCACTGCTTCTGAATGTACGTATCAGCAGCTGTGGTTAACATTACCTGTATATTTTTAAAAAACTAATGAACAAAAGGAAATAGCAGGCTAAAGGTAATCACACTGATCTTGTTTTTCTTACTTTTGTACTCTATTGCAAACCAAAGCATGACTTTAGTCACGTACAATAGACTTCTACGTTCTATATACAATATCGCTGAACCACCTTCAGCAGAGTCTGGCTCCAGTAGGTAGACAGAAGTGCTGGAGAAACTCAGCGGGTGCAGCAGCATCTTTGTAGTGAAGGAAATAGACAACGTTTTGGGCCGAAACCCTTCTTCAGACTGATGTAGGGTGGGGAGTGGGGGCAGGGAGAAGAAAGGAGAAAGAAAGAGGAGGAGCCCGAGGGCTGAGAGAGAGCTGAGAAGGGGAGGAGACAGCGAGGGCTACCGGAAATTGGAGAAGTCAATGTTTATGCCGCTGGGTTGCAAACTGCCCAAGTGGAATATGAGGTGCTGCTCCTCCAAGGTGTAAAAGTAAAAGGTGGTGCTCACTCTGGCCATGGAGGAGACCCAGGACAGAAAGGTCGGATTCGGAATGGGAGGGGGAGTTGAAGTGCTGACCCACCGGGAGATCAGGTTGGTTAATGCGAACCGAGCGGACGTGTTCGGCGAAAACACCGACCAGCGATCCCCGCACACTGACACTATCCTTCACCCACTAGAGGCAATTTACACTCATACCAAACCAATTTACCTACATACTTGTACGTCTTTGGAGGGTGGGAGGAAACTGAAGATCTCGGGGAGAAAGTATAAACTCCGCACAGACAGCACCCGTAGTCTGGATGGAGCCCAGGTCTCCGGCGCTGTAAGGCAGCAACTCTACCGCTGCGCCACCTTGCCACCCAATAAGTGCTACACTTATTTCAGATTGAACGCTGCCCGGATCAACAGATTGCTTGGCTGATTGCCAAATCAATAACCTTACCACTGCCTGCTGACTAGTAATGCAGATCCTGTAACACAGCTGGAATTTGAAGCTCCTGGCCCTTTGTCACACAAGACCACCCACCAATCTCAGTGACCCAGGCATTGCCAAGAGCCTCTGGTTGAGCGAAGACCCAGAGAGGAACAAAATCTCTGTCGCACTCTGAGATAAGCGATAGGGGAGAGAGTTTGTTATTATCAAGTCAAGTTTAAAAGATTTAATAATAATTCCTTCATTTTTTGCTATATGGTTAGTGTTGCACCTGGTCGCTAAAATGGAGAGAAACTTGACCCAATATATTTTTGAGTATATATTTTGTTTACTTATTCCAGTTTCTTTTCAGAATATTAATACATATTTGCATTAATTATTTAAATAAATATTTGATTGAAAACAATATTTTCAGAAAAACTTATTCAGTAGTGCACATGCACAATTACCGGTAAAATGTGGTACATTTCAGATGTTAATAAATAACAGCTTAACATAACATGGGCTCTATTGCGGTTGTGATTTTCATTACACGAACAATACTTATGCTTATGAGGCAATACTCAGTTTGCCTAACTGTCCAATGGCGACCTGTGACTAGGAATGCTGATTGCCAGGTGAAATATAAAATGCAATTGCATCCTGTTAAAACTACTAGAGTATTATATGCATTTAATATATTTTGTCAAAAAGGCACAACAGAGGATGTACTTCCTACGGCAGCTGAGGAAGCACAATCTGCCACAGGCAATGATGGTCCAATTCTACACGGCCATCGTAGAGTCTGTTCTCACTTTCCCCATCTTGGTCTGGTTTGGCTCAGCCACCAAGCACGACACCCGGAGGCTGCAGCGAATCGTCCAATCAGCAGAGGAGGTTATTGGCTGCAACCTTCCCTCCATTGCTGAACTGTACACTGCAAGGGCCAGGAAGCGAGCGGGCAAGATCATCTCTGACCCCTCTCACCCTAGCCACAAATTTTTTGAATCACTTCCTTCTGGAAGGTGACTCCGGACTGTCAAAGCTGCCACAGCCAGATATAAAAACAGTTTTTATCCACGAGTAGTTGCTCTACTCAACAGCCAAAAATCTGTAGCCTCCCTTTGATCTGGTATGTTGCTGGTTCACATGCTTGTTCAATGGTGTTTTATCATTAATGTTTTATTATTATTAATGTTTAGTGTTTTCTGAATCATTCGTAACTGTCACTGTATGTCATGTTGTTACTTGTGGGTGGAGCACCAAGGCAAATTCCTTGTATGTGAATACTTGGCCAATAAACGTACTTACTTTTCATAGCTACTGTTGTGTCCTGGGGGAACACAGCGCTGATCTACAGCTAATTATTTCATGGGATGCTAGGAAAAATACACAGAGTGAGTGACCTGCCACAACGTGGCTAATCCTATCTATTATACAAAATGCTGGAATAACTCAGCGGGATAAGCAGCATCTCTGGAGAAAAGGAATGGGTGATGTTTCGGGTCGAGACCCTTCTTCAGACCTGAAACGTCACCCATTCCTTCTCTCTAGAGATGCTGCCTGTCGTGCTGAGTTAGTCCAGCATTTTGTGCCTATCTTCAGTGTAAATCAGCATCTGCAGTTCCTTCTGACCTATTCATTATACACCTTGGTTGACTACGAAATACTACTGGGATAACAGATTGCCAACAAGCCGACTTGACAATCCATGGTATTGTGAGCAGTTTGACCCCCTATCTGAGGAAGGGTGTGCTGGCTTTGGAGAGGGTCCAGAGGAGGTTTACGAGAATAATCCCAGGAATGAGTGGGTTAACATAAAATTCGCCTTTGATGGCATTGGGCCTGTACTCGCTGGAGTTTAGAAGGATTAGGGGGGGACCTCATTGAAACTTAACGAATAGTGAAAGGCTTGGATAGAGTGGATGTGGAGAGGATGTTTCCATTAGTGGGAGAGTCTAAGATCAGAGGTCATAGCCTCAGAATAAAAGGAGATGAGGATGAATGTCTAGTCAGGGTGGTGAATCTGTGGAATTCATTGCCACAGAAGGGTGTGGAGGCCAATTCAATGGATAGCTTTAAGATGGAGATTGACAGATTCTTGATATTAACTGGCGTCAGGAGTTATGGGGAGAAGGCAGGAGAATGGGGTTGAGAGGGAAAGATAGATTGAATGGCAGAGTAGATGTGATGGGCTGAATGACCTAATCCCCCTCTCATAACTTATGAATATATGGTGAATAACGGACCACAGTACTTTGAGAGAAAAGCAGCACATTAAAAATTAAGCCTATCAAAATAGCAGTTGATGCAAAAAATTGTAGATGCTGGAATCATGAGCAAAAAATAAAGTGCTAGAGGAACTCAACAGGTCAGGTGGTATCTGTGGAAGGAAACTGCCTAAGGAAGGGTCCCAAACTGAACATCACCTACAGCAGTTTGAAGGACTCCGACTGTAAATATTACCTGTCCATTTCCTTGCACAGCCATCATCACATTGAATGGCGGTGCTGGCTCGGAGGGCCGAATGGCCTACTCCTGCACCTATTGTCTATTGCTGCCTGGCTCTTTATTGTTTTGCAATTGATTCAATTAGATGTCTATAGGGAAGAAAAATAGACATTTCCTAGATCTGTCATATCCTCGGGAAGGCTAGCGTGTAATACATCTGAGTAGGCTGAATAGAATTATTGCAATTTAACTTGTTTTATGTGTCATTCCTAATAGTCACTTTATTTTTTGCTCATGATTCCAGCATCTACAATTTTTTGCATCAACTGCTATTTTGATAGACTTCATGTTTAATGTGCTGCTTTTCTCTCGTAGTACTGTGGTCCGTTATTCAGAGTATCAATTATGGAAAAACAAGTAACTGCATTTCCTGGTTTACATGAAAAGACATAAATGGTGGAAAGATTTATGGATCAGGTTGCATCTGTGGAGGCCATGAATAGGCAATGTTTCAGGTCAGGACCCTTCTTCAGTAATTATTATGGCCAGATTCACTTGGGTTAATAAAATAATGAACAGGTTGTTCTTGCCTCGGTCAATTTCCTTTGGCATGGAGCATCCTTTTACAGCTACCACCTTCACCACCTACCCCTCACCCAATGAAGATCCCCAGAAACAAATTCATGGTGAATTCATGTAGAATTCATGAATTCAAGTATAACTGACTGTGATAGGGTTCTGCTTGCATTCAGCTGCCAGGCAATGCTGGTGAGAGTGCAGAGCTCCTTTTCAGGAGCCAGCGAGCTGGGTGCTTAAGGCCAGATCATTAATCATTAGTCCGCTTCCACCCCCACTTTCCATCAAAATAAGGGTAATGCAGGACTTACTGACTGTCCAGACTACAATGTACATTGTGGTAATGTGACTGAGATGCAATTCAGAGACAAGCACCTGGTGGGCAACTGAGCACCAATAACTTGCCACAGAAGGCTGTGGAGGCCAAGTCAATGGATATTTTCAAGGCAGAGATCGATACATTCTTGATTAGTACGGGTGTCAGGGGTTGTTGGGAGAAGGCAGGAGAATGGGGTTAGGAGGGAGAGATAGATCAGCCAATCTCGGACACTGCAAGTAGGTAAACTAATTACATTTAAGCTTTAAATCACAACGCGTCTGCATTGATACCTCACCTCTCACCCAAACATCAGTCCAACCCCACATCCAGCTGTGGTTCCCTGACATCACAGTAAATATTGAAGGTCATTCTAACACCAATTCACCCTTCCCCCTACATACGCACATCCACGCACGCACGTGCACACACACACACACAGAAATACAAATCATGTTGCTTCCCTCCAATACTAATCCTTCTCCCTTCCACTGTCCAAGCTCCACTCTCTGATTCCGATTGCCCCAAACTCCTGATTAACTATGTCCACACAATTCCACCAATTGCAAGGTTGTAACCTTGGGCGGTCACGGTGGCGCAACGGTAGAGTTGCTGCCTCACAGCGAATGCGGTGCTGGAGACCCGGGTTCCATCCCGATTACGGATGCTGTCTGTACAGAGTTTGTACGTTCTCCCCGTGACCTAGGTGGGCTTTCTCCGAGATCTTCGGTTTCCTCCCACACTCCAAAGACAAACAAATATGTAGGTAATTTGGTTTGGTATAAGTGTAAATTGCCCCTAGTGGGTAGAGGATAGTGTTAGTGTGCGGGGATCGCTGTTCGGTGTTTCCGCGCTGCATCTCCAAACTAAACTAAACTTAGGGCAGGACAATATGAGTTTGCAGGTTAATTAGCTTGATAAATGTTAAAAAAATAATTGTAGGATAGTGTTAATGTGCAGGGATCACTGGTCGGCGGGGACCCAGTGGGTCGAAGGACTTGTTTATGTACTGTCTCTCTAAAACTAAACCTACAGTAACCTTTGAAGCCCAGCTCAACTGCCAAAAGCTGGTATCTGTAGCCTTGTCACAGAAGGCTGTGGAGGACAATGGATATTTTTAAGGCAGAGATAGATAGATTCTTGCTTAGTACGGGTGTCAGGGATTATGGGGGAAAGGCAGGAGAATAGGGTTAGGAGGGAGAGATAGATCAGCCATGATTGAATGGGAGAGGCGACTTGATGGGCCGAATGGGCCAAATTCTTCTCCGATCACTTATGACCTTATGAAGTCACCCTGAAATCCAGCCACAGCAATTGGCCCTGTGTTCACCCACTTAATTCCAGGTGGAGTTCAGCTCCTGGCTGCTCGATTGGAACTTAGCAAATGCTTAGTCACGAATCCCTGCTACTTTCATTCATCTACAAAGTGCGCAACAGTATTCTCAAATGTCAGGTATTTACCTTCCTAAATGTGGAACTACCACAATGTTATGCCTTCCCCTAACTCCTACCTTTTATGGAGTGCTCGCTCAAAGTAACCATGTTAGTAATCTGGGCAACCTTCCAGTAAGTCATGCTTGGCCACCACAGCCATCAAATGCTTTGTGCTTGTTCAAGAGAACCCTCACTTTAGTACTCACCGTACGTAGGTACTGCTTAGTGCAATATTGGTCACATTCACTCTATTCTTAATTTGTGTTCCTTTACAAGAAGTGAATTACCTTTGGAGTAAACTGACTGAATAGTTTGCACTTTAGAGAACAAATACCGGATGAATTAAACATTTCTCATTAGCATGAGCTACGAGGAGTAGACTATGGCGCAAGGTTGAGGGAAAGCAGATAATCACTGCAGGGATGGTGAATGGGGGGAGAAAAAGGCCAGTTTGATGCCCTTTACGTCAAGAGGATCCAAGTGAGACACTTGCTGGAAACCAGCGAGGAAAGGTCTTCATTAAATAATGCAGAAGCAGATTTATCCGGAATGTTGAACGCTGCACCACCAGTCCCTCATAGAAAAATGTATGTGGAAAAGCACTTGGACCACAAGACAATCAGGCAGACATTCACACAAAATATCCAGGAGGGCCTGCTGGGGAGGAAAAATGGGATACTCCTCCATGGTTCATGAGCAGATCAAAGTCATTCAGCGGAATCACCAGGAGTATTAAAGGAGCAACAAGACCTCACTTATTGGAAGTGAGAAAGATTCTCCCATCAGATCCTTTATGCGCAGCCAGCCTCAAACTCACCACACAATGGTCTCAGGTTCCCCTGAAAGCAAAAGAAGCTCTGATCCATTTCCTGGTGTGACTAAATTTGCCAAAAGAGAGGACATGATCTTTGTAAAAAGAATCCACTGCGCTGGCACAACAGAAGTCCCTTTGCTCTATGGGTTGTTCCCAGATATGCATTCCAAGACAAACATTGACTGCTGCTGGAAGATTATCAACTCGGTGAAAGACGCATTTTGGTCTACCCAAAGCCTTTAGGTCTTCGATTTTAGGAAGAGGTCCGGAAGTGAATACTTCTGACTAGAACATACAAGGTGCAGGACCACATGCTGAGGGATACATTGAAACGCAGTGAGACCACCAAATGTTGAAAATACCACCATCTAGAGAAGTGTGCAATGCTTCACTGATGCAATGTATCAGAAAGAAACAGCAGAGCTGTTGACACATTTCAAGGAAATGTACTTAATGGTTGCAGATAATGAGACTCATGAATAAAGCACACTTTTTTGGGAAAAGTGAAAGCTTGTTCTTGCATCAATGCTAGCATTGGAAGCAGTCCAGAAGAAATTCATTGAACTAATTCCTGGGATCAGGGATTTACTCTTTTCATGAATGGCCCAAAACATTTAATCTGCATTCCTTTGAGATTAGAAGAATAAAGGGCAACGGGATGGAAACATTTAATATCCTAAAGGATAAAATCCAGATGTACATTGCGTGTTACGAGTTGAGGGTACACAAAAGGCTGGAGAAACTCAGCGGGTGCAGCAGCATCTAAGGAGGGAAGGAGATGGGCGACGTTTCGGGTCGAGACCCTTCTTCAGACTGGTCAGGGATCAGGGAAACGAGAGATATAGACGGTGATGTGGAGAGATAAAGAACAATGAATGAAAGATATGCAAAAAAGTATCGATGATAAAGGGAACAAGCCATTGTAAGCTGTTTGTGGTGTGAAAATGAGAAGCTAGTGTGACTAGGGTGGGGGAGAGAGATAGAGAGAGAGGGAATGCCAGGGCCCGAGGGCTGAGGGAGAGGTGGGAAGGGGAGGAGACAGCAAGGGTTAACAGAATTGAGAAAATTCAATGTTCAAGTACGGGTTGATATTGTCCATGTTCATAGGCTTCCATCCATTATGTCAAGGTGGAACGGTGGTGCAGCGGTAGAGTTGCTGCCGCACAGTGAATGTAGCGCCCGGAGACCCGGGTTCGATCCCGACTACGGGTGCTGTCTGTACGGAGTCTGTACGTTCTTCCCGTTACCTGCGTGGGTTTTCTCCAAGATCTTCGGTTTCCTCCCACATTCCAAAGACGTACAGGTTTGTGGGTTAATTGGCTTGGCAAATGTAAAAATTGTCCCTCGTGTATGTAGGATAGAGTTAATATGCGGGGATCGCTGGTCGGCGCGGACCCGGTGAGCCGAAGGGCCTGTTTCCGCGCTGTATCTCTAAACTAAACTAAACTAAACTAAACTTGGAAAACCCCAGAACCAAAAACTTAGACTTTAAAATCCATTTGCTAGGTACATGCAAACATGCATTTAATTAATATTTTATATGTCATTGAAACTGAATGCATGGTACACAAAGAGCATCGCGTTACACAATCCAATATGCACTCATTCAGATGGCATCCATAATTAAGAATTATAAGGAATACTTTACACCTCTACAATCTTGAAATCAGTACGTAATTTCCACCATTATGCCATTTTTTAGTTTAGTTTAATTTAGAGATACAGCACGGAAACTGGCCCTTCTGCCCATCGGCTCCGTGCCAGCCAGCGATCCCCGCATATTAACACTATCCTTCAGACACTAGGGACAATTTTTACATTTATACCAATTAACCTACAAACCTGTACGTCTTTGGAGTGTGGGAGGAAACCGAAGATCTCGGAGAAAACTCTACGTACAGGGAGAATGTACAAACACCGTACAGACAGCACCCGTAGTCGGGATCGAACCCAGGTCTCCGCCGCTGCATTCGTTGTAAGGCAGCAAGTCTACCGCTGCGCCACCATGACCGCCCTTTTTTCAAGATACTGCCCAAGATCAGGATCGAATGCAGATCTCTGGCACTGTGAGGCAGCAGCTTGATTGGCCACCCACTGGCTAGTAGATCCTTTCTTTGGGAATTGGTTGGGAATTTATCTGCAAAGGAGGGAGAGGCTTGATCCTGTTTTGGAACAGCAGGGATTAATCACAGAGAACCAGCAAGACTTGTAATTATTTTTGAAGAAGCAACAAAGTGCATTGATAAAATCAGTGTGGTTAATATACTGGATTTCAATCAATCATTTTACAATATCCTACATGGGTGGGACGACATCTCACTAACTGCAGCTTTTTAGACCAACGTCCTACATTGTGAAGATTATTATCTCACTCTCAGCAACAACACCAATTTTCATAAAAAATTGAAAAGAACGAGGAAAGATTGAATCCACAATTGGCTTCGTAATGGAAGACAGAAGATAATGGCGGTGCTGGCTCGAAGGGCCGAATGTCCTCCTCTTGCACCTATTTTTGATGTTTCTATAATGGTCCAGGGTCATAGTTGCGATTGGAGGCCTATGCTTGGTGGTGTAGCATAGTGATTAGTGCTGTGACGTTGATTGCTTATCGTTAATGATGTGGATGTAAATGTAGGAGGTGTGATTTGTAAATTCACAGGTGACAAATAGAATTGGTGTTGATAGTGAGATAGTCTTCCTCACTAATCATCCTTGGCTTCATGCAAATATTGCCATCTCGTACTCTCCGCCTCTGCTGCCTCTGCTCCCAGGTTGAGGCTTTCTATTCAAGGACATCTGAGATGTCCTCTTTGAAGAAGGGTCTCGACCCGAAACATTACCTATTCCTTCTCTCCATAGATGCTGCCTCACCTGCTGAGTACCTCCAGCACTTTTGTCCACCTTCGACTATTCCAGCATCTGCAGTTCTTTCTTAAACATGCCCTCTTTGATTAGTAAACATGGTTCCCCACTTCTGCTGTTGTCGATAGATCCCCCACCCATGTGTACGAAGTAACTGTAGTTGCTGGTTTAAACCAAAGATAGACATAAAATGCTGGAGTAACTCAAGGGACAGGCAGCAAATCTGGAGAGATGGAATGGGTCATGTTTCGGGTTGAGACTGAGTCTGAAGAAGGGTCTCCAGCAAAAACATCACCCATGTCTCCTCTGTGTCCCATAAGTCTGTTCTTGCTCCCCCCCCACCCCACCCCCAGATGGGAAAAGGATAGAGTTCTGTTGGTCCTTACCTTTCACCCCCACTTTAAAATTTAAATTAGGACAGTCAGACTTGTCCGAAAACTGGGAAGGGGGGAAAAAGGGGAGGCAAGGGTTATTTGGAGTTAGAGAAGTCAATTTTCATTCCGCTGGGATGTAAGCTACCCAAGCGAAATATGAGGTGCTGTTCCTCCAATTTGCGCTGGGCCTCACTCTGACCATGGGGGAGGCCCAGGACAGAAAGATCCGTGTGGGAATAGGAGGGGGAGTCAAAGTGTTTAGTGTGAAGTGCTACATCTTGGCAGGACAAATCAAAATAGGACATACATGGCAAATGGTAGGGAATTGAGGAATGCTGTGGAACAGAGAGATCTAGAAATGACTGGGCATTGTTCCCTGAAGGTGGAATCGCATGTAGATAGCGTGGTAAAGCAAGCCTTTGGTGTGCTGGCCTTTATAAATCAGAGCATTGAATATAGGAGTAGGGAAGTAATGTTAAAATTGTACAAGGCATTGGTAAGACCAATTCTGGAGTATGGTGTACAATTTTGGTCACCTAATTATAGGAAGATGTCAACAAAATAGAGAGAGTACAGAGGAGATTTACTAGAATGTTGCCTGGGTTCCAGCAACTATGTTACAGAGAAAGGTTGAACAAGTTAGGTCTTTATTCTTTGGAGCGCAGAAGGTTAAGGAGGGACTTGATTGAGGTCTTTAAAATGATAAAAGGGATATATAGAGTTGACATGGATAAGCTTTTCCCATTGAGGGTAGGGAAGATTCAAACAAGAGGGCATGACATGAGAATTAAGGGACAGATGTTTAGGGGTAACGTGAGGGGGAACTTCTTTACTCAGAGGGTGGTGGCTGTGTGGAATGAGCTTCCAGCAGAAGTGATGGAGGCAGGATCGATTTTAACATTTAAAAGTAAAGTGTATAGGTATATGGACGGGAAGGGAATGGAGGGGTGTGGTCTGAGTGCAGGTAGATGGGACTAGTGGAAAACAAATGGTCGGCACGGACTGGAAGGGCCGAGAGGGCATGTTTCCCTGCTGTAATTGTTATATGGTTATATGGTTATATGGTTTAGTATCCATGAACCTCTGCCTCACCTGAAAAGACTGTTGAGGTCCTTAGACGGAGTCGAGGGGGGAGGTATAGGGACCGGTGTTGCATCTCCTGCGGTGGCAGGGGAAAGTACCTCTGGAGGGGATGGTTTGCATGGGAAGGGATGAGTTAACCAGGGCATTGCGGAGGGAATTGTCTCTGATGAAAGCAGAAAGGGGTGGAGATGAGAAGATGTGACTCGTAGTGGAATCCCGTTGGAGGTGGCAAAAATGCCAGAGGATTATGTGTTGTACGCGACGGCTGATGGGGGAGGGCTGGGGGGAGGGGGAGTGCTGCGGAATATCGAGGAGACCCTAGGGAAGGCCTCATTTATGATGGAAGAGGGGAACCCCCATTCCCTAAAGAACGAGGACATCTCAGATATCCCAGTATGGAACACCTCATCTTGGGCGCAGATGCGGCATAGACAGAGGAATTGGGAGTTGGGGCTAGAGTCTCTACAGGAAGCAATGTGGGAAGAAGTGTTGTTTAGATAGCTGTGGGAGTCAGTAGGTTTATAATAAATATCAGTCAATCGTCTATCTCCTGTGATGGAGACAGTGAGATCAAAGAAATGATAGGGAGATGTCCGAGATGGTCCAAGTACATTTGAGTGCAGGATGGAAATTAGTAGTAAAGATAAGGAAGTCAGTGAGTTCTGCATGGGTGCAGTAGGTAGCACTGATGCAGTCATCAATGTAACGGAGATAGAGTTTTGGGTTAAGGCCAGTGTACGCCTGGAACAGGGATTGTTCAACGTATCCTACAAAGAGGCAGGCATATCTGGGGCCCATGCGTGTGCCCATGGTTACACTTGGACTTGGAGGAAATGGGAAGAGTCGAAGGAGAAGTTGTTAAAATGGATTATTTCAGAGATCATGGTCTCAATAGTTCTTAATCCATGAAAACTGCTTCACTCACTGCACAAACACAACACACTAACCACCCATGTGCGTTACTCAGCCTTTTTTTAATTGACATTGACTGCATCTGGTATTATCCCATTGTTGCTTGCAGAAGCTTTCAATGCATACATTCTTTCTTACATTACCACAGTAACAACCTTTCATTAAATATTTCAAAAATTATAAAGTACTTCAGGATATTCTGACAAAAAGACACCAAAGGGTCCTATACGAATTAAATTGAATAAAGAACATAAAATAATCAGTAGCTATATCACTCATCGACAAGTCATTTCTCAAGTTAGCTTCAAAAACAATAATATTTTGGTGACAGCAACACATGACAAGATATAATGGCCATTATTTTCCATCAGTTCCAATTATTCAGATCAGTCAAAACCTAGCCCTCAATTTCTATTATCCCAGCTTTCTGATCTTCACAAACTGAAATTATCTAAAGCATGGTATTTCTGTATATTTATAGAAACATAGAAACATAGAAATAGGTGAAGGAGGAGGCCATTTGGCCCTTCGAGCCAGCACCGGCATTCATTGGGATCATGGCTGATCGTCCCCAATCAATAACCCGTGCCTATCTAACTCTCTCTTGTTTGTTTATGTAATACACAAAAATACTGATTGTTTAATTGAGTATAATTTCACAAATGTCATTGGGAGAGGCTGCTTTCCAATTTCAGTGATCACCTGTGGTAAACCAACTGACTGTGTTTACTACAGGGAGGTTACATGAAAACAATTCTTGATCGCTAGTCTGTTCTTTTCCAAGAGAGCTTCCATTTTCCGCTTGTCGATTTCCAAAATAGCTTTATTAGTGGTTCTCAAATTCCCCATCAAAATCATGTTCGAATAAATGTGTCCCACGTAATATTAACAGTATGTCCTAAATTATCAATGTAATAATTTGGTACTATACCCGTACCCCATATCTGACTTTACTCAGATAGGCACAGACACAAAATTAAACAGCTCATAGATCAGTGGTGAGTCTATCGAACAAGTCGGTTTATTAAAGGCCATACATCGGGAACAGTGTGAGCAAGCCCAAACTGCTTTAATAAAAGGCCTGTCCCACTTTCACGACATAATTCACGACCTTTTTTACTCGTGGACATTTTTCATCGTGCTAGAAAAACGCCCCGACCTACTTGATGCCACGAGTACCTATGACTAGCATCACAACCCACCTACGACCTCCTACGACCTCGTGATGACCATGCTGCGAGTATGAGTCAAGGGCAAACTCGGCAGAGGTCGTGTATTAGGTTGTGAAAGTGGGACAGGCTCTTAAGCCATAGTACAGAGGTTTTCATATCCGCCTGTCACAATGGTTACTTGTGGAGTTGAAATAAACCATTGAGGGAGAGAGTCTCAGTAACCTTCCATCCTTGTCTCTCCCCAGAGTTAACTTTAACCTTACGTTTCTTGTTGCTTTGAAAATCTATCTCCCATATACCTAACATGTAGATACTAGAAATGGCAATGTCCCTGCAGGGAGATTTGATTCTACTCGTTAAATGGGGTCTCCTCATTATAGAGGTTGGTTGTTAACCTTCGGAGCCTGCTAAACATAATGACAAAGAGCAGTTGTAATCTCAAGAATGCGACAGAGAAGAACCTCGACCAAACTACGGTGGACTATCCACCCCCCAAATAGATAAGAAAGCCTGCTTTTCAGCAGAATGTCTGAAGAAGGGTCTCGACCCGAAACGTCGCCTATCTCCTTCGCTCCTTAGATGCTGCTGCACCCGCTGAGTTTCTCCAGCCTTTCGTGTACCCTCGATTCTCCAGCATCTGCAGTTCTGGGTGACTCTAGGTTGGGTGAGTGGGCAAATGTTTGGCAGATGCAGTATAATGTGGATAAATGTGAGGTTATCCACTTTGGTGGCAAAAACAGGAAAGCAGACTATTATTTAAATGGTGGCCGATTAGGAAAAGGGGAGATGCAGCGAGACCTGGGTGTCATGGTACACCAGTCATTGAAAGTAGGCATGCAGGTGCAGCAGGCAGTGAAAAAAGCGAATGGTATGTTAGCTTTCATAGCAAAAGGATTTGAGTACAGGAGCAGGGAGGTTCTACTTCAGTTGTACAGGGTCTTGGTTAGACCACACCTGGAGTATTGCGTACAGTTTTGGTCTCCAAATCTGAGGAAGGACATTATTGACATAGAGGGAGTGCAGAGAAGGTTCACCAGACTGATTCCTGGGATGTCAGGACTGTCTTATGAAGAAAGACTGGATAGACTCGGTTTATACTCTCTGGAATTTTGGAGATTGAGAGGGGATCTTATAGAAACTTACAAAATTCTTAAGGGGTTGGACAGGCTAGATGCAGGAAGATTGTTCCCGATGTTGGGGAAGTCCAGGACAAGGGGTCACAGCTTAAGGATAAGGGGGGAATCCTTTAAGACCGAGATGAGAAAGACTTTTTTCACACAGAGAGTGGTGAGTCTCTGGAACTCTCTGCCACAGAGGGTAGTTGAGGCCAGTTCATTGGCTATATTTAAGAGTGAGTTGGATGTGGCCCTTGTGGCTAAGGGGATCAGAGGGTATGGAGAGAAGGCAGGTACGGGATACTGAGTTGGATGATCAGCCATGATCATATTGAATGGCGGTGCAGGCTCGAAGGGCTGAATGGCCTACTCCTGCACCTAATTTCTATGTTTCTATGTTTCTATGTTCCTTCTTTAACATTTAGAAACATAGAAACATAGAAATTAGGTGCAGGAGTAGGCCATTCAGCCCTTCGAGCCTGCACCGCCATTCAATATGATCATGGCTGATCATCCAACTCAGTATCCCGTACCTGCCTTCTCTCCATACCCTCTGATCCCCTTAGCCACAAGGGCCACATCCAACTCACTCTCAAATACAGCCAATGAACTGGCCTCAACTACCCTCTGTGGTAGAGAGTTCCAGAGACTCACCACTCTCTGTGTGAAAAAAGTCTTTCTCATCTCGGTCTTAAAAGATTTCCCCCTTATCCTTAAGCTGTGACCCCTTGTCCTGGACTTCCCCAACATCGGGAACAATCTTCCTGCATCTAGCCTGTCCAACCCCTTAAGAATTTTGTAAGTTTCTATAAGATCCCCTCTTAATCTCCTAAATTCCAGAGAGTATAAACCGAGTCTATCCAGTCTTTCTTCATAAGACAGTCCTGACATCCCAGGAATCAGTCTGGTGAACCTTCTCTGCACTCCCTCTATGGCAATAATGTCCTTCCTCAGATTTGGAGACCAAAACTGCACGCAATACTCCAGGTGTGGTCTCACCAAGACCCTGTACAACTGAAGTAGAACCTCCCTGCTCCTGTACTCAAATCCTTTTGCTATGAAAGCTAACATACCATTCGCTTTTTTCACTGCCTGCTGCACCTGCATGCCTACTTTCAATGACTGGTGTACCATGACACCCAGGTCTCGCTGCATCTCCCCTTTTCCTAATCGGCCACCATTTAAATAATAGTCTGCTTTCCTGTTTTTGCCACCAAAGTGGATAACCTCACATTTATCCACATTATACTGCATCTGCCAAACATTTGCCCACTCACCCAGCCTATCCAAGTCACCTTGCAGTCTCCGAGCATCCTCCTCACAGCGAACACTGCCCCCCAGCTTAGTGTCATCCGCAAAATTGGAGATATTGCCTTCAATTCCCTCATCCAGATTATTAATATATATTGTAAATAGCTGGGGTCCCAGCACTGAGCCCTGCGGTACCCCACTAGTTTCAGCAGAATATTTCAGCTTTAGTTATTTGACTACATTCTTGGCCATTTTTCTCATTATGCTTCCCCAGTATATGAGCTCTAGTATTAACCTTATTATAACCCACTCACCTTCCTTATAATACTCAAAATTCCCATCAACAATGAATTACGTTAAGTCCAATTGTCATTGTGGGAATATGTGTCACAGCAAAACTACCAGTACTCTGTAGTTTGGTCAGGAAGAATGGACTTGGACTCTGCACTGGATGAATTCACCTAATAAAAGGGCTTTAAAATAATACAATGGTGTAATAAATATGATATAAATGTGATATTTAAGGGTGTAGAAAATCCAGAACTGGTCAGCCTAAACATAAACAGCAATTTTGTCAACAAGAAAATTAGGAAAATCCTCTCACTTAAGGAATGGTGGAAGCAAATCAGATGTATGTATTTACAAACAACAATCAGCATTTATCTCGTAATTTTAACGTAACAAGAAGTAAGTCCCAAGGCACTTTGTCGTGGTCTCATTGACAAAATGTAACATCGTGCCAATGAAAAGAGATATGGTGTCAGGTTTGAGCAATGCAATTTCTTTCAAGAAATGCCCTTGAAAGGATCAGGTGTTTGATTGGAAACATGGATGTTGTCACTCTCCTAATTATGCTCTTCAACCTGCTGAGTACATTCTGCATTTTGTAAATGTTAAATGGGACAGTCCCAGTCTCAACTACCTCCTCTGGCAGCTTGTTCCATACACCCACCACCATTTATGTGAAAAAGTTACCCCTCAGATCTTATACACCTCTATAAGATGACCCCTCATCCTGCTGCGCTCTGAAGGGCTTGTCCCTCTTGGGCGTTATTTGCGCGTCATTTTACGCAACATAATTTACGCGTCACGACACGCTACACGTGCATGCGTGAATTACGCGCCCATGGCACGTGCTGAGACGTGTTGGCGTAGGCATTGACGTGCGGCAGCGCGCGGTGCCCCAGGAATTTGGGATTCTCAAAATCCTCGCGCGCCACCTGCGTGTCGCGTAAATGACACTTAAGGAGTAGAATCCCAGCCTACCCAACCTTGCCTATAGCTCAGGCCCTCTAGTCCTGGCAACATCCTCATAAATCTTCTCTATACCCCTTCCTGCTTGGCAACATACTGTTCCCAAATGAAAGGATAATGCAAAACCAAATCATACATTGGACTCTAAAATTGATGGTAGGGAGGTGAGAAGGGGAAGATGGAAAGGAAATGTCAAAATAATCGGAAGCTCATTGTTTTGTCAAATACACAGGGCAACTGTACATCAGTGATGTGTTGAATTGTAGTAAGATGGATGTTAAGTTTAACACAGGCATTGATAGCACACCATGAGCCTAAGTCTTGCATTTCAAATCCAGGCAATACTGACAAGGATAATTAATAATCTATGTCTAAGCTGGTGACTGAGGAGGATGGAGTGGGGGCTTGAGAGGGATGAGGTTGTGGGAATGCAAGTAACATGCATTTTAGCCGAAGGACACCTGAACAAGAGTGGAGACCAAGAAAACGCTGTGGAGACGGTTGAAAATGACCAGTAGAATCTGCACTTATGCTTCCAGACGTCTGTCAGAAGGACGTTACTTCATCAGTCACCTGGCAACACCAGATGATCAATAGATCGACCTCAGAGATCAACATACGTATGCGTGTTAAGCTTGTTACTTAGAAGGTATCAAAGTTTACCGTGTCAGCCACAATAAGTTATTGTAAACTCTCAACTGAAATAAATATAGAACATACAAATAAAATTAGGTAGACAAAAGTGCTGGAGAAACTCAGCTAGGGAGCAAAGGAAATAGGCAATGTTTCGGGCCAAAACCCTTCTTCAGAAATAGAATTTCTGGTTTCTGATCATTTATTAAGTCCCTGGATCAATCGAGTGTTTGGCTGAACTCAGAGCATGGATAGGTTTAGTGCGACTGGGACATGGATAGCTATTACAGAAACCTGATGAAGGGAAGGATAGGATTGACAGCTTAATGTTCCAGAGTACGTGAGCTATAGGTGAGGTGGAAGTAAAAGAGAAGGGGGAGTTTCTTTAAATAAATAAGGAGAACATGACGGCAGTAGTCAGAGATGTTATTACTGAAGGATCAAGTCAAGACAAGTCAAGTCAAGTCAAGTCAAGAGAGTTTATTGTCAAGTGTCCCAGATAGGACAATGAAATTCTTGCTTTGCTTCAACAGAACAGAATATAGTAGGCATAGTACAGAACAGTTCAGTGCGTCTATATACCATAGACCATATATACAAACGTAAATAAACAGATAAAGTGCAATAGGCTGTTATAGTTCAGAGCTTGTTTGATGTTGCGTTTAATAGCCTGATGGCTGTGGGGAAGCAGCTATTCCTGAACCTGGATGTACTAGATTTCAAGCTCCTGTACCTACTACTTGATGGCAACAGAGAGATGAGTGTGTGGCCAGGATGGTGTGGGTCTTTGATGATGTTGGCGGCCTCTTTGAGGCAGTGACGGCGATAGATCCCTTCGATGGTGGGGAGGTCAGAGCCAATGATGGACTGGGCAGTGGTCACAACTTTCTGCATTATTTTCCGCTCCTGGACGTTCAAGTTGTCGAGCCAAGCCACGATGCAACCAGTCAGTATGCTCATCGTGAGGCTATCTATATTGGTGGAGCTGAGAAATAAAAAGGGGATGATGTCTCTGTTGGGACAGTACTACAGGCCCCCAAAGAGTCAATGGGAATTAGAGGAAAAATATGCAAAGACTGTAAAGGTCTGAGATGGGGCAGAAATTGTCAAGTATGTTCAGGGAAATTTCCTCAGGCAATATGTAGAGGGGCCTGAAGGGAGAGGAGAAAGGTTAACCTACTCGTAGGGTGTTGAGGAGGGCAAGAGACTGTTGTGCCAGTGGGCGAGCACTTTGGGGTCAGCAATCACAGTTCCATAAGCTTTAAAATAGTTACAGATTAGGACAGGGCTGGGTCCACAAGTTAAAGTTCTAAATTGGGGCGCAGTCAACTTTGGTATGAGATTAGATCTTGCCAATGTTGAATGGAGTCGGGTGTTTGTGCAGCTCCCGCAAGTTGGAGCACCAAAGGCCGACCCCTGGCAAAGGGATCGCCCGCTCCGCGGTTTTGGAGCTCTAGAAGTCCGAAACGTATCTCCGTCGAGTCGTATCTCCCCCCCAACATAATACAAAACTAAAGATAAACTAAAACATACATTTTACAACAAACTAAAAACACAAAGAAGGAAAAGGACGAAGACAGGCCATTGGCGAGGCAGCAATCGTGCGGTGTCCCCTGTTGGTAGAGGCTTCTACAGGGGAGAGGGCAAAGCTTAACCTACGCTAAGGAAATTGGGAAGGGAATGTGACTGAGTTCTATTAGCTTTAAAATACGTATTGGTAAGTATAGGGCTGGTCCACGTCAAAGTTCTGAATTGGGGCACGGCCAACTTCAATGGTATTCGACAGGATCTCACAAAATGTTGATTGGAATAGGTTTTTTTTTGTGGCAGAGGACCAGAGGGTGGTGGGTGTATGGAACAAGCTGCCGGAGAAGGTAGTTGTGGCAGGGACTATCCCAACATTTAAGAAGCAGTTAGAAAGGTACATGGATAGGACAGGTTTGGAGGGATATGGACCAAATTCTGGTAGGTGAGACTATAGCTGGGATATGTTGGCTGGTGTGGGCAAGTTTGGCCGAAGGGTCCGTTTCCACACTGTATCACTCTATGACTCTATGACATCTGGAAAGTGGGATGCTTTTACGAGTGTGATGGCTGGCATGTTCTTGTTCATATGAAGGGGAGGGCAGGTGGGGGTAAGGATGACAAGAAAAAAAGAGATGCTGGTCAGAAAAGAAGAGCCCTGTCAGATAAGGTTCAGGAGAGTACAAAGAATTGTACGTACATTAAGGAAAAGAAGGTGACCAGAGAGAGTAGAAGCCCTCCGAAACAAAAGTGGACACCTATGTGAGAAGCAGCAAGACATGAGCAAGTTATTTAATGAATATACTGCGGGGAAAGACATGAAGACTCGGGAAGATGGGACACATAATAAAGATGTTTTCAGGACAGTCCGTATTATTGTTGAAGAGGTGTTATGTTTATCATTGTTAGAGAAAGGTAAAGTGCTGGAAGATAGGGGGGTGGCCAATGTTGTGCCTCTATTCAAGAAGGGTTGCAACCATAGACTAGTGAGCTTAATGACTGTGGAAAGTAGGTTACAGGCGAGGATTCTGAGGGATAAGATATAGATGCATTTGGAAAGACAGACGCTGATTGGGATAGTCAACATGGCTTTGAATGTGGGAGATTGTGTTTCACAAATGTGATTGGTTTTTGAAGAAGTAACCAAGATGGTTGATGATAGCAAAGCCATAGATGTTGCCTATGGTCTTTAATAAGGTCCCGCATGGTAGGCTGTTCTGGAAGGTTGGTTTGCTGGAAGTGCTAGCTGCCGGGATCCAGAACTAGATGCATGGAAAGAAGCAGAGCATGGTGGTGGAAGGCTGTCTTTTGTACTGGAGGCCTGTGACTATTTGGGTGCCTCAGCGATCAGTGTTCATAAGTTGTCGGAGCAGAATTAACCCATCCGGTCCATCAAGTCTACTCCGCAATTCAATCATGGCTGATTTATCTTTCTAACTCAACCCCAGTCACCTGCCTTCTGCCCATAACCCTTGATACCCTTGCTAATCAAGAACCTATCAATATCCACCTTAAAAATATCTAGTGACTTGGCCTCCACAGCTGCCTGTGGCAATGAATTCCACAGGTTCACCACCCACTGACTACATTTTTTTTCCTCATCTCCTTCCTAAAGGAAAGTCCTTTAATTATGAGGCTATGTCCTCCTGTCCTAGACTCTCCCACTAGTGGAAACATCCTCTCCACATCCACTCTATCAAGGCCTTTCACTATTCGGTAAGTTTCAATGAGGTCCCCTTCATCCTCCCAAACTCTAGCAAAGTCAGGCCCAGTGCCATCAAACGCTCAGCATATGTTAACCCACTCAGTCCTGAGATCATTCTTGTAAACCTCCTCTGAACTGCCCAGAACTGTTCACAACACTCCAACTGCGGCCTGACCTGTGCCTTATAAAGCCTCAGCATTATATCCCTGTTTTTGTATTCTAGCCATCTCGAAATAAATGCTAGCATTTCATCCTCCTTCCTTAGTACCGATTCGACATGCAAAATCTTGCACCAGCACTCCCAGCACTCCCAAGTCCCTTTGCACCGATTTCTGGATTCTCTCCCCATTTTAAAAATAGTTTATGCTTTTATTCCTACAACCAAAATGGACGACTCCACACTTTGTTACACTATATTGCATCTGCCACTTCTCTGCCCACTCTACCAACCTGTCCAAGTCCTTCTGCAGAGTCCCTGCTTTCTCTACACTGCTTGCCCCTCCAAATATCTTTGTATCAACTTGGCCACAAAGTCCTCAATCCCCTCATCCAAATCATTAATATACAACGTGAAGAGCAGCGGCCCCAACACTGACCCCTGCAAAACTCCGCAAGTCACTGGCAGCCAACCAGAAAAAGCCCCCTGCTATCCATGCTAGTATCTGCCCTTTGGCACTATAGGCTCTCATCTTCCTTAGCAGCCTCTCTTCCGGCACCTTATCAAAGGCCTCTGAAAATCTAGGTGAACCACATCTTCTCACTCTCCTTTCTCTATCCTGCTATTTACTTCCCCACAGGTTCGTCAGACAAAACCTCCCTTTCACTAAACCATGCTGATTATGGCTCATTTTATTATGAGCTTCTTACTCAGAAACCTCATAATTTATAATGGATTTTAATCTCACCTACCACTGAAGTGAGGCTTACCGGCTTATAGATTCCACTTCCTTCTTGAGTATCAATAGAGTAATATATGCAATTTTTCAATCATCTGGAACACCTGTGGTTCTTGACTCTAGTGATTCTTGAAAGATCACAACTGGTGCCTCCACAATCTCTGAAGTCACTTCTTTCAGAATCCTACAGTGCCATCCAGGTGATGTATCCACCTGCAGACCTTCTAGCTTTCCAAGCCCCATTGCTCTTTGTGGCTGATATCGACGATTTAGATGAGAATGTGCAAAGCATGATTAGTAAGTTTGCAGATGGCACTGAAGTAGGTGGTATCATAAGCAGTGAAGATGGTTACCGAAAATTACAGCAGCTGGGCAAGTGGGTTGAAGAATGGTAAATGGAATTTATTGCAGATAAATGTGAGTAACGGCCCTGTCCCATGGTACGAGTTCATTCCAAGAGCTCTCTCTAGTTTTAAAAAAATCAAACTCGTGGTAGGCACGGAGAATGAACGTAGCGGGTACGTCTGAGTTCGGGGACGTCTCTTAGCGGCTCGTAACGCTAACGGCAGGTACTTGGAAAGACTGGCTAATGGCAGGTAAGCATCGTGAAGATTTTTCAACATGTTGAAAAATGTCCACGAGAGCCCCGAGTACCGACGAGCGGCCATTACCGTAAATCTCCGAGCGAACCAAGGCAAACTCGGGAGAGCTCTTGGAATGAACTCGTATCGTGGGGCAGGGCTATCAGTGTATCTTGGGAAATTAAAGCAGGACAGAACCTTCACAATGAATGACCCAGGGGAGTATACCAGAGAAGGTATTTGAGGCATTACAATAGCAAAATTTAAGACGATTTCAGATTTAAGAAAATAAATTAAGACAATTTCAACATGGATATAAAATGTTTAGAAGTATATGGGAAAATGGGACTAGCTTAGACAGGGCATGTTGCTGTCATGGGCGAGTTGTGTTGAAGGGCCTGTTTCTGTGCTACAAGACTGTGACTTAAATATCCAAGAAGGTTGATGAGGACAGGGCCATGGTTATAGAAGACCTTGAATTCAGCAAGTCCCTTGATATTTGTGCCATAGTTAACTGCTCTGGAAAGTTAGATTGCATGGGATCTAGGGGAAGCCAGCGAACGGTGTTAAATTAGCTTTATTGTAGGAAGCAGAGATGGAGTTGGAGGGTTGTTTTACTTCAGTCACGTGAGTGACTACGTGAAGAGCCCGCCAGCCCGCATGCGTGTTATTATCGTCTAATGCATGGCGCAACAACTGGTTGGGTGGTGCGCTGCTCCTCCAGCGGTAAGTTTAAAACGGCCCTACTCGGGGGCCCGTGGCGGCGCCTGGTTCAGGGCTGCACAACGTCTCCCTCGCCGCGGAGGGGAGCGTATGGAGTCAGCACTGGGCTGACTCCGAATTTGGTGGAATGGCTGAAGAACACACCAGTATGCATGGGGGTCACGAAGCACAGGATTTGCCTGCCATAGCTTCCAAATTTGCTATACCCTCGCAAACAGAGGAGCTGTTACAGGAGAGCTGGCTGCAAGTATTAACTACCTCACCTCCCACCAGCTGCAGGAGCAGGTGATGGTAGATACATCTGCCAAATACAAGGCACCTGCAAACTGCGCTTCGCTAAGTGTACTGGCCAAGAACAACTCGATTTGGGGATAAATTGGAGGGGGCATCAGGGCCCAAGAAGTAAAACTCCAGAAAATCCTCAAATTGCTGGCTTCGGGCATAACGGCGTTTGCCAGGTCTGTGGATGGAGGGCCATTGTCGGATGAGCAACAGGATACCCTGGCACTGATGTGCAATGCACATTTTTAAATCAATTGCTTCCGCAATAGTGCCATCCGACCTGCCCTGAACCCCAAATTTGCGGGATTGTGCAGAGCCACCAACGTACAGCCGCCAAATCTCCTCTTTGGAGAAAACCTACCAAAACAGGTCAAGGACCTTGATGAAGAGGCGAAGGCTGTCAGGCTGATGAAGGCGCCGTCAACCAGCAAAACCTCTCAATTCCGGCGGCAGCACCCCTATGCATCCACCAGCAGAAAGCGGTTTCCTGAAGCTGGTGAAAGCTCGAAGGCCGTATATTCTGGTCAGAGGTCTTTTTTAGGCCCAGGCCGGCCTTCTTGGAAGATGCGTCATTCACACACTCCTGCACCGCAACCCCCAAAACTCGGGGGCGGAAGTAATAACCACAAAACCACTGGTAACCATGGAGGTAGGTGGATCTGGTTCCGTCCAGAATATGGGGTGTGTGGACTGTTTACAAGTTGGTGGGAGATTACACTTGTTTTTGAATGCATGGAGTTCTATAACGTCAGATCCATTTAACTGCACAGTATACAGGGGTTCCAAATTGAGTTCCTTCCCAATTCATTACCACCCACACAGCATGCACCAAACTGGACGTTTGTTCTTTCACAGCAGGAAGGTTTGCAGGTTCAAGCAGAAATACAGAAGATACATTCAAAAGGGGTAATTGAGAGGTCGAGGCATGAACCTCATGGATTTGTCTCTAATATATTTACAAGGAAAATGAAAGATGGAGGATGCCGTATCATCCTTGATTTGACTCAGCTTAACATTTTTGTGCAGTATAAACACTTTAAAATGGAAACCTTTGTTAATGCCAAACAACTGATTTCCAAAGGATGCTTTATGGCATGCATTGATCTCAAAGATGCATACTATTCAGTACGCATTCATAGGGGTCACCGGAGGTATTTGAAGTTTAACTGGATGCGGCAACTGTGGCAGTTTAAGGTATTGCCTGATGGGTTAACACCAGCCCACAGATTATTTACCAAATTATTAAAACCGTCACTTGTGCTTCTCAGAGCTCAAAAATATATTGTTATGGCATACTTGGATGATATCCTAATCATAGGGAAAACTCTGAAATTAGCTCGATTAGCTGTTTCAGCCACTAAACTCTTGTTTAAGAGATTGGGGTTTCTCATCCATCCAGATAAATCTAAGTCAATACCATCCACAATTATTGATTATTTAGGGTTTACTATTAACTCTGTTCACATGTCTGTGACTCTGCCCTGGGGCAAGAGATTAGAATTAATAGAAACCTGTAACAACCTTGTTGTTGTTGAGCAACCGTCTATTCGACAAGTGGCCAGGGTAATTGGCAAATTAGTGGCTGCATTTTCAGCTGCACAGTTTGGACCTTTGCATGATCAGAAAGCAAGCACTCAAAGATCATGCAGGTCATTTTAACAGACCTATGCGATTAGCAGCCGATGCTATTTCTGAATTACAATGGTGGACGACCAACATTCGGCATAGCTCCAATACCATTTTAGTCAGCAGACCTTTGGTTATATTACAAACTGATGCTAGCCCTCAAGGTTGGGGTTCTACTAATACCATCTCTAGTTGCGGTGGAAGATGGGACGTGCATAAGTCTTCATTGCTTCAGTCACGTGGTATTAATTATTTGGAGATGTTGGGTGCATTCTACAGGCTGAAGGCTTATTGTGCAAATATGCATCATCTGCATGTTCAACTTCAGATTGACAACACCACAGTGGTGGCATATATTAATCACATGGGTGGAACCAAGTCAGTATCCTGTGATAATTTGGCTAACCTTATTTGGCACTGGTGTATTGTAAGAAGCATTTGAGTTTCAGCAACCTATCTACCAGGTAGGCTCAATAAAGTGGCGGACACCAGGTCATGGAAATTTAATGACAACACCGAATGGATGTTGAGCCATAAAATGTTCACCACCATTGTTGTTCGGTATGGAACGCCGGATATCGATTTATTCGCATCCAGGCTTAATCACCAATTGCCAAAGAATGTTACATGGAAGCCAGACCCAGGGGCAGTAGCGATGGATGCATTCTCGCTACACTGGGGAGGGATATTCTTCAATGCATTTCCCCCCTTTTGCCTTATCAGTCGGGTCTTGCAAAAGATCCAACAAGACTCCGCGTCAGGCATTTTGGTAGTACCTGACTAGCCTACACAGCCCTGGTTCCCATTGATTCTGGGAATGATGTCAGAGCCTTGTATGGCCATTCCCTAACGCAGTAATCTGCTGGTTCATCCCGTAACAAGGGAGAGCCACCGAATAAATTTATTGATTTGCAGACTCTGAGGAGACCTTTCCTGGGGCTCGGACTGTCGGAGCAAACTTTGGACGTGATTACTGCGGCTTGGAGAGACACCTCCAAGAAGCAATACATCTCCTATATTAAGAAATGGGAAACGTTCTGCTCGCAGACCTACATCACGTATGGCACAGCACGTGTGACAGATGTTTTGGAATTCCTGTCCAGTCTATTTTTTGATGAAAGACTGAGTTACAGTGCCATGAATTGTGCCAGGAGTGCACTATCATCATACTTATTGCTGGGGTCAGGACGCCAGGCTGTCAGGTCTCACCCACTGATATCCCGGTTCATGAAGGGTATCTTCAACACCAATGCCCCCAGGTCAAGGTACTCGGAGATATGGGATGTGAACATTGTACTGACGCTGCTTCGGTGGTGGGCTCCAGCTACATCCTTATTACTGGTCAAACTAACTTTTAAAGTAGTTATGCTCATGGTGCTGGTTTCGGTGCAACGAGTCCAGACGTTGCATAAACTGCGACTGGACACAATGGTAACATCTACCAATAAAATAACTTTCTATGTGCATGACTTAGTCAAGCAGAGCAGACCAGGGGCATCAGGTCTCAAGTTGGACTTTATGGCAGACCCCGTGGACCTTCAGTTGTGTGCAGTCACACATTTACTACAATATATTAAGGTCACAAAAAGCCTCAGAGGCAATGAACTAGCAGTGTTTGTTAGTCATAACTACACTAAGGGACAGAAAATGCTATTGGGAGTTGTGTACAGGCCACCTAACAGTAGTAGTGGAGTTGGGGTGGCATCAAACATGAAATTAGAAATGCGTGCAACAAGGGTAAAACAGTTATAATGGGTGACTTCAATCTACATATAGATTGGGTGAATCAAATTGGCAGGGGTGCTAGGGAAGAGGATTTCTTGGAATGTATGCGGGATAGTTTTCTAAACCAATATGTAGAGGAACCAACGAGAGAGCAGGCTATTCTAGACTGGGTGCTGAGTAATGAGGAAGGGTTAGTTAGCAGTCTTGTTGTGCGTGGCCCCTTGGTCAAGAGTGACCATAATATGGTTGAGTTCTTTATTAGGATGGAGACTGACATTGTTAATTCAGAAACAAGGGTTCTGAACTTAAAGAAAGGTAACTTTGAGGGTATGAGAAGTGAATTGGCCGAGATAGACTGGCAATTGATTCTTAAAGGGTTGACGGTGGATATGCAATGGAAGGCATTTAAAGACTGCATGGATGAACTAAAACAATTGTTCATCCCAGTTTGGCAAAAGAATAAATCAGGGAAGGTAGTGCATCCGTGTATAACAAGGGAAATCAGGGATAGTATCAAAACTAAAGATGAAGCATACAAATTAGTCAGAAAAAGCAGCCTACCAGAGGACTGCGAGAAATTCAGTCCAGCAGAGGAGGACAAAGTGCTTAATTAGGAACGGTAAAATAGATTATGCAAGAAAACTGGCACGGAACATAAAAACAGACTGCAAAAGTTTTTATAAATATGTGAAGAGAAAAAGGTTAGTTAAAACAAATGTAGGTCCCTTGCAGTCACAAACTGGTGATTGATCATGGGGAACAAGGACATGGCAGACCAATTGAAAAACTACTTTTGTTCTGTCTTCACAAAGGAAGTCATAAATAATCTGCCGGAAATAGCAGGGGACTGGAGGTCAAATAAGGTGGAGGAACAGAATGAAATCCAGGTTAGCAGGGAAGTGGTGTTAGGTAAATTGAATGGATTAAAAGCCGATAAATCCCCAGGGCAAGATAGACTGCATCCCAGAGTACTTAAGGAAGTAGCCCCAGAAATAGTGGATGCATTAGTGATAATTTTTCAAAACTCTTTATATTCTGGAGTAGTTCCTGAGGATTGGAGGGTAGCTAATGTAACCCCACTTTTTAAAAAGGGAGGGAGAGAGAAAATGGGGAATTACAGACCAGTTAGTCTAACATCGGTAGTGGGGAAAATGCTAGAGTCAGTTATTAAAGATGAGATAGCAGCACATTTGGAAAGCAGTGAAATCATTGGAAAAAGTCAGCATGGATTTACGAAAGGTAAATCATGTCTGATGAATCTGATAGAATTTTCCGAGGATGTAACTAGTCGAGTGGATAAGGGAGAACCTGTGGATGTGTTATATCTGGACTTTCAGAAGGCTTTCGACAAGGTCCCACATAAGAGATTAGCATACAAACTTAAAGCACACGATATTGGGGGTTCAGTATTGATGTGGATAGAGAACTGGCTGGCAGTCAGGAAGCAAAGAGTAGGAGTAAACGGGTCATTTTCAGAATGGCAGGCAGTGACTAGTGGGGTACCGCAAGGCTCAGTGCTGGGACCCCAGCTATTTACAATATATATTAATGATCTGGATCAGGGAATTGAATGCAATATCTCCAAGTTTGCGGATGACACGAAGCCGGGGGGCAGTGTTAGCTGTGAGGAAGATTCTAGGAGGCTGCAAGATGACTTGGATAGACTGGGTGAGTGGGCAAATGCATGGCAGATGCAGTATAATGTGGATAAATGTGAGGTTATCCACTTTGGCGGCAAAAACAGGAAGTAGGCTATTATTTGAATGGTGACCCATTAGGAAAAGGGGAGATGCAACGAGACCTGAGTGTCATGGTACACCAGTCATTGACAGTAGGCATGCAGGTGCAGCAGGCTGTGAAGAAAGCGAATGGTATGTTGGCATTCATAGCAAAAGGATTTGTGTACAAGAGCAGGGAGGTTCTACTGCAGTTGTACAGGGTCTTGGTGAGGCCACACCTGGAGTATTGTGTAGAGTTTTGGTCTCCTAATCTGAGGAAAGACATTCTTGCCATAGAAGGAGTACTGAGAAGGTTCACCAGACTGATTCCTGGGATGGCAGGACTTCCATATGAAGAAAGACTGGATAGACTCGGCTTGTACTCGCTGGAATTTAGGAGATTGAGGGGGAATCTTATAGAGACTTACAAAATTCTTAAGGGGTTGGACAGGCTAGATGCAGGAAGATTGTTCCCGATATTGGGGAACTCCAGAACAAGGGGTCACAGTTTAAGGATAAGGGGGAAGTCTTTTAGGACCGCGATGAGAAGATCTTTTTTCGCACAGAGAGTGGTGAGTCTGTGGAATTCTCTGCCACAGAAGGTAGTTGAGGCCAGTTCAATGGCTATATTAAGAGGGAGTTAGATGTGGCCCTTGTGGCTAAAGGGATCAGGGGTTATGGAGAGAAGGCAGTTACAGGATACTTAGTTGGATGATCAGCCATGATCATATTGAATGGCGGTGCAGGCTCGAAGGGCAGAATGGCCTACTCCTGCACCTATTTTCTATGATTCTATCATTCTATAAAAACCTCACAAGAGGGTATCAGTGCAGACCATCCCGAGGTGGTGAAGTCAGGTTTTGGCTTGTGCAGGTTTGGACACTGATATTTTAAAATCTCACTCCACCAGGGCTGCAACAACATCAGCAGCGAGGGTTTGCAGGTTCCACTGGACCACATCCTTGCGGCGGCAGAATGGTCAAATGAGAGAACTTTTGAAACGTTCTATAACAAACCCATTGACAGGCCGGGGTGTTTGCTAATTCAATTTTTAATTCTGGCTTTTAATTTACCCCGGATGTGAGGGGTCATTATTATTTCATATATACCATTTTTGTTCAATAAAAGCATCAGCATGCTTTAAATCTATGTCATGTCTGAATGCATTATGATTTCACACCTCCTTGGTCAACTAATGCAGTGTATGATGCATGGACTCGTTTCCATTGCATGAAATCAGAGAGCTTTAAAATCTTCATGTAGTCACTCGTGTGACTCCGAACTAAAATAGTAAGATTAAATGAGAACTTACCATTGAAGTTTGATCTTTACTTCATGATGCGTTACGATGAGGGATTACGTGCCCTCCGCTCCCAACCCTCTCTCATTAAGGTGAGCTGGTAGTTCTAGTTTCTTGAATCTTACAAAAACTGCTTTGAAGATTGACGCGCAAGCGGGCTGGCGGGGCTCTTCACGTAATCCCTCATCATAACTCCTCATAAAATAAAGATCAAACTTCAAACTGGTAAATTCTCATTTAATCTTACTATTTTTATTCAGACTAGACACTGGTCGCATGTTGGTGTGCATCAGGGTTCGGAATTATACCCATTGTTGTTTGTGACATGTATCAACAATTTGAATGGAAATGTAAAATAATGATTAGCAAGTTCACAGGTGAGACTGACTGTGAAGATGGTTGTCAAGAATTACAATGGGATTATAATCAGCTGGTCAAGTAAATGTGAGGTGTTGCTTACTTTGAAAATTTGAACCAGGGCAGGACCTTCACAGTGAATTTTAGGGCAGAGGGATCCAGGTACATATTTCCCTTAAAATGATTTCACAGGGAGAAAGACTGGTGAAGAAGGCTTTTGTAACACTGGTCTTCATCAGTCAGGGAATTGAAGATGGAAGTCAGAGTGTTCTGTTACAGTTCTATGGGGCATTAGTGAAGCATCTTCAGTTCTGGTCATCCTGCGCACAGAACAATGCCATTAAAATGGAAAAAAGTGAAGATAAGATTTCCAGGATGTTGGCTGAGGGGTGATTTTATAGAGCTGTATAAAATGATGAGTGGGATAGATGGGGTTGAATACGCAATGACTTTTTTCCAGAGTTGGGCAATCAAAAACTGAAGAGCATAGGTTTAAGTGAGAAGGGAGAGATTTAATAGAAACCTGGGGGGCAATCTTTTGACAAAGGGTGTCAAAGATTACAGAGAGAAGGCAGGAAGTGAGGTTGGGAGGGAAAGATTGATCAGCCATGATCGAAAGGCAGAGGAGGCTCGAAGAGCCGAATGGCCCAATTCTACTCTTATGACTCATGAACCTGTGACACAGAGAATGTTCTGTATATGAAACAAGTTGCCAGAGGAAGTAGTTGAGGCAGGTACAATAACAACATTTCCCAGACATTTCAACAAGAACATAGATAGGAAATATTCAGTGAGATATAGACCAAACACGGGCAAAATGGAATAGCTGAGATGGGGCACCTTGGCAGGCATGGGCGAGTTGGGCCAAGGGCCTGTTGCTATGTTGTATGACTTTATGACTCAAAAGCAGGTGGTAGTTCAGTCTCCATGAATTATAAATATGCATGCAACTTTGTGAAGACAGTTATCCTACAAAGGTAGGAAAACAAAGAGATTTCAACATGAAGCTGACAATTTGAAATTTGCTGGTTGGCAAGCACAAGAATGATGGATGATTGATGGAGATAGGAACAGGCATATTAATGTTTTGGATGAGTTCAAGTATTTGGAGGATGTAAATGAACACAGCACTAGACGTCACAAAGTTATGAATGATGGAGTCTGCCTCAGATGGGCATTGACCAAGACCTGACCAGTGGCCAAAGCTGACATCAGTTTGAGGTTGGTGGTTATGGGAAAAGGCTAATTGTGCGATTTGATAATGAGCTGAAGATTTAATAGGAAGTTGAGATTACAAAATAGTTTTCTTCACCCTCAGCAAGTGGCCAACAAAAAGCATTGGATAAGTTGCTGGTCGGGAATGTTTAACTTTCAAAAGGTTCAGTTTGATAACGTTTTGTTTGTCAATTCAGAGGCAATAGAAGGATATACTGTATAATGCCACCTGCACTTTTTGAAGATGGCAGATAACAATGGAGGGACACCATGTAGATTTTTTTAAATAATGAGGCCACTGTGGGAAGCAGGGAATTGCATTCAGTTGAAAAAGAGGTGAAGTGTTGGAGGAAGATATTGCAACATGTTTACAGTCTCACAGAATGGAGTTTGAAAGTGATTCAGTTTCATTAAAATGACAAGGTTTAAAGCTCAATCGGAGAGGTTACCTTGCAGAATGATGGGAATAAGGACACAAATATGGGAAGCAAAATACATTCAGATCATTTGCATTCGATAGGGTGCCCATGGATGAGGCAGTCATTCTCATGAGCAGAAATTCCTTTTTTTTTTTTGAGAAGTATTTTACTGAACAACAAATTTGAACGGGTAACAGATCATCAAGAACAGGGACAAGAGAAAGTTGGATGGTTGGCATTTCCTGAAAAAGCAGCAACCGCTCCTCACAGACTGGATAATTGGAAATCATAGAAATTCTAGAGAAGGAGACAAGTTCTGAGTTGCCCACAGATGGGGCTCACAATGAGGTTTGGTTTAACGATGATCAGATGGTCTCAGTATTATTGATGAAGAAGGCCATGATATCCTCATGGCCCTGTCTCACTGTGCGAGTTGACCCACGAGGTACCCCGAGTGACAGACTCGTGGCTGTGCACGAGACTGCAAGTTTATGATCAAGTGTGTAATACGAGTTCCCACGGGTATGTCATTGCTGCGATGTTCCTAGTTCCTCTCCCGAGTTAGCAAGTTCCTCTCCCGTTACTCTTGAGCCAACCGTGAATGAAGGTATGTTTTAATAAAGCAACAATGTTAAAATACATCTCCATCCTGTGGTTTTGAGTTATTTCAGCGTGGATGGGAAAATGCGCATCCTCCAGTAACCAAGCATTTCTTGTTGTTTTATGTTTTTAAATACTTTTTTGCAATGGATCTCTATTTTAAATAATTTTAAAAAAGGAAGCAGCCCGGGTGACTGACATTGAGCGGCCGCCAGGACCCGACAGCAGACACACACACACACACACACACACACACACACACACACACACACACACACACACACACAGAGATACACACAGACAGCAGCTGGCCACCACTTCAGAGGAATTAAGCAGCTCGGGTGACTGAGCGGCCGCCGGGACCCGACAGTACACACACACACACACACGCACACACACACACACAGATAGACAGAGAGGGAGAGAGAGAGACACACACACACACACACACACACACACACACACACACACACACACACAGAGATACACACAGACAGCAGCTGGTCACCACTTCAGAGGAATGAGGCAGCTCGGGTGACTTTGAGCGGCCACCGGGACCCGACAGCAGACACACACACAGATAGACACAGATAGACAGAGAGGGAGAGAGAGACACACACACACACACACACATAGAGAGAGAGATACACACAGACAGCAGCTGGCCACCACTTCAGAGGAATGAGGCAGCTCGGGTGACTTTGAGCGGCCACCGGGACCCGACATCAGACACACACACAGATACACACAGATAGACAGAGAGGGAGAGAGAGAGACACACACACACACACACACACACAGAGAGATACACACAGACAGCAGCTGGCCACCACTTCAGAGGAATTAAGCAGCTCGGGTGACTTTGAGCGGCCACCGGGACCCGACAGTACACACACACACACACACACACACACACACACACACACACACACACACACACACACACAGATAGACAGAGAGGGAGAGAGAGAGAGACACACACACACACACACACACACACACACACACACACACACACACACACACAGATAGACAGAGAGGGAGAGAGAGAGAGACACACACACACACACACACACACACACACACACACACACACACACACACACACACACACAGAGAGATACACACAGACAGCAGCTGGCCACCACTTCAGAGGAATCAAGCAGCTCGGGTGACTTTGAGCGGCCACCGGGACCCGACATCAGACACACACACAGATACACACAGATAGACAGAGAGGGAGAGAGAGACACACACACACACACACACACACACAGATACACACAGATAGACAGAGAGGGAGAGAGAGAGACACACACACACACATACACACACACACACACACACACATAGAGAGAGAGATACACACAGACAACAGCTGGCCACCACTTCAGAGGAATCAAGCAGCTCGGGTAACTTTGAGCGGCCACCGGGACCCGACAGTACACACACACAGATACACACAGATAGACAGAGAGGGAGAGAGACACACACACACAACTCAGCGGACCAGGCAGCATCTCTGGAGAGAAGGAATAGAGTCGAGACCCTTCTTCAGACTTACCCGAAATGCCACCCATTCCTTCGCTCCAGAGATGCAGCCTGTCCCACCGAGTTACTCCAGCATTGTGTGTGTCTATCTCCGGTGTGAACCAGCATCTGCAGTTCCTTCCCAATACCACACTCTCGGCCCCGGGGGGGTGGATGGACCATCACACGTGGACACATCCCACCCACCACCCCAGACTTGCCCCTTCGGCAGGTCTTTAAGCCGTTCATTGAGACAGAGTGAAGCCACGGGGCAGGCGCCTCAGTAATAAAGGACAAGTGGCAGAAAGGCCGAAGATAGACACAAAATGCTGGAGTAACTCGGCGGGACAGGCTGCATCTCTGGAGCGAAGGAATGGGTGGCATTTCGGGTAAGTCTGAAGAAGGATCTCGACTCTATTCCTTCTCTCCAGAGATGCTGCCTGGTCCGCTGAGTTACTCCAGCATTTTGTGTCTATCTTTGGTTCAGTCTTTACTCGAGCAAAAGAACAGATTATTAAAGTTCCCACGGTAGACTCACGAGACACTAAGATAAACGCACGGGGCCACTACGTTATTACAACGAGTTTAAATGTTTCCATTTTTAACTTGAACAGTTAATTTGACTCGTGGAAAAAATCAAACATGTTTGATTTTTTTCACGAGTTAACAAGTTTCCCGAGTACCTGCCGTTAGCGCAACGAGTCGATAAGTTGCTCGTGCGAGTTCCGACGTTCCCGCTACGTGATCACCACGAGTGAAAACTCGGGGTCACTCGTGGGCCAACTCGCACAGTGAGACAGGGGTTTCACCCTTTTTGGAGGTAATAGACAATAGACAACAGGTGCAGGAGTAGGCCATTGAACCCTTCGAGCCAGAGCCGCCATTCAAAGTGATCATGGCTGATCATCCCCAATTAGTACCACGCTCCTGCCTTCTCCCCATATCTCCTGACTCTGCTATCTTTAAGAGCCCTATCTAGCTCTCTCTTGAAAGTATCCTGAGAACCGGCCTCCACCGCCCTCTGAGGCAGAGAATTCCACAGACTCACAGCTCTATGTGAAAAAGTGTTTCCTCATCTCCGTTCTAAATGGCTTACCACTTATTCTTAAAGAATCGAACAAGGGAGAAAAGTTAAAAATGATTGCAATAAAAAGCTGGGAGAAAAAAATGAATTGCAAGTAGATTCCTAAACAGTGGGTTTGGCAAGGAATAGTAGGACCAGATAGTAATGGATGTACATTGGCCACTGAATTATAGACTAAGGCAGCACAGAAACAAACACTTCCATCCAAATCATCCAGGCCAACCAAGATGCCAATCTGTAATCTTATATGCCCATGCAAGACCCATATTCCTCTAAATTCTTCCATCCGTGTACCTATTCAAATATCTTTTAAACATTGTTATTGTTCTCACTCTAATCATGTTCTTTGACAGCTCATACCACATACACACCACTTTTTGTGAGAAGAAGTTGCCCTACAGAATCCTGTTAAATCTCTCCCCACTCCCCATGAGGCAGTGCCCATTCATTTTTGACTCCCCTTCCCTGGGAAGAAGACTCCACACATTCACTTTATCTATGCCCCTCATGGTTTTATACTACACCTCTATAATGTTATCCTATACCTCAAGGAATAAAGTTCTAGCTGCCCATCCTCTCCTTGTAACTCGCACCCTCGAGTCCTGGTAAAATTTTTGTACATTTTTTTGCACTCCATCCAACTTAGTCATGTCTTTCCTTTAACAAGGATTAACATATTCCATATGGATCCAATGGCTAATGGTAAATCAGAAGTCGATTATCAATTTTCAGGTGGGGTCAGGAACCCAAAGATCAGAGACGGAGGTTAGGTAATGGAAGCAAAAAGGATGGTAAGAAATTATATTTCTATTGGCCCAAAACCATCAAAGATGAAGCTACAAATGTGCGCACCATCATAAATGAAGAGTTAAAGGTTGACAATTACAAATGTGTACCATTTTTGTAAGTTTCTTGGTAAATGCCTCAAGTTTTTCTAATGGGCATGCACAACAGGAGGTGGATTGGAAGTTAGCAGGGATGTAACATCTCTGCTAGACCAGCAATTTTTAGAAGCCAATCACAAGGAATAAAGTATGAGACTAACACACAGAGCTAAATTCAGATAAACTACCGAAAACTAACAATGATCTGCACCCTAGGGTTTTAATGAAACAGCTGCAGAGACAGTAGACCCATTAATTGAATATAATCAAACTTGCTCAATACATTTTTGTGAAAGGTAAATAATATTTCATTCATTTGCTTGACTTCTTGAGGAAATGACAGGGAGGACTGATAAAGGGGAACTTGTTAATGTAATATAATTTGATATCCAAAAGTCAATTAATGGCCACGGTGGCGCAGCGGTAGAGTTGCTGCCTTACAGCGCTTGCAGCGCCGGAAACCGGGATTCGATCCATACTACGGGTACTGTCTGTACGTTCTCCCCATGACTGCGTGAGTTTTCTTCAAGATCTTCGGTTTCCTCCCACACTCTAAAGACGTGCAGGTTTGTAGGTTAATTGGCTTGGTATAAGTGTAAATTGTCCCTAGTGTGTGTAGGATAATATAAATGTGCAGGGATCGCTGGTCAGTGTGGCTGAAGGGCCTCTTTCAGCTCTGTATCTCTAAACTAAATTAAACAATGTGCCATGTTGCAGGTTGGTGCATAAGAGTCCAAAGTATTGCAGGAAGTGTGTTTGCGGAGATTCTAAACTGCCTGTAACATAGAAAACAAAGAGCTGGAATAAATTGGTCCAGGACGCAACCAGGATTTGGTTCTTAGCCTTCAAATGTTTACTATTTACATTAATGACCTGGAGGGGGATGAAGTATAATGTTCCAACTGATGATGAAACGAAAATAGGTGCAGGGCAATGTTTTGATGTGGAAACTGTGATTTCTGCCATGTGTTATACTTAGAGTGAGAGAGGAGAATCAATGGGCTAAAAGTGTTAAAGACTTAAGGCATTTACCAAGACATTTACAAATTCAGAATTGTCACCCTTTAACTCTTCACATGATGGTACTCACATTTCTAGCTTCATCTTTAATGGCTTTGGGCCAAAATACATATAATTTCTTACCATCCTGTTTGCTTCTGTTATCCAACCCCCATTTCTGATCTTTGGGTACCTGACGCCACTTGGAAATTGATGATAGACATCTGGTTTATCATTAGTCACTGGGTTAATTCTTAGGATGAGAGCGGTAACCTATCAAGAGGGGTGAGGCAGTTGAAGTTTATGATCCTTGCAGTTCAGAAGAACGAGGAATAACATTATTCAAACATACTAAATCCTCAGTCGGCTTGACAAGATAGATATTGAGATTCTCTCACCAGTGATTGAGTCACAAGCAAGCATATAGCTACAAAACCTGGCTTCAGTCATTTACAACAAAGGCACATAGAAACATCTTCTCTCAGATGGTAGGAAATCTTGAAATTCTCTGCCACCAAGGCTGGTTTTATTTAGGTAGAATTAATAAATATTTGATAGATCAAGAAGCTAGGGTTATGGGGCTGTCAAGAGAAGTTAAGCCCAGCAATAGATCAGCTCTGATCTGAGGGAATTATGAAGCAGGCTCGCGAGGGCTATTAATCAACTCCTGTTTTTGTCTTATTGCGGAGAGGTCTTAATCTGCTGACCCTGTTGCATCCCTGTGTCTTGTCCATCAGTCTAAACTTGCCATGGTACTTACTCTACTCTCAGCTTTTTTTTGGTATCTCAAACATTTAAAAAAAATTCAGTCTGAAGAAGGGTTTCGGTCCGAAACGTTGCCTATTTCCTTCACTCCATAGATGCTGCTGCACCCGCTGAGTTTTTCCAGCACTTTTGTCTACCTTGAGATTCATTTGTTGTGCAGATTTGTATATAACTCTCCAACTGACAGATAGCCATTGGTTTATAAAATATAACATCTTGCTCGCTTTTGTGACCTACGGCTCCATATATGGCCACGGATTTCAACAACGTGTTATTAACTTCATTAATGTCTGCAGCACAGAAACAAATGCAAGCAGACCAACAGCTCTCTTTACTCCTGAATCATCCAGAAAACTTTTCCACTTACCTTTTATTGGCCAGTTGCTTCTGCCAAAATCCATCAATTCAAAATTCTTTGTATTAAACTTCTGAAATATATCACCCCTTGTCGCCAGTCGGCCTATGCCCTGCTGAAGTTGACTCACACCATCCTCAATATTTATACCTTCACACTTTTGTGTGTTGTACCTTCACACTTTTGAAATTGTCTTTCTGCTACACAAGGCCATTCATGAATAAGGACTTGCCTTAATGCAAAATACTTTTGGGGATTACATGTCTAGCTTATGGTTCTTTGACTGACACGAAACTGGAAAGTCACTCTTATTGCTTGTCTTTTTGAACCTTTTGAAATAAGAATTGAGTGAGGTAAATAGATTAATAGGGTCAAACTGAATAAATAAATGTAGATTATATGTAAGTGGATGCAGCTGAGAGCTGCATCATAGTTTTTTTTCTCCCTCTCCTTCACCATCCCCTTCCCAATTCCGTTTCCTCCTTTTCTAAAGACATTGCGGCAGAGAAGTAATTCTGTGTTGTCAATTTGCTTCCATTGAATTCAGTTGAATTAAATTACAGAAGGAAAATTAATTCCATGTACTTTACCAGAAATGGTAAAATACATGGAATTAATTTTCCTTCCGTAATCCAATTCAACTTAACTCAACGGAAGCAAATTTTAGATCTAGAGTGACTGATACTTGGCTATGCAATGTGATCTGGGCCATCTTGTAGAGGAAGGGGTACAGGGATCTCATACGTGAAACTCAAAAAGATCAAATACACTTTGTGCAAGGAATATCATCCTCCATTGCCACAGGTAGGAAGAATTAAAATGGGAACATTGGATGAAACCTTACTGAGTGCTGGTGAAACTTTGCCCGTGATAGTAGACAATAGACAATAGGTGCAGGAGTAGGCTATTCGGCCCTTCGAGCCAGCTGTTCAATGTGATCATGGCTGATCATCCCCAATCAGTACCCAGTTCCTGCCTTCTCCCTCTATATCCCCTGACTCTGCTATCTTTAATAGCCATATTTACCTCTCTCTAGAAAGTATCCAGAGAACTGGCCTCCACCACCCTCAGAGGCAGAGAATTCCGCAGACTCACAACTCTCTGTGTGAAAAAATGTTTCCTCATCTCCGTTCTAAATGGCTTACCCCTTATTCATAAACTGTGGCCGCTGGTTCTGGACTTCCCCCAACACCGGGAACATGTTTCCTGCCTCTAGCGTGTCCATACCCCTCAAACATTCCTCACACATTTCAAAGCCATGCAGGTTTGTGGGTTAAATGGCTTCTGTAAATTGTCCCTAGTGTGTAGGATGTGTAAGTGGGATAACATAGCACTAGTATATGGTGAACGATGGTTGGCCTGGGCTTGGTGGGTCAGTTTCCATGCTGTTTCTCTAAACTCTAAAAGCTATAAATGCTAAAAGTCTGAGAAAGAAAGACAGACACTGGAAACAGCAGGCGAGGTAGAATCCTTCGAAAAAGAAATTGACTTAATGTTTCAATCTTTATTTGTACACAGGTATGCGTAATCTTTGATCCGAAACATTAACTGTGTCCTTTTCCACACATGCAGTCTGGGCTGCTGAGCATCTCCTGCGTGTTCTGTTTTACTCCATCAAGCAATCAGATTCAATGGGAATTGTAAATTCTGAGAAAGATTTAAGAGTGTACAAGGATATCTAGAACAAGGAGGCACGGTCTAAGAATAAGGGATCACTCATTTAGGACAGAGATGCTGATGACTTTCTTCTCTTGCATTGCTGGAATTCCCTACCTCAGGGAATTTTGCAAGTGGAACAATTTACATTGAAGGCAGAGGATGTATGGGAAAATGGTAGAGAGGTGATGTTGAGACCAAGACTGCATCGGCCATGACCATATTGACTAACAAGTTGGACTCAAGATAATGAATGGCCAACTCCTACTCTCGGTCCTTATATGATTATGGTCTAGTTTGCTACCTCCATCAGTACGATGCGGGTGTATGCTCTGAGCATAGACAAGGGTGGGTGACAGATGGTCTGGGTCTATACACATATTCAGAAATTACAGTGGATAAAGTGGGAGTTGCTGTGCAGAAATTCACATTTTGAAGAATATTGAAGAAAGTTACTAAGCCATTGGGTAACTTCACTGTTTATTTGATTGCATTCTGGTAATGAAAGACATTTCCATTACCCTACCTGATTTTTTTATAAGGTTTATTTAAATGGGACAGATACAAAAACATAGATACACTTGAAATAGTCATCTGATGTATGCATCATAGTGTTTTTAGCCAAAGCTAATTCGCAACACTTGTCCCTAGTAGGGCTTTTGGTTAAAAATTATAATACAGATTAACATTATTAAAAATAGAAAAATGGAAATGGAAATGAGATACAAAATGAAAAAGAGAAAAAGAAAAAAATTGCTTTCTTAGTCCTCTAACATAGTGAAACAAAGCAACCCAGGGTGCTTCAAAGGAGCATCATAAAATATTATTTGATATTATGCTACAAAGGAAATATTAAGAAATAAATCCTAAAATTAATTAAAAGGAGTATGTTACGCTTAAAGGAGAACAATGTATTCAAGGAGAGGTTTAAGGAGGAAGTTAAGAGTTTAGAGTAAGACCACTAATTCATCCATTCATTCATCGTTGTTGAAAGCATTAGCGACGCAGTGGTGCTGGTTTCCGATGGGAACGGTGACCGACGCACCACACATCTCTGTCCTCCAGTTCCTGCGGACTTCCGCCGCTGGAAGTATAGGATTTTGGTGTATGTGCTTTATCATCATTCCTTACAATGCCGTGTACGACAGTGATCGCAACTTCTGCTGAAGTGCGGATGGCCGTTGGCTCGCTAGGAGCTCATCCACCTAGCGAGCCAACCTAGACCTATTGACAGGTCTTGTTTTTGGTCCTGCTGTGGGTCCACAGCCCCCTCCTCACCCGGCAAACCAGGTGGGGGAGACGGTTTAGTCGCCGACTAGCTGACCATGGAGCAAGTAGCACGGGATTACATGGTGCCCGCGGCGGGGGGAACTCCCCCCCCCCCAACCTGACCTGTATCTAATTGAAAATCTATAAGATGTGAGAAGTAGGCTATGGAAATCTAGAGATTTGTAATGTTGAAAAAGATTACACAAAAGGACGAGCCAAGGCTATAAAAAAGCTTTTTAGGCAAGGAAGAAAATATATAAATTAAGACACTGCTTAATCAAAGTGAACCTGGGGTTGTTGGCTGTATGGAATATGCAAGTTAAAATGCAGGTGATTGTTTAGGATGAACAAGTTTACGGATAAAGAAGAAGCGAATAAACTTGCATTCTTGAAACAAAAAATGCATCTTTACATTCCAGTAGATAAGCTAAGGCTTGGAGGAGTCATGTGAATTTACAGAGACAGAATACCTTCCCGCAGATACCATCATCAGCAGCTCACCTTGAAATAGTGCGTGATGCCAATCAGAATGAAAATCTGATTCAGATAGCGGCAGTTCTTGGAGAGAAGGATGGATAATGCACACCATGGCAAATATTTACACCATTTACATTCACACTGCTTGTGCAATATCAAGTTGATCTCAAAGCATAATGACAATTTTCGCTGTGCCAAGAGAATTCACACAACATAATTTTCTATTGTAAACATGAATTACAGTTCCATGCTGTATCCTGTGTCCTGATTTTCTGAGGTGGGCGTTCATGCATGAAGTGATCAACAATGCAAACACATTGTGCCCTATGCCTCATGCAAAATAAACATGCAAGAACGATTTTAAAAGTCAGACCTGATTTGTTCATAGGTTTGGAAGTTTGTCTTTTACAACGCTTTCCCCAATCTGGCTCCAAAAACAATTTAGTCACTTTCCGTGACGATGATAAGAACAGCAAGGATACCCATGCATACCGTTATAAAGCTGCGTCCATCACAACGACTAGCAACAAAACAAGGATAAAGCACAGAAAACGCATACAAAGAACACATCACAAATGACACAGACTTATTTCACTATTCCTCTAGAGAAGGTAACAAAAAGGTAGACTCACAGATAGAAAACTTGTTGCTGTTGTCTTTCCCTGGGAACAATTTAACTCCTCTAGATTTTAAATCTATGGACTTTTTCACTATTTAGAAAAACAAACAAAAATACACATCAGAAGAAACAATTTAAAGTAAAACTAATTTTTCTGTAAAATAATCTTGTTATTTAATATGTTCCAGTGTTGCTGTGATGCACTTCATTGCAAGACAAAGATATATAAACAACAACCAGCATTACGCCTTTTTTATGAAAAAAAAACACATGAAGAAATGTTGGTCAGTTCATTTCCAGTTTCCATCTTATATGATTATAGCAAGTGCAATGTTTCAGAATATATATCCAGGAGCGAAGATTCTCCAGTTAACATTAAACAAGATAGTTTGAAAGCACCACAAAACAAATCCACAAGTGTATTGTCACATTTATTTTATGTGAAGCAAATAGTATTCTGGACATATATTCTCAATTCAATTTTGAAGAAACATAATACATAAATGTTTGTTGCCATTCTCAGCAGAGCTCGCATATATTTTAAAGTAATCAAGTGCGTTGGATATTTTGACTTCATAGTGCCAAAGCATATGTGTCTAGACAGAGGGAAATTTGGATTGCATAGTCGATTTCTCAACAGCATAAAATCTGGAAAGTACAGGAGGCAACAATATCTTTAATGCACTTCATGATTATGAGCAGAATGCTCGTTAAGATTCCGATAAACTTTCAAGATATTTTCTTTTAATGATTCATCTTTTCTTTCATTTTAAAATGGCATAACCATAGACCATCCAGCCTATCAGCTGTGTACTGGATCCAACATGAGCAATCGCATTTGGCCCATTCCCCTTGACTTATTCTCTATTACTCCCGTCTCAAACCTCCCCGTTGATTAATACGTTTGATACAATTTGCAAAGGACCCCCGATCAGTGATTAAGTAAAGAGATACGCTTTGGAAGTTTGTGAGCGGAGGATGTTCGAGAATAAGATGCTTTGAATTGGAACAGTAGATATATATTTACATTGCAGTTCCCCATATGTTAGACACAAAAAGCTGGATTAACTCAGCGGAACATGGTTCCGGTCTCGACCCGAAACGTCACTCAATCCTTCTCACCAGAGACGCTGCCTGTCCCGCTGAATTGGTCCAGCTTTTTGTGTCTATCTTTGGTTTAAATCAGCATCTGCAGTTCCTGCCGACACAGCTCCCCATATGGCATCATCCTGACAATAAGCGTGCTCTTGAGGTAAAGTGTGTAAGAAATCTCAACCCCTTTCTGCTTTCTGCAGAGATCATTCCCTCCGAAACTCCCTGGAGATCCCACTACAGTCCACATCTTCCCATCTCCACCCCTTTCTGCTTTCCACAGCAACCGCAGGAGATGCAACACCTGTCCCTTTACCTCCCCTGCGACTCCATCCAAGGACTCATACAGTCTTTTCAGGTGAGGCAGAGGTTCACTTGCACCTCCTCCAACCTCATCTACTATATCCGCTGAACCAGGTGTAAACATCTCTACATCGGCGAGACCAAGCGCAGGCTCGGTGATCGTTTCACTGAATATCTCTGTTCAGTCCGTCTGAACCTACCTGATCTCCCGGTGGCCCAGCACTTCATCTCCCCCTCCCATTCCCAATCTGACCTTTCTGTCCTGGGCCTCCTCCATTGTCAGAGTGAGGTCCAGCACAAATTGGTGGAGCAGCACCTCATATATCACTTGGGTAGTTTACACCCCAGCGGACTGGGAGGGCCGAGAGGGCCTGTTTCCGTGCTGTAATTGTTATATGGTATGAACATTGAATTCTCTAACTTCAGGTAGCCCTTGCTTTCCCTCTCTCTCCATCCCTTCCCCCTTCCCAGTTCTCCCACTAGTCTTACTGTCACGGAATACATTCTATCTTTGTCGCGCCCCCTCCCCTGACATAAGTCTGAAGAAGGGTCTCGACCCGAAACATCACCCAATCCTTCTCTCCAGAGATGCTGCCTGACCCGATGAGTTGCTCCAGCATTTTGTGTCTACCCTCTTGTGGTAAAGTATCATTTGAGGCCAACCACTCCTGCATAGAGGAGGAGGAAGAGGAAGAGTTAATACTTCTGGATTAGTCACATTGGTCACCTGAAGGTCATTGAAATAAAAACTATGCAGCAACATCAGATCAGATCATGGTCAGAGAAAGATGCATTGTTCTAGAAATCTCTCCAACTAATCTCTGCAGTTTTAGATTCAGATTAGTTTACTGTCATATACACCAGGGCACAAATAAATTCCTTGTATGCATGCAGCTCATAGAATAAATAGCGTTCCAAGTAATAAGAAATTATATACCAAGTAAACCAAGATACAACAAGAAATACAACAATGAATGCAAACCAGCTGAATAGTGCAATGATTGTACTGCAATCTTTGTACCATCTAGTATTGTGTTTTCATGTGGCATATATGCGGGACTAATTTAAATCTCCTTTTATAAAATCCATTACTTTGTTGAAAATTAATATTTTGCTTTATTACATCTAACAAAAAGTTGTGACAGATAAATACATCTCATAATACAAGGCAAAAATAAATCAATCCTAATGGCTGGAGAGTGAATTATTAAACTTACATATGGAAAATCTACAGTTTATCAAATTATTATTTATTTTGTTTCTAATTGTGTTTATTGGATCATTTTTCAACAGCAACATCTGCAGTAAATATGTAAATATTACAGAGCATTTGCAGAATGTTATGGACTGTATATCTCATTTTCAAATGAATTATGTGCAAAAAATAATTTTCAGGTAATATATTAAAAAAATATATATATATATATTGATAACAGATCATACCAAATTGGTTTATTCATAACAACGGCAAGCTTGTGGACTGGTAGAGTAATAGGATGTAATCAAAGCAACTCGTAAAGGGTTCACAAGTATTACACAGATTTGTCAAACCCGTTTACCAATAATGCTAGAAATGTTTCATGTCCAGCATTTTTTGTTTCTGATTCCAAGTTCTGGAACCTGTAACACTTAATTTTATGATTCCCATTTGGGAATGTCACTGGTTGATTAGATTGCTCATTCAGCGGACTCAAAAATAATATATTTTATCTTGTAGGTGAAGGAGAACTGACAAAGCCTTTCTCATCTAACAGATTTGATGACTTGGAAAACTAGTACAGGCTCAACAGAGTTGTTTATTCAGTCAGCTCTGTCATGGGATTAATACAAATGTTATGTGAAAAATAAGGTAATTGAAGAATTATTAATTGGGAGGAATATTGGAACAACAAATTAATCCAGTTGAATTATTGAATGACAGTCAGATAAAAATAATTGCAAACACTGCAAAGATTAATGCATACTCTATAAGAGTCAATCAGAAAATGATTTGCATTATTTTAATTGCGTGCTCTACCTTATTGCATTCAGGTAGTTCAGCGGCATAGTGCCAGAGACCAATTTTCAATCCTGACTATGGGTGCTGTCTGTGTGAAGTTTGCAAGTTCTCCCTGTCACCATGTGGGTTTTCTCTGGGTGATCCGGTTTTCTCCCACATTGCAAAGATGTGTAGCTTAATTTTCTTCTGTGAATTGTCCCTAGTGTGTAGGATAGAACTGGTGTACAGGTGAACTGGTACACTAAGCTGAATTGGTGTTGGTCAGTATGGACTTGATGAGTCATGAGGCTTGTTTCCACATTGTATCTCTAGGCTAACCTAAACATTTCATTTCAGTTGGTCTTTGAAAATTGGGAAAAAATATTTGAGATCATATCGATCTTTCCCAATGTCCAAATGTAAGTTCATGATAGATGGTCCATCTGCTTTACATCCTTCTCGATTAAATCTATCATCAAACTCAACTGAAAAGAATATTGAAAAGGTTGTAAAACAGAACGGCAATGTGCAGCGATATTTGATGCTCTAAAATATCCAAGTGTTCTCAGAGGATTTAATTTTTCATTTAACTTGAATGAAAACATTGATAGCAGCAGAATATTCAACCGTGGATGCGGAAAAGCTATCTGATTTGAGAAGTTTCCAACAAATTGTTTTTGGGACCCATGCTATCAGATCTCATTCTAATTATTTTAGGCCTGCAAAGCATGCAGTAGGAAAAAATATTCAGTGAGATTGATAGATGAAAACTTGCAAAGTAATTGAAGATTTCTATACTGTGAGGTGGTCAACTCTGAGTAAATCTTTAGAAGGGTCTCGACCCAAAACATTACCTCTTCCTTTTCTCCACAGCTGCCTGACTCACTGAGTTACTCCAGCTTTTTGTGTCTATTTTGTGAGGTAATTGTGGATGTGACCCCATCCTTTCTGAATACCTTCCCCGGTTTTCTTCGGCAATCGGTTCTTGGAATCAGTTTCCCAAAGGTACCAACTCAAAGACGATCTCCCTTTCCAAATGAAATGGACTTAACAGCATTCAAGTCATTAAGGGGATGTAATAAAATTCAAATTGGTGAAACACACAAGTCACAGGAGCACCAGATAAAATGCCAAAAAAATGAAAAACAAGGACTGAGAAGACACAACTATCCAAAAAAAAATATTCCAGTCAATAAAAAACTAACATATGAACTGATGTAGATGGAAGATTACAAAGGCTGTGAATAAGATAGGCATAAAATTGCTTCAAAAGTTGACGTTTTTTTAAACATTCTGAATTCTATGTCCAAATGTCCCATATGTAGCTATGAGAATAATGACATAGAAATACATAATGCAAATCTGGGTGAGAATGAGGAAGAAAGAAAAGGGATGTTGGGTAGAGTGAGCTGATGCAAGCAAGGAAGTACATGTACATTAAGTACAAATGCCAGTCCAGACCATTTAGGATAACTGGCTTTCACAGAATTACACTGCGAGAAAAATACATCTTTCTTCAAATTCCAAATAATAAAAGAGAAGACTTTTCCCTCAAATCAATTGGCTTTCTAATATTCTTGGTAAAATCTCAATTAATCCTACGGCACTGCATTTAGCTGAATTTGCACAATTCACTAACACAATAATGGCAAATTATTCTGTCAGAGCTGGCTTGCATTCAACATGAATAGACTATTATGAGCTGTCCAAAATAGTCTAAGAAAAGCACAACCTGAACTTCAAGAATAATTGATTCTCTATTCAGGAACAATGACCACAATTCCAAAAAGGTCACAATGGCATATGTAATTGAAAATCATGGAGCTTCAAAAAATGATACAAGATAGAGACACCTTTTCTCTTAAACAGTAAGAAAACCACTGCCAGTAAATCCAGCAAAATAAAGAAATAAACCATTAAAAATATATAATTATATTTTACTATCTGAAATTGCTTGAACCAAGTGTGTGTTATGTATCTTAAAAATGATATATTCATAAAACTACAGTTATATTGTGCAAGAATAGTATTAAACCAAACCTACATAATACCTTTCCATGGAAACACAAAACCCAGATCATTTTGATACATGTGATATATTGGCTTGATGCCTGCAGCCCACATTTGCAAATAAAATGTATCTTAAGTATGGGGAGGTAACACCGGAGTAGATAGGAAGAAAGTTGGTGCCTTCAATTTGACGTACTGAGCAAATTAGTTGAATATTTTGCCAACAATGCCAATCCAGATGGAGATTGAAACAATCTCAACTTGACAAAGTACATAATGACGAGTCTTAAGGAAGTTCTCAATAAATGGTTTTGGCAGGAAGGACTCTTCCTGTGCCCAGCCTTGGGAAATCAGAAATGTGAAGACAAAATATACCACTGAAGACTACAGTGCTCGTTTTCTGTGAAGGACCTAGCCAGAACAAATCTCCATCGGTAGATTATGTATTGCCATATTCACATTCAAAGCACATCCTAGTTGATCTCATCACAATCCTAAAAAGGTGGCCCTAACATTGTGAATTATGTGAAAACCTATATGAAGATTTGGAGATTTTGACAACATTATTGAATAAGAATTAATATTTGACAGTTTACCACTACATTCTGTAAATGACAATTGGCTAGAATGTACAGTCAAACTTTAAATATGATGCATTAAAAATACATTTTGAGAATGATAGATTTTAAGAATGTAATTCAATGATGGTTTGAACGAATGGCACAACTTAAAGCAATTTTGCTCATTTACTGGGAATTCACCTGTAATGGAATAACGTTGAGATGCCTCGCAGCATTCCTACCCTCTTTACCCCGCCAATTAGAAAATGCTTTTCTTGTTTTGAAGAAGCCTCTTTAAATATATATTTAAATTCTGAGCATCAAAGGGAAGCTTCTGTATTGGCTGAATGGTTATCTTAGTATGTGAAATGGGAGAGGTTGTCGATGTATTTTCTATTGACAGATTGGCTTGACAGTATGGCCTGCAAATCTGATAGTCATACTTTCCTTTCCCCACCATACTCCTGAGGCACTTAAGGTCTTCCATTTTGTTTTATATTGAATGCTTCATGCCTCCTTTGCTATTCTTGTTTTCTGGCTGACAGCATCATCCTCCTTTAATGTCCGTTATGATTACCTTATTTATATCCTGTGCCATTATGCATCATCAGCATAATGTCTAATCTTGCAGATTCCTTGACCTCATGCCCTTGATTGGAATATTCTTCATAACCTATACATTACCACAAATTTTCACTGCAGTGGAAGATCGTGACTCTTACCAATAACATTTCTGAAAATACAGCTCTACTTGCTAGGCACCTCCATATTGTGTTACTGTTTATTTATTTATGCAAGACAACTGCATATTTTATGAACTAGTCATTAAAATCAACAACTTATATTTCCTCTCACAGGACAATTCCTCATCTGAAGAAAGCTCTTGACCCAAAACATCACCTATCCCTATTCACCAGAAATGCTGCCTGAGTTTCTCCAGCATTATGTGTCTATCTTCAGTGTCAACCAGCATCTGCTGTTCCTTCCCACACATTTCCTCTTGCGCGTCAGTCAGTAGGCTTGGGATACCCATGTTCATGCATGCAGGCAATTAAACAAATTTGATCTGTATCCCCACTCAGTGAAACCAATTATCCAACTCAAATTATCAACTTTTCTATCCACATTCCTCAGTGCCTTCAGTTTTCAAAAACCTACCAGTTTCATGTTTAAAATTAATAATTGACCAAGCATCACCTGTATTTTGGAATGAGAGTTACAATTTTGTTCAGTTTCTGAAAAAGTTAGTGTTTCCCAACTTCATTCTCCTTCTGTAGATCATGCCTCTTGAACCTCGATATCCCATCCAAATAGCTTTTCTCTATCTATCAGCATCTCTTTTGAAGTCAACAACTGCCTATATTGCATGGAGTGTAAGGCATATTTGCATAATCCCTCCTAGAAATTTAACCTATCTATTTAAGACATAATTCCAGAAAAATATTTGTTGCATTCCTCCAAACAACATCAACGCTATGATATGAAGCTCAAAGTTAGGCTCTAGTACATCTTCCATCACCTAGTACTTGCAGACCTCCATATACATGGACCAACAATGCCCCCGAAATCTTATGAATCTCTTCATGTGGCTCCCAGGTCTCTTTGACTCAGAGATTCAGTGATGACAATAGTATTGAATGCTAAGAATAATTCATTAGACTCTTTTGTTGGAGATGGTCACTAAAGGGTCTGCCCCACTAAAGCGTCATCAGCGCGTCATTTACGTGACATCATTTACACGTCACGACACAAGCGTCGTGATAAGCACATGATGCGTGGTGACATAGGCAGTGACGCGCGCGGCGCCCCAGGATGTTGGGATGTACAAGAGGTCTTCTCGCTCCATCTGCGTGACGCGCAAATGAGGCCCAAGTGGGACAGGCCCTTAATACTGCAGAAAGTGCCTTCCTGGCTAATTGCTTCAGGGCGAATACAGCAATTCCAACAGGCATGCAAGAGCCTGCAGAGAGTGGTGGACTCAGCCGGTCAATCATGGGCACAGTCAGCTCTTCCTAGCATCATAACCATCTACATGAGACGCTGTCTCGTAAAGGTCGGCATCTATCATCAAGGATCCCTATTGTTCAGCCCATGGGCTCTTCTCGCTGCCAACATCGGGCAGAAGATACAGAAGCCTTAATTCCCACGCTACAAGTTCAAGAACAGTTATTCCTGCAAACTGTCAGGTTCTTGAACCAGCCTGTACAACACAAATTCTACGACAGCAATGGAAGAATACAGACCACCTCTTGTACTACCAACAATTTTTTTACTCATTGCATATCTTTGTATTAATATCTTGATTTCTGCTGTCATTTTCTTTTCACTGCCTTATATAATTTATGTAAAATGTGCACCTAATTCATATCTTGTTTAAGAAGGAACTGCAGATGCTGGAAAAGCGAAGGTAGACAAAAATGCTGGAGAAACTCAGCGGGTGTGGCAGCATCTATGCAGCGAAGGAAATAGGCTATATTTCAGGTCGAAACCCTTCTTCAGACACACGACCCGAAATATCGCCTATTTCCTTCGCTCCATAGATGCTGCCTCACCCGCTGAGTTTCTCCAGCATTTTTATCTACCTTTAATTCATATCTTAGTGTGTTGTGAGTCTATGTGTCTGTGATGCTGTTGCAAGCAGTATCTTAATTTTACTGGTACCCCACCCTTGTACATACAACAATAAACATTTGACTTGACCTGATTTAAAAACCCATTAATTAGATTAATAATTAACGGAATTTAAACCTCATAGTCATCATGGTGGTATTTGAAGTCAGATCTCTAGTGGTCAGACCCAACCTCTGGATTGTAATTTAAGGTACCTGGATTGTTTGGTAAGCTAATTGTGCCCCCGCCAACAAAACAGAGTTATGTGAATCTCTCATTCTCAATTAATTTATCAATGTGGTGTTTAGTTGCAAATCTAACATACCCGGTAGTTTCTAACTTGAAGCCACAAGGCACATCCTGTCAATGTGAGTACCTGCCCGTTAGTCCTGCAACAGATCCTGTAGTTCAGTTGATTTTCCAACTAAATCAAATGGTTTGCCTTAATTCTGTGTGCTCCAACTTTATCTACCTGTTTCGGGCCAAAACCCTTCTTCAGACTTGAAATCTGCAGCCTACTTTTGCTCTGGTATTTTATTTAATTCTCATGTTTAATCGATAATGGTTAATGTTTTATGTGTCATTCTTAACTGTCACTTAATGCCATGTCGTCACTTGCGGGCGGAGCACAAAGGCAAATTCCTTGTATGTGAATACTTGGCCGATAAACGTATTCATTCATCCATACAAAGTCATTACCCTCTCAACTACTTGAATCACCACATCCAAAAATTCAATCAGGCTCATTCAGGCATGACCTACCATCTTCAATTCCATGCCAAAGCAGCACTGGCTCCAGGCTAAAATATGCAAGTGTTATTGGACTGCAGTTGTTTTCAAAATAAATGTTATTGCTGAAAGATAATTAGGCAGAAGTTATTAGAATGACAAATAACATTTTAATGAAGTAGTTGTGAAAATAAGATTTAAATTAAAGTGAATGTACACAAAATCCTTCAATTAGTTATTTTGCAAATGTGTTTTCAAATAAATGAATGCAAATATTATGCTGCAGATTATGTGAAGTGGCCTAAGGGGGGATTTATCTGAATGCAGGGCAGCCAGAAATAATTAGAGCAGCAAAACAAATATAAATATTTTCAAGGGCTTCAACGTTGATGAATACAGTGGTTGGATTAAACCTGATATGAAAAAGACTCGCTGAAATTGGCATCATGCCTTTCCCTTTGCAATGACCTTCAAAAAACGAAAAGAAGTATCAAAAAATAAAATCAGTGCAACTTTTCTTGGGCCACAGTTTTCAGATGTCCATCTGTAATTCTGCCTTGTCCAGCTGCTAAGTCCATGACAAAGGAAAATGGCCTCTTTGATCCAGCACAGAATCAGACTGGTGTAGCATACTGTAACTTCAAATGGGCTTTTTCTCCAGCAGATTGAGGCAGAGGAGATGGTGCGATAGAAATCGGCAAATGTGCTTTGACTTTGAAAATGTCTAAAAACTTAGGGGATATATTTTGCATCACAGTTGTGAATTATACACATAACTAAAATTAGGTTTGATAAAATTCAACATTCATTTTCATGCTTGTTCCCATTAGCTCAACTTGAAGCAATGAAGTTTTTTGAACACATTAATACATTATTAATGGAATTAAAAGAGCTTCAAAGCTTGAAATTATGTATTTTTCCTTCATTACTGATCAAAGGCGAGGAAAAAAAAAACAATCAAAGTCGGTTTTAAATCCAAGGAAGGTAATTTTCTGAACTTCCCAAGATGGGGACACATCTGGCAACTCTGCAGCATCGACGATGCCCTATCCCCAAACTCTACCTCTGTTACATCGACGACTGCATTGGTGCTACCTCCTGTACCCACACACAACTCACTGACTTCATCCATTTCACCACTCTCCTCCATCCGGCACTCAAATACACCTGGACTATTTCCAACATTACCCTACCATTTTTTGACCTCACTATCTCCATCGCAGGTGATAGACTACTGAGCGACATTCACTATAAACCCACTGTGGGTCAGAAACGAGTTCCTGACCCGAAACATCGACGATCCATGTCATTCATAGATGCTACCTGACCTGCTGAGTTTCTCCAGCACTTTTCTCTACCTTCGATTTTCCAGCATCTGCAGTTCCTTCTTAAACATTTTGTCCACTTCACTGCGAAATCTCCTCAAGGTATGCCTACTTTGAAGAAGTTCTCCTCCTCCCTCTGAATACAGTTTTTGGAGTAAGTAATTATTTCTTTTTAATGCCTAGTTTAGCATTTTTTGAATGCTCATACAAATTTTGAACAGTGTTTTAAATACTCTGATTTAAATAGATTTTAAATGTCTCTGAATGTCAGAAACACTTAACAGAAAACCTTTTGCAGTGCCTGGAGGCAGCATTGAACATTCTTCACTTTAAAATGTGATTGTATCAATTCCAATCGTTCACAGAAGTTCAACTTGCACTTAGAAGTATATGAGCATATGGACTGGGATGACACCCCAGCGATATGAACAAACAGCACTTCATAGTTTGCTTGGGCAGTTTACACCCCAGTGGTATGAACATCTAACTTGCTTTCCCTCCCTATCCCTTTTCTTCCCAGTTCTCCCAATAGTCTTAATATCTCCGACTACATTCTACCTTTGTCCCATCCACTCGATGACATCAGTCTGAAGAAGGGTCTCGACCCATAACGTCACCTATTCCTTCTCTCCAGAGATGCTGAGTTACTCCAGCATTTAAGCAAATGGACCTCTGTCTTTTTTCTCAATCAACATGAATATCAGATATGTGTTTATGTACAAAGATGAGGACATTAGTTTGTGGGACATGCTCAGTAATTATTCTTCAGTAGAGAAAAAGGATGTTCCGAATTCAATGGGACTCACAGCCAGACTTCATTATGTTCTAATTCCATAAATAGGATTAGGAGCAAGTTACAGATCTTATTGGAATAATTTAATTGCAAACTCTGCTTAATTAACCAATTGAATAAATGGCATTAGCAAGCTCCTCACCAGTGTTCCACAGTGTCTAATTTCACATCTGCCAAAGACAAAGATCTCCAATCTACACTGCATCTGTACCCTCAGATAGAAGGAGAGTGCACCAACAACTGCCGCAAATTCAGACTTATTTTCTTGTTCTAAAATGATTTTGTTTTATTGAATCATTGGGCATGAACTAAAGCAGTTGATCAAATGTTGGCACAGTGGAGTCTATACAATGACAGCAACAACGTACATCTCATTTAAATTCGATTAGGGCATATTATAAATTGATCATGAATTACGAAAAATAGCTCTGTGAAGTTATTACGCATACACACTCTAAACAATGTAACAACATAGGCATAGGCTTAAGTGCAGGTTTTTTTTTTTGAAGAATGAGAAGATTTGGGGATACAATTTGCACCGAGGGCATTGTCAATGACACAATATGCTGTGTATCTGATCAATTATTGCAAATGCAGAATATAGTTTACAAATCAGAGCATGGTGTGAACGTAATTTCGCAAATTAGCACAAAGGCTATAAGTATTGTTCCGTGCATAAGTAAAGATTCAAAGAATCTGTGCGCAATATTTCCATTGACTTATTTCCATTGATTGTGTTATTTAACCTGCAAGTTTTTTTTTAGATAATCTCCAAGCATATTGCCTTAGAGCAGTGGTTCTTAACCTTTTTGGCACCAGTACGTGCATACGCAAACAAAACACTGTATGTAGTATGTACCTTTGTTAGGTTCCTAAACATGGGCTCAACAAATTGATATGTTATTTGTGTTCCCTTCATGACCCTCTGAAAAGCCCAAAATGACCCCCATACTGAGTCACAACCCCCAGGTTAAGAACCACTGCCTTAGAGCAACAGACAGAGGACCTTCAACATGAAGTGTTACCTTTGTTTCTCTTACCGAAGATGTAGCTTGACCTACTATTTCCAGTGGATAGGGTTTTTATTTTGGATATCTCAGAACAAATTTATCCCATATGCTTCAATGGAAAGGGTACTATGGAAATGTTCATAATCATAAGGGCATTTATGAAAATGGGCTTGACTCTTTATTGAACTGATATTGACTAACACTACAACTGAACTGGCAACTGAAAAGGCAAACCAAAAACAAAATTGTTGTAGTATTCTTTTGCAAATGCTCTTAATAAATGGTCTTCAGATACTTATGAATTCATGAGGTATAAATACTACAATGGGTATGTTTTTTTACACTCTCTTGTTAATGGACAAATATTTCAAAGAAATATATTTTGTCCCATTGAACAACCCTGTGTCAGGTAATGGAAAATAACCATGAGAAATGTTTAACAAATGTGAATCTTTTTAAAGGGACTCATTCACCACTGGTAAATATTACATCGTATTCAATTGTGGTGGAATCATTCTATGAAAACTAATTATTTATTTACCAGGCAGTGATTCAGTAATGTAACTTATTGTACAATGAAAGGGATGATGCTGGAGAGATTCTAATAAGTAATCTGTAACATTCATATTTATTTAATTATTTCATATCAATTGGAATGATATTGTATGATTTCACATGCTATGCCATAACCATGCAACCTTTTTGTAAATAACTTCATAAAAACACGGTGATTCACAGACAGTTATTCCAAGAATCAAAGACAAAGAATACATGGTAGTGTGACAAATTCGTAGGCAACCGACAAGAGTAAATATCAGAAACTTTAGTTTATTTTTTGGTTGGCCATGACAGGAATGTTAGTGCCAATCTCCTCACCACTGCTGATGGGACCTACAGGTACCGCTGCCTGATGGAGGCAGCTAATCTCATCATCACGGTCACACGCATTTCTCACTATTACAGTCGGGAAAGTGGTTCAGGAGCCTGAGAACCATTACCTCCAGGTTCAAGAACAGTTTCCCCCCCCCCCCCATCAACCACCATGTTCTCAACCCACCCTATACAAACCTAACCACAACCTTTCCTCAGCTTCAACCCAATACAGACTTTTGTTTTTTTTGTTTTTTCCATTGTCATAGTCTGATTTAATTAGAATATCTGATAATTTATTGTATATTTATTTGTCATTGTTGCTTCCAATATGCCTGTAAAGCCTGTAAATGCAAGAGTTTCTTTGTTACAGTCAATATTCAATGCACGTGACAAATGAGCATTCTTGAATGTTGAAAAGCTGTCTGCTCACATTCAATCAAAAATATATTTGGTTCAGATAGGTTGTGATTTAAGTAAAATACATTTTATTTACATCAGTAACCATCTGCTAAATGCCTTATATATTTTTAAATGACACATGACAAGCTGGTAACAAATATAATGAAGATAAACATCCTGCGAATTTCATCCTAATACTAGATTGACAAAATGATCAAAATCATACAAGTACCAAGGAGAAGATCACTGTTGATGTGTGGTCTCTGATTAGCCAATTGATTGGTGTTCTGCTTTCAAATTTCTACATGTATAGAATAGAAGTTAAAATGAAGACACTACTGGCCAAACATCTCCCTGGTTGGAAGATGTTTACAAAGCATCACCACTGTTATTCTACACCCTGTATTCCCCCAATATTATTAACCAGCCCTCCTGATATGTGACTGCAGCAGCTCTCTTTTACCAAAGTAGAGAATGTCCACAATGTCAACATGGGCATGGAGAAATAGAACAATACTTAGTACCATTGTATATCCAAACTGTGGGGTATACGCAATGAACCTGTTGTCAGGCTGGAGAGGGTACAGAGAAGACGTAAGGACCTGTCCCACCATACGAGTTTACCCAAGAGCTCTCCGGAGTTTTAAAACAAATCAAACTCGTGGTAAGTACGTAGAATGTACGTAGCGGGTAGGTCGGAGCTCGGGACGTCTCTTAGCGGCTTATAACGCTAACGGCAGGTACTCTGGAAACGCGGTAAGCTCGTGAAGACTCGTGAAGTTTTTTCAGCACTGTAAAAAATGTCCACGAGAGCCCCGAGTACCTACGAGCGGCTATTACCGTAATTATCTGAGTTAGAATCAGGGGAAACTCGGGAGAACTCTTGAATTACCTCGTACAGTGGGACAGGCCCTTGACGAGGATGTTGCCAGGACCCGTGGGTCTGAGTTATGGGGAGAGGTTGAGTAGGCTGGTACTCCATTAAGCACAGGAGGATGAGTGGTAATCTTATGGAGGTATACAAAATCATGAGAGGACTAGATCGGGTAGATGCACAGTCTGCTGCCCAGAGTAGGGGAATCGCGGACAGGCGAACATAGGTTTAATGTGAAGGGTAAAAGATTTAATTGGAATCTGAGAGGTACATTTTTCACACAGAGGGTGGTGGGTGTATGGAACGAGCTGCCAGATGAGGTAGTCGAGGCTGGGACTATCCCTGCATTTGAGAAGCAGTTGGACAGGAACATGGATTGGACAGGATTGGAGGCTACACTAGTCCCAAACGCAGGCAGGTGGGACTAGTGTAGCCGGGACATGTTGTCAAGATGGGCCAAAGGGCCTGTTTCCACACTGTATTACTCTATGACTCTATGACAAATGTACAATCTTAATATTAAGTGCTGCAACACAAAATATTGAAAAATACAGCACAGTGAGAGGCCCTTTGTCCCACAATCATGGCAAATTAAACATCCATCTACCTGTGCATGGTCCATATCCCTCTAATGCCTGCCCTTTCTTGTGTCTATTCAAATATCTCAAACATGTCTACCTCCACTGCTTCCCTTGGGGGGCATTTCCAGGCATCTACCACCCTCTGTGTAAAGAAAAACACTGCTTCACAAATGTGCTTTAAAACCTTTCCCCACATACCTTAAACCTATTACAATGTGCCATCTACAGTGTGAAATTTCCATCTTGAGGAAAACACTTTGCCTCTCATAGTTGCATATACTTCGGTCAGGTAGTTACTCCGCCTTATAGCTAATACACTCCAATCCTGGAAGACCTCTGCTGCATCCTTTCCAAAGCTTCCCCATCCTTCCAATAGTGTGGATACCGGAATTGCACACAATGGCTAAATGGCTTACCCCAGGATTGGAGGGTAGCTAATGTAACCCCACTTTTTAAAAAGGGAGGGAGAGAGAAAACAGGGAATTACAGACCAGTTACTCTAACATCGGTAGTGGGGAAACTGCTAGAGTCAGTTATTAAAGATGGAATAGCAGCACATTTGGAAAGTGGTGAAATCATTGGACAAAGTCAGCATGGATTTATGAAAGGTAAATCATGTCTGACGAATCTTGTAGAATTTTTCGAGGATATAACTAGTAGAGTGGATAAGGGGGAACCAGTGGTTGTGTTATATCTGAACTTTCAGAAGGCTTTTGACAAGGTCCCACATAAGAGATTAGTATGCAAACTTAAAGCACATGGTATTGGGGATTCAGTATTGATGTGGATAGAGAACTGGCTGGCAGACAAGAAGCAAAGGGTAGGAGTAAACGGGTCCTTTTCAGAATGGCAGACAGTGACTAGTGGGGTACCGCAAGGCTCAGTGCTGGGACCCCAGCTATTTACAATATATATTAATGATTTGGACGAGGGGATTCAATGCAACATCTCCAAGTTTACGGATGACACGAAACTGGGGGGCAGTGTTAGCTGTGAGGAGGATGCTGGGAGGTTGCAAGGTGACTTGGATAGGTTGGGTGAGTGGGCAAATGCATGGCAGATGCAGTAAAATGTGTATATATGTGAGGTTATCCACGTTGGTGGCAAAAACAGATAAGTAGACTATTATTTCAATGGTGGCCGATTAGGAAAAGGGAAGATGCAACGAGACCTGGGTGTCATGGTACACCAGTGATTGAAAGTAGGCATGCAGGTGCAGCAGGCTGTGAAGAAAGTGAATGGTATGTTGGCATTCATAGCAAAAAGATTTGAGTATTGGAGCAGGGAGGTTCTACTGCAGTTGTACAGAGTCTTGGTGAGCCACACCTGGAGTACCGCGTACAGTTTTGGTCTCCTAATCTGTGGAAAGACATTCTTGCCATAGAGAGAGTACAGAGAAGGGTCACCAGACTGATTCCTGGGATGTCAGGACTTTCATATGAAGAAAGACTGGATAGACTCAGCTTGTACTCACTAGAATTTAGAAGATTAAGGAGGGATATTATAGAAACTTACAAAATTATTAAGGGTTTGGACAGGCTATATGCAGGAAGATTGTTCCCGATGTTGTGAAAGTGCCTTCTAAATCTTCCAATGCTTCTGAAACCCAAAGATTTAGAAGGCACATTCTCAATTATTCTTATAATATAAATCACAACTAAAGGATATAGGCTTTTATTTAAATCATTTTTCCAGGACATTGTACAGAATAATTTTAATGTATATGTTGCGATAGTAGAAAAAAATGGAGGGAAGGAGAAACAACATGCAAAAAGCAAAAGGCATAACTAGATTTTTATTCTAGACTTACTGCTGGCTTGACCTGCTCAAGAAATGCATTTAAATAATGTTGGTACTGATCCTCAGTCTGATATTACACCACACAATACTTGAAGATATTTTTTCTCTTAATAATATCGTGAAATAACGTTTCATTTTCTTGTATAACTGATGAAATGCCTTGTAATAGTATTTTCGCATCTCTGTTGATAACACTTTTGTCCTGACTGAATTGAGAGCTTTGAAACTGGAGCATGTTGAATTTTCACCAGTATTTGAGTTACTGCATGCAAAGAGCCACATTGAATGTCGAAGATGTCTGGGATGCATAAAGACTTGTCAGAGTATATTTACACGCATCAAAAAGATAATCTAGTTGTGATACAGTTTACAGCAGTACAGTATGTACGATCTCCACAGAGGCACCGCTGTGGTTGGCTGTGGCAAAGCGATGGCAGAACACCGTCTAAAAGCCCTGTCCCACGGTACGAGTTCATTCAAGAGCTCTCCCGATTTAAAAAAAAAATCAAACTTGTGGTAAGCACGTAGAATGAACGTAGCAGGAACGTCGGAGCTCGGGGACGTCTCATAGCGGCTCGTAACGCTAACGGCAGGTACTCGGGAAGACTCGCTAATGGCAGGTAAGCTCGGGAAGACTCGTGAAGATTTTTCAACATGTTGACAAATATCCACGAGAGCCCCGAGTACTTACGAGCGGCCATTACCGTAAATCTCCGAGTTTGAATCAGGGCAAACTCGGGAGAGCTGTTGTAATGAACTCGTACCGTGGGACAGGGCTGTAACACACGAGCGAATGAGAATGTCAGTTTCAGGAATATCAGGAGACTATGTGAAATGTACTGCTGACATTAACTTCCATCAGGTTAAAATCCACCACACAAGAATCTCTTTTTAATATGGCATTTTGAGGTATCAAAATAAACAATTATGTGCATTAATTAAATAACATTTTTTACATTTAAAGTTGCATAAATGTGAACTTGAACCTAAAAAAATGTCCTTTATGTTAAGAGCTTGCCATCCTTGAGGACATTTTCAAACAAGTGTAAAGGTCCTTTTAGAATTTAGTTCACACTTGTCTGCCCTTGATACAATATTGAAGCAGATACTCCTATTTAATTCAGAAGTAGTGTCTTCAATGTTTTATTGATAGCTCTATTTTTTACCTACTTATGTTAGCAACAACATAAAACCACCAAATGACACTAAAGAAAATCCTTGAAAAGTATAAGAAGTGTTCTTTTAATAAGCAGTAGTAAAGAAATACAGAGCTGGTTGTGTCAAATAATTGTGTTTGGTCCCATTCAGATGATGTTCCCTAATATAAGTCAAGAACAATCTATGATATCTCTCAAAAGTGATATTCCTTCACGTGTCATTTAACAAAATATCAGCTAGAAATTTTCTACACAGATATTTAAATTGAGTAATCCAATATCATGAACAGATAACATTTGGGATTAACATGTTTTTCCTCTCCTTTATGGGCCTGTCCCACTTTGGCGATTTATTTTGGCAACTACAGGCGACTAGTTTGTCGCCACATGTTCGCCGGTGGTCGCCGGGAGTAATCTCCTCCATCGCGCATAAAGTTGTAGCGTCTTTCTGGTCGACTCTAAATTTTCAACATGTTGAAACATTTTCGGCAACTGTGGGTTTGACGCCAATGAGCGTAGCTTGACGAAGGTGCTGTCATAGGTTGTTCAGCGACCTGCTACGACTATGACAGTCGCCGGCAGTTGCCAAAAAAATCACCAAGTGGGACAGGCCCATTACATTTTGCAAGGAGTAAACAGGAGCTCACAAGAAACCAATGGTCCATGAAATGATTTCAGAGGTATCAGAAAACCCTGTGTTGTTCTCAAGTTCACTAAAGTGATTATTTTGTATTACTCCACAGTATGCTATGACAGCACACAATCCATGATGTTTGTTCACCAAATAATATCATGAAACATTTTTTTATTTTCTAGTTTAACTCGTGAAATGCCTTGTAATAATATTTTCACATCATGTTTGATTGCACTTTTATGCAGGATCTATTATAATGCAACAAGTTTCAGAACTAAGGAAAACACTGATCTGAACAGAGAGTTGAATTTGCACTTTGGAAACGTTTATATCATCATTACTTATTTATCATTTTTGGATACAGGCATACACAATTTTTAAGACTTGTTATTTTAAATGTACTCCTTAGAACCACTCAATGGATGAAAATGTATAGCTCAATGTGTCTGTTTTCGTGACTCCACAAAAATCATCCTCTGATAGGGAGCATTATTTCCCTGTATAAAGTTACCTTGATACTGAGCACTGAATCCCCTGTGCCTGTGGTTGTTGTCTGATATAAAGTGCAGCCTAAGCCAGTTCTTGCTGCTGATAATAGGTGGAGGCAGATTCATTCCTGACAGCCTGCAGAAAAACAAAATGGAAGTGTCTTGGTTATTGTCAGCCATATTCATTTAACCCCCTCCATTTTCATCATTGATATATTCAGTGAAAACATTACAATTAATGGAATGGGAGATATTGATCATCACATTATGTAAAGTCTTCAACATTAAAAAGGCATTGATCAAATACAAGTGAACCTGACATTTTATCATATTTTTGCTTTTAAAATGCATGGATATTGTTGAATTAGGTATCAGCTTTACAGCAATGTTATCTTTGCTCTAACACTATGAATCACAATTAATTTGGAAGGTTGGTACATAGTGGTTTTTACCTGACCACAAGATAGATATCTTATGTCATTTTGTGTGTTCTATTCAGTAAGTTAATGCTCAGTTTTGATTGCACTTAATTCCATTACATTGCGCAATAAATTAATCGTTGACTGCTTCAGTGGATTAATATCAAATTTTACAATAAATCAATTCATGAATGATATTTGTTGAATCTGTTCTATTCTCTTCACCACGGTCCAACACTATTTCTACTTTCTACCAAGAACTGTATCCATGGCCTTTACATTTCGTTCCCCACTCCCAAACTGTGGTGTATCTCTAGAAATGCAGAATGCTCTGGCGAAATTTACACATTTGGATTTGTGGAGCAAGTGTGGGGGCTTCATTGAGCTGCAAACACACAATGGTACAAAGTATCTGTGCAGGTCTAAAGGCATGCCACAGTGTAAAAGAAAAACAAACACTGCTCATTCTGACAACATTGGAAAGTTGCTTTCAACTAATTGGGCCTTAATACAGCTGCACTCCAATGAATCCTTTGACGAGTCAATCTTTCAGTTTCAATACAAGTTTGCCCCAGTGATGCCTAAGCTTAAAGGGCCTGTCCCACGATGTGAGTTCACCCAAGAGCTCTCCCGAGTTTAATAAAAAATCATACTCGTAGTATTCTACAAACTCCTACGACCTTCCACGAGTATGTTGACGAGCTCCTACGAGCAAAAAGTAAAACATTTTTTCATCACGAGTATTTTTTCACTCGTGGATATTTTCAGTGTTGAAAAAACTTCATGAGTAAAAAAATACTTGTGATGAAATAAATGGTTACCTTTTACTCAGAGAAGCTCGTAGGAGGTCGTAGGAGCTTGTGAAGGTCGAAGGAGTTCGTAGAATACCACGAGTTTGATTTTTTTTTTAAACTCGGGAGAGCTCTTGGGTGAACTCGCATAGTGGGACAGGCCTTTAACAGACTGCTTCTTAAAATACTTCCACTTTGCCTACACGGCAATGGACGTGGACTGAGTGCTTCGTGATGTGGCCATCTATGAAAACTGACTAAGATGTAGGAATTGTTCATCACCAAAGGTTGGCACAGAAAGCAAAGTGAAAGCATAAGGAAGTACAGGCCACACTGTGCTGCTGGTTCAGGCCACATTAAACCATGGACACATTTTATTCCTACACACAATATATGTCTAGAATTTCAAATGATATCACAAAATGCTTTAAACTTCTGAGGCACTTAAAGTTGGCCATTCTCTTCTACGAAAGACTGTAGTATTATGGAAGTGCTGCCAGTTAATAGAAATAATCTCAACTCCTTGTTCGACTGCCTCACCACATAACAGCACCGTTTCTGCCTAGATCAGGTGGGCAACTTTAGAACTAATTGGCTTACTTAACAGGTCACTCTGAGAAACTAAAGCAAAACTAATGATGAAGTAAAAATACAACATAGAAACAATTTGGGGAAAAGAAATGTCAATACATTTTGCAATATTATTTAAAAAAAGTAAATGTTCTAAATATTTCTTCTGTGCAGCAGTGATTTTGAAATTAAATTTACTGGGAAACTGATCCATTCAGAGATTCACTTACTTGCAAGTAGTGGAATATTTTCTACTTGCTAAGCAGAAAATAACATTTAAAAGATGATGCACAAACTACTTGCAAAATAGGTGCTCAATTTAAAGCAGGAGAAAATGTAGTCATATAAAAGCAAACAGCAGATGTGTCCAACTCACCCCAATGAGAAACCAATTCTTCTCAAAGGGCAGATGGCTACACAAAAGGCTGGAGAAACTCAGCGGGTGCAGCAGCATCTAAGGAGCGAAGGAGATAGGCGACGTTTCAGGTCGAGACCCTTCTTCTAGATTAGTTCTGAAGAAGGGTCTCGACCCGCAAAACTTCGCCTATCTCCTTCGCTCCTTAGATGCTGCTGCACCCGCTGAGTTTCTCCAGCCTTTTGTGTAACCATCTCAAAGGGCAGCATCACTGACAAATTTACAGCAAGTGAATTACTAACAAACAGGTTCAGTTCAGTTTAGTTTATTGTCATATGTGCACTGAGGTACAGTGTAAAGCTTTTGTTGCATGCTAGCCAGTCAGAAGAAAGACAATATATGATTACAATCGATCGACGTACAGAGTATAGTTACATGGTTAGGGGAATAATGTTTAGTGCAAGGTAAAGCCAGCAATGTCCAATCAGGGAGAGTCTGAGTGTCACCAGTGAGGTAGATAGTTGTTCAGCACTGCTCTCTGGTTGTGGCAGGATGATTCAGTTGCCTGATAACAGCTGGGAAAAAACTGTCCCTGAATCTGGAGGTGTGCGTTTTCACACTTCTATACATTTTGCCTGATGGGAGAGAGGAGAAGAGGGAGTGGCCAGGGTGCGACTCATCCTTGATTATGCTGCTGGCCTTGCCGAGGCAGCGTGAGGTATAAATGGAGTCAATAGAAGGGAGGATGGTTTGTGTGATGGTTTGGGCTGCATCTGGTAAGAGCATGGTGTGCAGAGGAAATCAAAGCTCTGTAGTTTTGACCTGAGGGTGTAATTTACAAATCAACTCAAGCATCAATTGCTCACCGCACTCCACACTAAATTTATGAGCACTACCTCCACATTTGTAAAATAGTTGCGGTTGGTTTCATAGCAGAGTCTGCCACATGGAACATTTGAATGTTTGACCCTTGCTACATTTGCTGCCTTACAGGCCTTGCCCAACCAAGTTTACGCAAGATTTATTTATGGAATGCCTATGGTGGGATTGATTTGCCATTTCTACTGGTGGAAGTCAGTGAGCATGTTAGACAGAAGCTACATATAACTCTGGTCAGCCAAATGAACAAATTGACTCAAGATTCATGTCTGAAGAAGGGTCTCGACTCGAAACGTCATCCATTCCTGCTCTCCAGAGATGCCGCCTATCCCGCTGAGTAAAGGGGCTGTCCCACTTGGGCGACCTAATCCACGAGTCCAGAAGAGTGCCTTTAACCTTCAAGCTCGAGGGCACTCTCATGGAAAGCCTCGAGCTGGATCGACTGGCCACGTTGAAACTGCGAGCTGGATCGACCGAACCATGAGCTGCATCTACCGACCACACACACGCACACGCACACGCACACACGCACACACGCACGCACGCAGACACACGCGCACACGCACATGCACACACGCACACACACGCACACATGCACACACACACACACACACACACACACACACGCACACACACACGCACACACGCACACACACACAGGCACACATGCACACATGCACACACGCACACACGCACACACGCACACACACGCACACACACACGCACACACACGCACACATGCACACATGCACACACGCACACACGCACACACACACACACACACGCCAACACACACACACACACACGCACACACGCACACACACGCACACACATGCACACACACGCACACACATGCACAACGCACACACATGCGCACACGCGCACACACACATGCACATACACGCGCGCACACACACACACACACATCGCGAAGGTGGGGGCCAGGGAAAGTGGAGGAGCGCTGTCTGTGCGATGAAGAGGAAGGTAAATGGCAGCCACAGAGTGCGTTGCCCAAGAGGGACAGGCCCTTTATAGTATTTTGTGTCTACCTTCAAGACTCTTGTAACTATTCCAGGCTCACACACTGTTATTTGATTACCATCATCATCACATCCTTTATGCACCTCAGCTGGATGGAAAGATACAATTATACAGGGGAATTCTTTCTTTGAAAATTTCATCAGAGTAATATTTTGTGCAACTCATTACTCTCATGTGTATTTTATGTCCATCAATTTGGACTCATGCTTGTTTATTTTGTTAATGCGGCTACTTTACAAAAAAGTCCGAAATCAATACAAGGCCAAATATTATATTCCACTTGGGTCTAAGAAAGATAGTTGTATTGGGCAACACTGTCAGTTCCTGCACAAAAGACAACGGACAATTGCAAAACTATGGTTCAGAGACTATTCCCTATCAAATACAATTTAATTCCCTGTAATAGTATCAAAGATTTGCCAATAATGCATTTTCAATATCATGGAGCTTGAATAATTGTCTATTCCCTCCCAACCAAAGAATATGTACTAATGGCATTGAATAATATTGAGAATGGGGTCATCTGTGATCTGGCCGCGCATTGTGGCAGTGGCTGTGTGCAATCCGTCTTGTCTTTTTCCTTTTTTCTGTCCTGTTAGGAGTATGCTTTTGCTTTATTTTCAGCTGTGTATATGTGGGTGGGCGAGTGGGTGGGGGGGGGTATGGGGGAAACTTTTTAATCTCTTCCCTGAACGGGGGACACAACTTTTCCCTTGTCCCCGTTGTCATTGGGGCCTAACATCGTGGAGCTGGCGGCCTGCAACCGGAATCGACCTGAGGGCTCCAGCCGCACAGCCTGCGGAGCTGGATGACTTCGGAGCGGTGGCAGCGCTGCGGCTGCGGTTGCGGCTGCGACCCGACTTCGGAGCTTTGGAGCTTCGGCCACGGGCCCTGTGGACGGTGGAGTCGGGAGCTCGCAGGTCCCTGGTGGGTGACCGATTTTCGGAGCTCCTGCAATGGCAACTTCGCCTGCCCGAATAGAGGGGTTTGAATTGGCCTGGTGCAGGACCGGCGCAGCTTAAACGACCGCGGGACTTACCATCGCCCGCCGGGGGCTTTAACATCGGGAGCCTCGGTCGCCTCGACTTTGCAGTTTGGCTGCCTGACCGTGGGAGAAGAACAAAGGACGGGGAAAGAGATAAGACTTTTGCCTTCCATCACAGTGAGGAGGTGTTTGGAGATTCACTGTGATGGATGTTTATGTGGAGCTGTGTTAATTGTAGGTTTTGTTTGGTTATTTTTTGCTGTTATGACTGCAGGAATGAAATTTTGTTCAAACCTTGCTTGTTTGAATGACAATAAAGGGCAATTGAATTGAATCTGAATTGTGGAAAATGCACAGTTTTTATGTAATTGTACAGAGGAAGTGTTTGAATGATTTTGATCCTTGGGTCCATTGGTTTCTGCAGCACACACATTGAATTAGCCCCAAAATTATTTGTGCTAGACCAAGACTAAACTGCACCATATCTTCCTTGCCCACAAAATCCTTTGTGGAAACCCTGACCAGAATTACGTGGATTTTCAGTACTTGTTGGCCAATTGAGCTGGTTACGGCTGGTGATTCCAAGAGGAATTCAGCTGGTCAGAGCAAAACATACCCAGGGTTAGCCAGACCCACTGTTGGTCAGATGTGCAGCTTAACAGATGGCAGAATCCAGTAACCAAAGCTAGACATGTGGGGGTTGCACAAAATCGTGCCGGAGAATCGAACAATATCTTGAAAAACATTCCAGATTATGGAATCCTTAAATCTAAGGACTATTGGAAAGGATAAATAGGAGGATTAAAAAAAACAACTCAATATAGACAAGTCAATACTGCATTGGAATATTATCCTGTCATTGTTTTCATGACTGAATGTAATGAATGGCTTAACATTTCAGACCCTACATCATAAGTAAAAGCTGCTTGAAGCAGAAAATCAGCTCACATTTAATCCTGCATTTATTTTTAGTGGTACATGGAGAGGCACTAACTGAAACAACATTTCCAGCAGAACCACAACCGCAGCACCTGCAAAGAGTCAGCCAAAACATACATTCTTGTATTCCCGATTCTGCGGCTACAGACAATGATCCCAGAAAAAGGTTAGTTAAAACAAATGTAGGTCCCTTGCAGTCAGAAACTAGTGAATTGATCATGGGGAGCAAGGACATGGCAGACCAATTGAATAACTACTTTGGTTCTGTCTTCACTAAGGAAGACATAAATAATCTGCCGGAAATAGCAGGGGACCGGGGTCAAATGAGATGGAGGAACTGAGTGAAATCCACGTTAGCCTGGAAGTGGCGTTAGGTAAATTGAATGGATTAAAGGCTGATAAATCCCCAGGGCCAGATAGGCTGCATCCCAGAGTACTTAAGGAAGTAGCCCCAGAAATAGTGGATGCATTAGTGATAATTTTTCCAAAACTTTTTAGATTCTGGAGAAGTTCCCTAGGATTGGAGGGTAGCTAATGTAACCCCACTTTTTTAAAAGGGAGGGAGAGAGAAAACAGGGAATTACAGACCAGTTACTTTAACATCGGTAGTGGAGGAAATGCTAGAGTCAGTTATTAAAGATGGGATAGCAGTACATTTGGAAAGTGGTGAAATTATTGGAGAAAGTCAGCATGGATTTATGAAAGGTAAATCATGTCTGACAAACCTTATAGAATTTTTCGAGGATGTAACTAGTAGAGTGGATAAGGGAGAACCAGTGGACGTGTTATATCTGGACTTTCAGAAGGCTTTCGACAAGGTCCCACATAAGAGATTAGCATTCAAACTTAAAGCACACAGTACTGGGGGTTCAGTGTTGATGTGGATAGAGAACTGGCTGGCAGACAGGAAGCAAAGAGTAGAAGTAAACGGGTCATTTTCAGAATGGCAGGCATTGACTAGTGGGGTACCACAAGGCTCAGTGCTGGGACCCCAGCTATTTACAATATATATTAATGATCTGGATGAGGGAATTGAATGCAACATCTCCAACTTAGCGGATAACACGAAGCTGAGGGGTAGTGTTAGCTGTGAGGAGGATGCTCGGAGGCTGCAAGGTGACTTGGATAGGCTGGGTGAGTGGGCAAATGCATGGCAGATGCTGTATAATGTGGATAAATGTGAGGTTATCCACTTTGGCGGCAAAAACAGGAGGGTAGACTATTATGTGAACGGTGGCCGATTAGCAAAAGGGGAGATGCAACGAGACCTAGGCGTCATGGTACACCAATCATTGAAAGTAGGAATGCAGGTGCAGCAGGCTGTGAAGAAATCGAATGGCATTCTTAGCAAAAGGATTTGTGTGCAAGAGCAGGGAGGTTCTACTGCAGTTGTACAGGGTCTTGGTGAGGCTACACCTGGAGTATTGCGTACAGGTTTGGTTTCCTAATCTGAGGAAAGACATTCTTACCATGGAGGGAGTACAGAGAAGGTTCACCAGACTGATTCCTGGGATGGCAGGTCTTCCATATGAAGAAAGGCTGGATAGAGTCGGCTTGTACTCGTTGGAATTTAGGAGATTGAGGGGGGATCCTATAGAGACTTACAAAATTCTTAAGGGGTTGGGCACGCTAGATGCAGGAAGATTGTTCCCGATGTTGGGGAACTCCAGACCAAGGGGTCACATTTTAAGGATAAGGGGGAAGTCTTTTAGGACCGAGATGTGAAGATCATTTTTCACACAGAGAGTGGTGAATCTGTGGAATTCTCTGCCACAGAAGGTAGTTGAGGCCAGTTCATTGGCTATATTTAAGAGGGAGTTAGATGTGGCCCTTGTGGCTAAAGGGATCAGGGGGTATGGAGAGAAGGCAGGTACAGGATACTGAATTGGATGATCAGCCATGATCACATTGAATGGCGGTGCAGGCTTGAAGGGCCGAATGGCCTGCTCCTGCACCTATTTTCTATGATTCTATGATTCTATGACAACGCTCAGTATCAACAGGTTGCTGCTAAGATAGATACTGGAGTGAGATGTAATGTGATTTCTCTGGCAGACTTCCAAAGAATTCACAACAACGAAACAGTTCTGATAACAAACTCAAAGTTACATCCATTTGGTAGGGGGAAATTGCAACCAGTTGATACAGTTACATTACAATGCCATCTAGCGTCTCAAGTTTACAACTTGGAATTTTTCATCGTTAAAGGGGAGGTCCAACGGCCTGGCTGAGCACGCTGTAAAAAGTGCAAAAAAACTAATGGAACGCTCACACAGGGCCGGCTCTGATGTTTATCTTGACTTACTCAACCTACGGAACTTTGTCCGCGACCCTCTCCTACGTCAGCAGCCTAACAGCTCATGTCACGGCAAACCCGCTCGACTCTGCCTTTGACTAAGTAACCACTAGAAAAACAAGTTTGTGCACGTTCACTTATCTAATCCCAGCTCCAACACCGCCGCAACATACAAGGAAATACTACGATAAAACCAGCTTTTCGCTTCAACCACTCAACAAGGGACAGGTTGTCCGCTTACGGTCACTCCGAGGTTACGACCACCTTGGTGTCATTCTGTGGTCAACCGCTGAACCACACTCGTATCTGGTCAGTATTGACAATGGCATTTATTGGCGAACCCGCCAACACCTCCACCCGGTTAATGAACCGGCACTTCCACATCCTTACGCGGACCAGCCCGCCAGTCTTCCCTCATGCTCTGCAGATGCTGCTCCAGCGATTCCTCTGCCGGTGCCAGCGCCATCCCTGCCTTCCCCGGTGCCCCAATCTCTACCGTTGTCCTCTCCTCTGCATTCGCCCGATATGAGACTTGCATCCTCAGTGAAGGATGAGGTGTGTGCTGGAGGTTATTATCGTACACGTGCAGGTCGTGTCTGCAAACCAAACCGGCTAATTGGGAAATTTACTGGCTACACCTGAACTGTGCATGACTTGTTTAGTTTATGTGCTCTCATATGCAGTAAAATAATAAATGCCGCACCTTATACTGGTATTTTATATATGCTCCACTAAGCAGCTTTACTTCTTTAAGAGGAAGGATGTAGATTAACCGTTTATTAATTCATGCCATTTATAACCTTTGCCACACATGTGTGCACGCCACCCTCTACTCTCTCTCACTCTCTCTCCCTCTCTCTTTCTCTCTCTCTCTCTCTCTCTCTCTCTCTCTCTCTCTCTCTCTCTCTCTCGCTCACAAGCCAGTGAAGCCAGATGCGAGCAGCTGACTGTTGGAATGTTCTTGTTTACTTAATGAAATAAAGTTGGATTTCAACATGTGTGTGAATTTCATATGGGTCGCCGATAAACAGTGCATTAAACCTGAACTGTCAAGTAATCTCCCCAACATTAAAAATTATGCAATACAATTGTGAGGACTCATTACTTTAACTTTTAATTGTTAGAGATGAATCTTACAATACTGTATTTGGCCTATATTTACTCTTTTTGTCCACAAGTGCAATCTTTTTCATCAAAAATTGTAATTTCTCCCTGGTGTCTAAATTACAATTAAAACACAAAGTACTTGTGCTCCAGCTCCAGGATAAGCACCCAGTCTAAGAAAACCAAGCCCAAAGCCAAATTATTATCTAACTATCTAACTAAATATACCAACTTACAATAAAGAACTCCATATGCAAAAAAAAACCAGCTACCTACACATAAACTAGCTCTTAAAAAAAACTAATCTTGGAGATGCAAGTATATCATTCGGGTTGTCAAGTGGGCACCTCCCTTCACTGGTGTTTCATTAAGTACAGTCTATGACACCTTGGGAAGGCTCAACCGTTCTTCCTAGCATCCCAGAACAACAACCGCCCTCCCCCCCTCTCCATCCCTCCCCCCTCCCTCGCCCCCCTCCCCGACTGCGGAAGTTTTGATTGCCCCGACCCCGGGAGGAAAGGAGTTATTTGCCTTCCATCACAGTGGAAAAAGGAAAATGGATGTGCTGCCTGCATTGGTGAGGAACCGCAGTGTTTTGCGGGGGGGACAAGGCTCTGGAGTCTGGTGCGAGTGTGGACGGCTTTTTGACCGTTCGGGCAGACAGGGACTGCAGAGAGAGAGTGACAGCGGTCGGTACAACTCTGGTCACATCACGGTGAAGGAGCGTGTGTGGCCCGGACATTGAACTGATGGCTGTGAGTCTCCGCTTATGCTGTGTGCCCTAGAGATTGTCAAACGCCGCTGTGGTGGTTGTTTAAGTCCATGTTTAATTTTTATGGGACTATGGATCTTGCTGCTTTTTTGTCTGACTGTTGGCAAATCAAATTCCTTGTATGTTTACATATTTGGCTAATAAATTAATTTCAATTACAGAATTAATTACAATTTTGACTCGGATTTATTTTGCATATTTCACAAAGGGACAGGTCACCCTGGTTAAGCCTGCAAGGAGAATGATCAAATTAGATGCCACTTCATCAGTTTACAATCTAATAGGCCTTGTCACAAGTGGACACATCTCACATACTCTCCCAAATAAAGAAGTTAATTTACAGCTTCTCCCACTTTTAACATTTCTAAGCTGTGGCTGTAATCAAAAACAACAGTCGCATCATAATGAGAACAATTAGATTTACAATGGGTTGGGTGAAATTCAGGCCCGATAAAACAACTTGCATTTTTCCAAGGTGATTTAAAAAGCACAAACCCCAAATTAACTCAATCTGCAACTGTTAAATATTCAATTATCCAAATCACTTTCAAATCAGGCTTTAGCTTTTATTCCTCAACAAATATTGATTATAAGCATTCAGATGTGCAACTGAGATGGATGAAGTTCACATTTAAACTATCCAGTTAGCCCAACTATGCAACTGTCCATTCAACAGTAGGAAACTTACAGGAAAGATCATTTTCTGATTTTTAATCTAGTTCCTCTCACTTGAACGTACAAGACAGGAGTGTCTTATAGTCATATGTCTGGAAACGGAACAATGAACAATAAGGAGTAAGCCATTTAGAACGGAGACGAGGAAACACTTTTTCTCACAGAGAGTGGTGAGTCTGTGGAATTCTCTGCCTCAGAGGGCAGTGGAGGCAGGTTCTCTGGATGCTTTTAAAAGCTAGATAGGGCTCTTAAAAATAGTGGAGTCTTAAATAGGGCTCTTAAAAATATGGGGAGAAGGCAGGAACGGGGTACTGATTGGGGATGATCAGCCATGATCACATTGAATGCTGGTGCTGGCTCGAAGGGCCAAATGGCCTACTCCTGCACCTGTTGTCTATTGCCTATTGTCTACAATGAAATTGTTACTTGCAGCGACACAACAGATAAGTGAATATAATACTCAGTACACTACAATAAGCCACAAAAAGGCTCAGTAAATGTTAAAAACCAGGCTAAAACAATTCCTGCCACCAAAAACCCTCCACAATACTTGAGCAGTTAGCAAAGTTCAGCCCTGTCTTTGCCATCTGTCAAAGTAATTATGGAATTTCAGCATTTGCAACTGAAAAAAAAATAATTCTGGTATCAGTGCTGAGTGATTCTGCACAAACCAAATGAAAGCTCAAAAAAGTCTTGACCACAATCAAACTACACCTGAGCGAATGTTCTTTTTCGAAGAAAATTCGAATAAATATTTAAATAGTTACAAACTAGGAGATGAAAGAACTGCAGATGTGGCACCTCATATTTCGCTTGGGTAGTTTACACCCCAGCGGTATGAACATTGACCTCCAATTTCAGGTAGTCCTTGCTTTCTCACACCTTCCCTTCCCCTTCCCAGCTCCCCCACAGACTACTGTCTCCGCCTCTTCCTTTCTTCTTCCCGCACCCTCCCCGCACCCCCACATCAGTCTGGAGAAGGGACTCGAACCGAAACATCACCTATTCCTTCGCTCCATAGATGCTGCCTCACCCGCTGAGTTTCTCCACCAGTTTTGTCTACATTCGATTTTTCCAACATCTGCAGTTCTTTCTTAAACAGGAGATTAAATGTCTGGGATTTGAATCACCAATATCATTCTAATACATTTTATGTAGTGATTGTATTATTCATAAATGCATTAAGGTACAGTATATATACAGTACAGTAGGGTTAACTCATGATTTATTCTGTTTATAATGGTAAGCAAGCCCAGGACCTTTACCAACACTTTTGTCTTTATTTCCTCTTAATTATCCTGTTGAAGACATTACATTAAAAAAAAAATCAATTAACTGATGATTTTGCTGAGAAACATTTAAGTATTATAGTAAAAATCTAGATTGCTAGATAGTCCAATGGCTATACGTACAAGAGTTAGATAGGGCTCTTAAAGATAGCGGAGTCAAAGGATGTGGGGAGAAGGCAGGAATGGGGTACTGATTGGGGATGATCAGTCATGATCACAGTGAATGGTGGTGCAGGCTCGAAGGGCTGATTAGCCTACTCCTGCACCTGTTGTCTATTGTCTATTATCTATAAAGATGAATCAGTCTTTAAATATGAACCAGTTTTAAGGATAGGTTTTGTGGGGAGGTAAAAAAAAAAAATCACTTTTACTTTTTGTCCTATCTTTTTACTATTCTAAATGTTTATTTTTCATTAAGTCCATTGGCAATATATTTTTGAAAGCAAAGCGTTCTGCAGCAGCTTAAATATTAACTGCGGCTCATTGGGCAACTCTTATGTGTTAGTCAAAAAGGCATTGGATCCAAATCCCAGTCCAGAGCTTGAGCAGAAATATCCAGGCTGACACTTCAGATGTTGTTCCCAAAGTCTGCATTTATCCCATAGTCAATGTTACCTAAACAGATGATGTGGCCTTTGTGCAGTACTGTTAGTGGGTCCACAAATGGGGGGACATTGGGGAAAGTGGGGAAGGGGGGGATGGAGAATGGGAGAGGGGGAGAAGTGGATATGAGGGGAGGGGGGGGAGTGGAGAAGGGGCAGAAGACTGGAGCGGGGAGAAGGGAGGAAGAACGGGGGAAGGGAAGAAGAGGGGAGAGTGGAGGGGAGAAGGGTAGGGGGTAGTGGAGAAGGAGAGATGGGCATGAGGGGGGAAGAGGGGGGTGGAGGGGGGAGGGGAGTTCAGTCTACTCTCATTAAATCCATCCCTGTGAAAAGTTAGAGATGGCGATTGGATCTGGAAGCAGATGTAAATAAAACTGAACAACTCAGACATCTTTTCATTTGTGGTGATAGACTACTGACTGACATCCACTATAAACCCACTGACTCCCATGGCTATCTGGACTACACTTCTTCCCACCCTGCTTCCTGTTAGGGCTCCATCTACGCTGCATCTGCACCCAGGATGAGGTGTCCCACACCAACACATCAGCGATTACCTCATTCTTCAGGGAACGGGGGTTCCCCTCTTGTACCATAGATGAGGCTCTCACCAAGGTATCTTCTATATGCCGTGACTCTGCTCTCACTCCCCATCCCCCCACTTGTAACAAGGGCAGAGTCCCCCTTGTCCTCACCTTCCACCCTACCAGCCGTCACATAAATAAATAATCCTCCGACATTTTTGCCACCTCCAACGTAATCCCACCACTTGCCACATCTTCCCATCTCCTCCCCTGTCTGCTTTCCGCAGAGACCGTTCCCTCCATAACTCCCTGGTCAATTCTTCCCTTCCCACCCGTACAACCCCCTCACCGGGCACTTTCCCTTGCAACCGCAAGAAATGTTATGCTTGTCGCATTACCTCCCTCTTGACTCCATTCAAGGACCCAAGCAATCGTTCCAGGTGCGGCTGAGGATCACCTGCAGCTCCTCCAACTTCATATATTGCATCCACTGCTCTAGATGTCAGCTGTTCTAGATCAGTGAGACCAAGTGTAGGCTTGGCGATCGCTTCGCCAAACACCTCCGCTTGGTTCGAAATAACCAACCAGATCTCCCGGTGGCTGAGCACTTCAACCCCCCCTCCCATTCCAAATCCGTCTGTCCTGGGCCTTCTCCATGGCCAGAGTGAGGACCAGAAATTGGAGGAGCAACACCTCATATTTCGCTTTGGCAGTTTGCACCCAGCGTTATGAACATTGACTTCTCTAATTTCAGGTAGTCCCTACTTTCTCCTCCCCTCCTCATCTCTCCCTCAGGCGCACTGCCTCCTCCTCTTCCTTTCTTCTTCCTGCCCCCCCCCCCCACTCTCACATCAGTGAAGAAGGGTTTCGACCTGAAACGTTGCCTATTTCCTTCACTCCATAGATGCTGCCTCACCTGCTGAGTTTCTCCAGCATTTTTGTCTACCTTTTCATTTGCACAATTGATTTTATTGTATTAATTTTAATATATTAATGTTTAAAATCCATGCATTGAAGGAAGAATATTTTGCAGCCCATCTGTGGTCCCTAACCCTAACCCTAGCCTGAACCCTAAATCTAACCCTAACCCTAACCCTAACCCTAACTCTAACCCTATTCCTAACCCTAACCCTGACCCTAACCCTGACCCTGACCCTGACCCTGACCCTAACCCTAACCCTAACTCTAACCATATTCCTAACCCTAACCCTGACCCTGACCCTAACCCTAACCCTAACTCTAACCCTATTCCTAACCCCAATCCTGACCCTGATCCTGACCCTAACCCTGACCCTGACCCTGACCCTAACCCTAACTCTAACCCTAGCCCTAACCAGGCGTCACCCGCAGGACACAATACGTCAGCGTGTGACAGGGCGCACGACATGATGAGACACCCTGATGTCACCTGAAGATTTTGAACATTCCAAAATCCAGAGGCAGCAGGGAGACACCGCGCGTCACTACCTGCATCACCCCGCGTCACGCCGCGTCACGAACCCGACCACGACGCAACAACCTCTTTTCAGGCTGTCGCCGAAAATGTCACGCAAGTGGGACAGGACGTTTCACTGTCTCCGACTACATTCTATCTCTGTCCCGCCCACTCCCCTGACATCAGTCTGAAGAAGGGTCTCGACCCGAAACATCAACCATTCCTTCTCTCCAGAGATGCTGCCTGTCCTGCATTTTGTGACTGCTTTCAGAACCGTCCAGGACTCACTTGCCGTAATGGGAACTGTTTCTGTAAAATGTAAGTGCTTCTTTCTCCGGACACAGTAACATGATTTCAACTTTTGTTGGAAGTTAAATACTCAACAAACGGTGGCACAGTGACACAGAGGTAGAGTTGCTGCCGTACAGCACCTGAGACCCAGGTTTGATTCTGTCTGTATGGAGTTTATACGTTGTCCTTGTGACCATGTGGGTTTCCTCTGGGTGCTCCGGTTTCCCTCCCACATTCCAAAGATGCAGGTTTGTAGGTTAATTGGCTTCTGTAAATTGTCCCTGGTGCGTAGGACAGAACTAGTGTGTCGGCGATCGCTGGTCAGAGTGGACTTGGTGGGCCAAGGGGCTTGTTTCCATGTTGCATCTCTAAACCAAGCTAAACAAAAATATACCGAAGTAAATGCATTATAAACCAAGCACACAAAGAATGACCCGCACTAAACAAAACTTAAGTTGAACAAACATTTACAAATTGAGCAAACAAGCCTGCTGCAACAATTTTCGAGGGCAAAGCATAAGCCTCCATGAATGAGTGCAAGAGTGAGCACAGAATTGTACAGGTGAATCTGTGAAATTGTATGGTGAAAGCTAAATTCTTGGCTGCACTAAGCAAGAGTCAGGAGAGTGTTTAATTGTCATATGCAATGGGAACAGAACAATGAAATCTATCTGAGATGATTTCACTTTCGACAAGATGTGATTCCTGTTATCAAGATTCAGGTAATGAATAAGATGTTGTACCTATGACATTTTGCTTTCCTTCACTGTTATGGGTGCCACACGCTAAGCAGTCTTACAAACAGCCAATCTTCACCATGATCTCGCACAGTCCATTCCATGCTGGCGGGCATATCACGGATCAACAAAGACTACATGGACAGGTGCCTGTTGTTCACAGTTTTATTTTTGGTGCAGCAATCGTAGTAAAGAGCATTCAAATCTGAACCCACACTGGGTGCAGATTTACTATGTTGAGCAAGGACTTGTCTTTTAAGAGACTACCCTGTGGGCATTATGTTGGCCATGTTAAGCAGAGATTATACCCATTAGAGGTTGCAGAGCCCTTTGTACAGGGTAATAATCCCTGCTTCTTTCAGAGTCATGGGAAAGTCTATGGTTGTTGCTTACACGATTCTACCCTACTTGCTTTCAAGATTACCTGATCAATCCCCAGAATTTCTTTGAAAACATTTTTTGCACCATTGGGAGTTGGTATTTGGTCTGGTCAATTGGAAACTATGCAACAGGAACTAAGGCAGTGTCACAGATAATGGGATCCTTTGGGTGTTTTAACAATACTCAGTCCACTAGATGAGATGTTTTTTTTCCTCAAAGTCAGCATAATACATCATTAGCTTCAGCTACATGGTCTTTGTGTGTGTTGGACTACATCTCGGATTCCATGAGATGTACCACTGTCAAAGTAGATTTGACGACCCCTTTACAAAATATTGCAGTTATATACAAGCTCTTGCATCTTTCTGGACTGCAACCATAGCTCTTTGAACAAGACTTCTGAGTATAAGATGGCTCCTGAGCCAAGGAATTCCCTCCTGAGGTCCCATTTTCTGCCGGATCATTAGTTATCCATCGCCATTCTTTATTTATCTTTGTATAGGAAGGAACTGCAGATACTGGTTTACACCAAAGATACGCACCAAATGCTGGAGTAACTCAGCAGGACAGGCAGCATCTCTGGAGAGAAGGAATGGGTGACGTTTCGGATTGTGCCCCTTCATCAGACTGAAGAAGGGCCTCGACCCGAAACGTTACCCATTCCTTCTCACCAGAGATGTTGCCTGTCCTGCTGAGTTACTCCAGTATTTTGTGTCCATCTTTACTTATCCTTCCCTGATATCTGCTGCTGAATATTCCCTGGTTCTGAGCGAGTTTAGGCTAAAACGAGCTGAAAAATTGAACCGTATAGGAAGGAACTGCAAATGCTGGCTTAAACCAAAGATAGACACAACTTTGGGTTCCAATTTCCTCGACATCTCTGGACATCAGGACAAAGGTAGAAACGAAGAACTACAGGCGCTCATACACCCGGTCTGATGTCATTTGTTACCGGCCCTGAAATGTCCTGGTCTTTTCTTCTCTCCAGTTCCTTCCCCTCTACTACTTTCAGTCTGGAGAAGTGTCCCGACCCAACATGTCATGTATCATTTTTCTCCGGAGATACTGACTGAGACTCTAAGTTGCTCCAGCACTTTGTATACTGCGCCATAGTTCTGTACTGCGCCATAGTAATCCTCAGTTCCTAAATTGTTTGTCTACTCAGTGGTTGACCATTCGCTTGTTCTTCAGAAGTCTGAGGCCCCCTCGGTCATGGCTGACCATGGGTGTCTCCAGGGTGCTATTCCCTATATGGAGGATGCATGTGTGTGACTTTGTTTAACGTGGGGAGACTGGTGCACAGACAGCCACCCCATGGTCCTTGACAGATCTGGGTCAGGATCCAGTGGCATGGAGTCCAAGACGACCGGAAACCCATTTCTGCTGCAGCCTTCATCCGCCTTCCTAGCCGTTGTCCACTATGGTCAGCCATCATCCTCCGCCTGTTTCAACATTGAGATCTTGCTTGGATTGCTCTTTATCAGAGACTTCCCCCTCGACTTTACCGCCAAGGGTGGTAAACCATGACATTTCGGGGCAAGACCCTTCTTCAGACTAAAGAAGGATCTGGACCCATTCCTTCTCTCCAGAGATGCTGCCTGTCCCCGCTGAGCTACTCCAGATTTTTGTGTTTATCTTTGGTTTCAAAAGTCAAAAGAGTTTATTGTCATGTGTCCCTGACAGGACAATGAAATTCTTTCTTTGCATAGCACAACAGAACATAGTAGGCATTGACTACAATTATATACGTAAATACACACATGAATGAATAAATTGATAAAGTGCAAATAACAGATGGAGGGGTATTAATGTTCAGAGTTTTGTCCGAGCCAAGTTTAATAGCCTGATGGCTGTGGGGAAGTAGCTATTCCTGAACCGGGTCGTTGCAATCCTCAGGCTCCTGTACCTTCTACCTGAAGGTAGCAGGGAGATGAGTGTGTGGCCAGGATGGTGTGGGTCCTTGATACTGCCAGCCTTTTTGAGGCAGCGACTGTGGTAGAACCCCTTGATGTAAGGAAGGTCAGAGCCGATAATGGACTGGGAGTGTTTACTACTTTTTGTAGTCTTTTCCTCTCCAGGGCACTCAAGTTGCCGAACCAAACCACGGAGCAACCAGTCAGCAAGCTCTCTACTGTGCACCTGTAGAAGTTAGAGAGAGTCCTCCTTGGCAGACCGACTCTCCGTAATCTTCTCAGGAAGTAGAGGCGCTGATGAGCTTTCTTAATAATTGCATCTGTGTTCTCGGACCAGGAGAGATCTTCACAGATGTGCACGCCCAGGAATTTGAAGCTCTTGACCCTTTCAACCATCGACCCGTTGATATAAACAGGACTGTGGGTCCCCATCCTACTCCTTCCAAAGTCCACAATCAGTTCCTTGGTTTTGCTGGTGTTGAGGGCCAGGTTATTGTGCTGGCACCATATGGACAGTCGCTCGATCTCTCTTCTATACTCTGACTCATCCCCATCAGTGATACATCCCACAACAGTGGTGTCATCAGTGAACTTGATGATGGAGTTCGCACTATGACCGGCTACGCAGTCATGACTATAGAGTGAGTACAGCAGGGGGCTGAACACGCAGTCTTGAGGTGCTCCCGTGCTGATTGTTATCGAGTCTGACACATTTCCAACAATACAAACAGACTGTGGTCTGTGAATGAGGAAGTCGAGGATCCAATTGCAGAGGGATGTGCAGAGACCCAGTTCTGTGAGTTTGGTAACCAGCTTGGAGGGGATGATTGTGTTAAATGCTGAGCTGTAGTCAATGAATAACAGCCTGACATATGAGTTTTTGTTGTCCAAGTGGTCCAGAGCGGAGTGGAGGGCCAGCGAGATCGCATCCACCGTTGATCTGTTGTGGCGGTAAGCGAACTGCAGTGGGTCCAGGTTTTTGTCGAGGTAGGAGTCGATTTACGCCATGATCAACCTCTCAAAGCACTTCATCACCACAGGCGTTAGTGCCACTGGTCGATAGTCATTGAGGCATGTCAATTTACAGCTCGCCAACATCCGAGCTGGTTTAAACCAGCATCTGCATTTCCTTCTAACATATCAATCCATGATTTCAATAGTCCATCTGGATGGGTATGAGAGATCCCATACTCAAAGCAGAACAGATGTACTGGCTAACAATCCTCTCTTTAAAAATAATTCTCTCACAACCTTCCCCCTCAAGTCAGAATTTCTATTTGTATAATGTGGCTGGAACATTGCTAAATCTATGTTGTCAGCTGTGTATGTCTATAACAGTAACAATAACAATGAAGAAATGTCAGAAATGATTTATTAACTGTGAGGCATGTTGTGACTCCCAGGAATCGCACGATACGCACTTGCTAAAAACAACGCTCTTTTTGAAAATAGGATCAAATTAGTGGGCAAAGTAATACACTGAAAGCCATAATGTAGCTGTTTTTAGGAAAGAAAATAGGTGGCATTATTCAAGAAAATAAATACTTTGTTGCTTTGGGAATTATTTGTTTCACGTTTGTTTTGTGTAAAATCAGAGGGCAGATAAGCAATTGTAAGCATAGCAACACAGGGCCAACAATGCAAAAATAGTTAGTTCATCTGACATTAATACAATTCTGTTATCAATCATGACAAATCATTGTAGGGTGCATCTCAGCTGGCAACACTGAGCACTGAGGTTATGGGTTTGGATCCCACTACAGAGACTTGAAAGCAAATATCTAGGTTGACACTTCAGTGCATTGCTGGGGAAGCTATTGGTCTGGTCTCTTTAAAAAGCACTGAGGCAGGCTTCAAATCTCTTGTTAAAGCTGCCATGATTTGCAGGCTTCATCAACAAGCTAAAAGTTAGTACAAGTAATTTCATGATAAGCACAGCACACAATTTGACTTAACCTTGCACGCCCTTAAGCCCCTGTCCCACTTAGGAAACCTGAACGGAAACCTCTGGAGACTTTGCGCCCCACCCAAGGTTTCCGTGTGGTTCCTGGAGGTTCCCGGAGATTTTTGTCAGTCTCCCTAATGGTCGAAAGTGGTTTCCGTTTTAAAAATCGGTAATTTTTTAGTCAAAACCGGTTGCGATGCTAGTTGAAGGTGGTTGCCGGAGGACAAAAACCTCCGGGAACCTCACGGAAACCTTGGGTGGGGCGCAAAGACTCCAGAGGTTTCTGTTCAGGTTTCCTAAGTGGGACAGGGGCATTAGCTTCTACACGTGTACGCAGTGAGGATCAAAAACCAGCACACAAAGTCCTTGATCACATTTAATAATCACACTTTCAATATTTCAATTAAAAATTCAGCAGTAAATGTTGAGCTGCTTGGCAAAATTTCTAGGCCATCTGAATGATGTTTTAATTCAAGGACCTCATTGCAATCGTAGTAGATCCCATGGCCCGATCCCAATTGAAAAAGATCAATCACAAGAATTAGGACTTTTGCCAAACCATCTTTTGCCAAACCATTTCAGTGAAAGGGAAAACATTTTGGAAAATCAGGGGAAGAGTTGTTTTCTTTCATTTGCTTTTAGTGGCCAAACTCCAACACATTATCACACACGTTTTCTAGCAATTTCCAACATTGAAAATTGGTTATACCTTAAAGGCATTTAATTGTTTGCCAAACTAACAAACTAAGCCAAGTACTTTATAATTGCTATTTTATATTATTTTCTTCCAATGATAATATATTGGACTGAAAGATAACTACCATTGGAATTTTACAGCGCACAATACCAATTAAATTTTGAAATAATAACACAATATATTTCACTTTATTGAACATGACAATATTCAACTGCAATAATCGTTGCAAGTACATGAGTAATACAGAAAGCCAAGAGAAAATTAACTGAATTATTCTTTGGCATAATATGTATAACTGAGCTTAAGATAGGGAGATTGGGAATGTTATGTAATGTAGAATTCAGCTAAAGTTTCGCAAATGGGAGCAAAGTTTCTTTCAGTTGCCAAAGTTAAAGTTATTCCAGTCGAGTTGCGCACCTGAAATGTGAGTATGTTAGCTTTCAAACTCATGTCTTTCTCCTGTCATTTCTGCATGTTCTTCAACAAGCGTAGACGTAGAGTGTGATCTTAGTGTCGGAAGGAACTGCAGATACTGGTTCAAAATGAAGATAGACACAAAAAGCTGGTGTAGCTCAGTGGGACAGACAGCATCTCTGGAGAGAAGGAATAGCTGAGGTTTTGGGTCGAGAGTCTGAAGAAGGGTCTGAGTTATTCCTGAGTTACTCCAGCGTTTCTGCCTATCTGATCTTTCTGTACTAACAGGAGCAGGGTGTATTTGATGAGTAAAGGCATTTCAAATGTGCTGAAGAACAATGTTTTGAGAAAACATTGTAATATAGAAAGTTAAAACTAAAAGGGAGCATTATCTGGTAAGTTTGTTTTATCTTGATGTCTAACCCATGGATGACCTAACCCTGACCAGGTGTAAGGCCAATTGCCAGTTCATTCAGTTACCCCAAGAATAGCCATATGTGGAGTTAAATGGCACAACTATGGATCGGCTCATATATCCCCACCGCTGTCATACATGGGTCCTTTACCCATCTCTTCTCTGTGTCCTGTAGTTCTGCCATTGCTCACCCACCCCTCAGACTGGGAAAGGATAGTTCCACTGGTCATTATTTTTCACCCCACCAGCCTTTGCAAGCAACACATCCTACATTTCCGTCACCTCCAACGTGATCCCACCACGAGTCGCATCTTCCCATCTCCACTCCTTTCTGCCTTTTGTGGAGATCACTCCCTCCACATCTCCTTGGTTAATTCATCCCTTCCCACCTTAACTATCCCCTCCCCAGGCTCTTTCCCCTGCAACCGCAGGAGATGTGACACCTGTCCCTACACCTCCTCCTTTGCCTCCATCCAGGGACTCCACCAGTCCTTCCAATTGAGCAGAGGTGGTGCACCAGAGGTAACCTCATCTACTGCATCCTGTGTTCCCGATGTGTACACCGGCGAGACCAAGTGTCGATTCCGCTATCGTTTTGATGCACACTGGATTTCCTGGCTGCTAACCATTTTATCTCCCCTTCCCATCCCTACATTGACCTTCTGACCTGGGCCTCCTCCATTGTCAGATTGTGGACAAATTGGGCTGAGACTGGACAAAAAGCACCCAATATTCTGCTTGGGAAGCTTACAACCCAATGGTATGAACAATTTTCAGTAGCCTCTCACAAAACCTACCTACCCCGCCCTCCCTTTCTTCCTTCCTCTAGCTTACATCTCTTCCCATCCCATCTCTTTCTCTCTCCCCTTTCCTGCCCTGTGGCCTACCTGAACTTCCACCTATTTTTCCCTGCTTCCACCCATCCACCCCACCCTACTGGCTACTTTCCTCCTTCTGGCTTTACAATGCACAACTCTTGAAACCCGTCTGAAGAAGGGTCTCAACCCAAAATGTCACCTATGCATCTTCTCCAGAGATGCTACCTGAGCCATTGAGTTGCTCCAGCACTTTGTCTATTAACCACCATCTGCAGTTCTTTGTTTCTAAAGTTTAGAAGGATGTGGTCCATCAGTGGGCAAATGGGATGAGTTTACCTGGGCACTTCATCAGCATTGATTCGTTGATTCAAAGTGCCCGGTTCTACACGACTCATATATCTGCATTTGGATAAGCATTATATACTTGCATTACTAATACCACACACTTCCTAAGAATAAATGATTAATGAATCTGTGGCTGTTTGCCTAAACAATACATGCAGAAGGTAATATATTGAGGATATTTTAACAAGGAAACACTATTAGTTCAGAAAAGTTCAGGAATTCACAATTCACAGAGATACAAAGGAGTTGAATTTTAATAAAGGTCCACTAAATAAAGATGTGACTTTGCATTAAAAACACACTGACATTTATTCCATTATAATTTAGCTATTGCCCAAGGCACAGTATCTCAACTTTTTAGATGACAATAAAGGCAAGGATAACAGTTTATCTGTAGCATGAAAATCGGAACCACATTTTTGGAGAATTTCTCCGACTTTTTGAAGATATCACTTGACACAATGACAGTGGAAAAATTAAATGTTACAAGCTGGATTGCTCTATGTTTTAAAAATGCACACAAAAGATTTTGGTGAATGAACGTAACATTTACAATATTTCCAAAAAGGTCAGAGATCTCTTCAATTGATTATGATATCTGCTGAATATTACAGTGAATCTATATTGCAGCAGTTCACTGTACCCAATGGTTGTATTGTGATGTAAATATTTGAAACTGTTACTTAACAAACGATGAACAGTAAGATACATGATAATCTACTGCCATGAATTTCATTCTGTGTCCATTCTGAATGTTGTCATTTGCAATGCATTAAGAGTAGGCAGAATTATACATTTATTTTAATGAAACATACAATAGGATGCTCTCAATTGGGCAAGGCGCCATAGGAATCCTTTGAGAAAGGTGGAAATATCAGCAATGCTGTTAATTAATTATGTCAGTGAAGCTATATTTTGTGTCACAATAGAAATAGCAAGGAAAATACCTGCTGCTAGTAACAGGTGTATAAAATGTGAAATAGCGTGATTACGATTGCCTAAGAGACACAATTACAGAAAAAAAAATTTCAGCAGCATCTAATATTATTCAGGAAATTATTCTTCCTCTACGAATGTTACCATGGAAACCGTTGCATCTAATGTTGGCAGCCATTGTGTGATATCACAACATTCTATTTACGCTTTATACATATTTAAGCATTGGTAATACTTCTCCAATATTTCAATGTCCCAGTGATCTGATGAAGAACTTTAATTTATAAAGTACTCTGTTATGTCCTTGGAATATTTTAAAGTGCTTCATAACCATAAGGTCATAAGGTCATAAGGAATAGTAGAATTATTCGGCCTATCATATAACCATATAACCATATAACAATTACAGCACGGAGACAGGCCCTCTCGGCCCTTCCAGTCCGTGCCGACCATTTGTTTTCCCCTAGTCCCATCTACCTGCACTCAGACCATACCCCTCCATTCCCTTCACGTCCATATACCTATCGACTTTACTTTTAAATGTTAAAATCGATCCTGCCTCCACCACCTCTGCTGGAAGCTCATTCCACACAGCCACCACCCTCTGAGTAAAGAAGTTCCCCCTCACGTTACCCCTAAACTTCTGTCCCTTAATTCTCATGTCATGCCCTCTTGTTTGAATCTTCCCTACCTCAATGGGGAAAAGCTTATCCACATCAACTCTGTCTATCCCTTTCATCATTTTAAAGACCTCATTCAAGTCCCCCCTTAACCTTCTGCGCTCCAAAGAATAAAGACCTAACTTGTTCAACCATTCTCTGTAACATAATTGCTGGAACCCAGGCAACATTCTAGTAAATCTCCTCTGTACTCTCTCTATTTTGTTGACATCCTTCCTATAACTAGGCGACCAAAATTGTACACCATACTCCAGAATTGGTCTTACCAATGCCTTGTACAATTTTAACATTACTTCCCTACTCCTATATTCAATGCTCTGATTTATAAAGGCCAGCACACCAAAGGCTTTCTTTACCACCCTATCTACATGCGATTCCACCTTCAGGGAACTATGCACAGTTATTCCTAGATCCCTCTGTTCCACAGCATTCCTCAATTCCCTACCATTTACCATATATCGTCTACTCCGCCATTCAATCACGGCTGGTCTATCTCTCCCTCCTAACCCCATTCTCCTGCCTTCCCCACATAACCCCTGTACTAATCAATCATCTATCTATCTCTGGCTTAAAAATATCTATTGACTTGGCCTCCACAGCATTCTGTGACAAAGCATTCCACAGGTTCATCACCCTCTGACTAAAGAAATTCCTCCTCATCTCCTTCGTAAAGGACCTCCTTTAATTCTGAGTCTATGATCTCTAGTCCTAGTGGAAACATTCTCTCCACATCCACTCTATCCAAGCCTTTAACTATTCTGTGCATGTCAATGAGGTTCCCCCTCAGGACCAAAGAAGCAAACACTGATATTCTCACATTTAGCAAACTCATTGGGCAACGTTTAAAAAGTCTTTCATTATTCCTGAATTTGCATGAGAGGGCGTTCTCACATAAAGAAGTGGAGATGTTGGCTCTTGAACCAGCTACCTCAGTACCGAACCACTATCTACTTCAACTTAGTGGCACAGTTGGCAGTGGTACAGTTGCTGCCTTACAGCCTTTATAGCTCCTGAGACCCACGTTCAATCCTGACTACGGGTGCTGTCTGTACGGAGTTTGTACGTTCTCCCTGTGACCGCGTGGGTTTTCTCCGAGATCTTTTGTTTCCTCCCAAACTCTAAAGACATACAGGCTTGTAGGTTAATTGGCTTGGGATAGCGTAAACATTGTCCCTAGTGTGTAGGATAGTGATAAGGACCTGTCCCACTTGGGCGACATTTTAGGCAACAAGAGGTTGTCGCATCGTGGTCGGGTCGTGATGCGTTGTGACGCGTGGTGACGCATGTGGTGACGCATGTGGTGACATGCGGGTGATACACGGTGTCTCCCTGCCGCCCCAGGATTTTGGAACGTTCAAAATCCTCAAGCAACATCTGCGTGTCTTATCATGTCGTGCGTCCTTTCGCACGATGACGTACGGGTGACGCATGGTGACGCACGGTCATTGCCTATGCTAATTTATTGTGCGCCATCGAGGAAATTGGTGACGCATGGTGATGCGGTGTGTCATATCCTGTCGTACTACCTGATGGTTTTCAGGTGACATCGCAAAATTGCAAAGTGGGACAGGCCCTTTATTGCGCTGGGATCGCTGGTCGGAGCGGACTCGGTGGGCCGAAGGGTCAGTTTCCACGCTGTATCTATAAACTAAACTAAACTAAACTTGCACTAATATGCTCTAAATCATTGTCTATATCTCTCATTTCCCTTTCCCCTGACAGGTCTGAAAAAGGGTCTCGACCCGAAACATCACCCATTCCTTCTCTCCAGAGATGCTGCCTGTCCCGCTGAGTTACTACAGCTTTTTGTGTCTATCTTCGGATTAAACCGGCATCTGCTGTTCCTTCCTGCACATTATGGTCTGGTTACTGAGTACAACAAATAATTCACCATGTTATTGTTCATTGGATACTGTACCTATTTGTTGTGTTTCTGCATGTAAAACCGTAGCAAGTAAGAATGCCATTGTTCCAGTCATGGTGCATGTGACAACTAAACACTTTTGACACTCTTGAAATACTGCAGCTGTAAAAACTCAAATATGCCAGCACTTATATCAATGCATTGACATATTGTCACATACTGTACATGGCATGAAGGTGACTGTTCACATTTAAGTTGTTATTCTGCTTTTGTCTTTTCATCGATCTTTGAATGGATTTCACACTCAGCACTTCCATTCCCTGCAATGCTGTTTCTCATCATAAACCCTGTGTAAACATTTGCTGATCTGTAATTGAGATCACTACAGAAAATATTCAGGTGAACTCTAAAAATTCAATGACCTTCTGAAATCACTATTTTCTGGGAGCACATTATTATATTAGCAGCTCGCACACCAGCAATCAGAATGCGATAAACAGCAGTTTTGTACTATGTAATGAATCAGATAAAAATGAATGGATCATTAAAGGAAAGCAACAAAATGATTCCAAATCTAGTTAAACTAATATTGAAGCCAGAGATTCATGTCATAATCTGATGGAAGAAGGTGACCTGATATTAATATCAATACGTTTCCCACCAGAGCTTCCTAATTGAACAAACATTATTCTGACAGGTATAATTCTGACAGACTCAATGGCGAGAACATTTTATAAACTTTATTTCTGAATGAAACTTCCTGTTTCGCACAGCTCAATTTCATGAAAACTAAACATTATTCTTTATGTAGCCTTGTCATGTTTCCATTCCATGCTGCATTTTTATAACTCTTTGGCATTGCACCCCTTGCACTCTTTTATAGTTATTCCCTTCCTGAGTTTCTCTCCTTCTTCACACACTTTGTTTTTCTCACTTTGTCCACTAGTTTGCCAGTGGTTAGGCTGCATTCACTGCGACTAAAACAACTGCTTGCCACATGAAATCGAAGGCAGCTGCTAAAGGAACCAGTACCAAAGAAAGATATAGCATAGATTAGCAGGATAAAACCAACCCACTACAGCAATGTGTCGGAAGGAACTGCAGATGCTGGTTTACACTGAAGATAGGCTCAACATGCTGAAGTAACTCAGCGGGACAGGCAGCATCTCTGGAGAGAAGGAATGGGTGATGTTCCGGGTCGAGACCCTTCTTCAGACTGAGAGTCAGCGGATAGAGGGAGACACAGAGATAAGGAAGTGTAAGGTGTGAAAAATGAGACATCAAAGCAGATGTAGATCAAGAAAAATGCCAAATAGATCATTGTAAAGGGCCTGTCCCATGGACCTAATCCACGAGTTTTGAAGACCCTAGATGAGTTGAAAAAAATGTCAAGGTCGTGTTGACTCGCCAAAGTAAAAGACCTCGTATGACCATGTCTACGACCTCCTACAATTATGTCTACGATCTCCTACGACCCTCCTCGACCTCAGTCTTCCACACCTAAGACTAACTACGACTAGCTATGAGTGGAAAATGATCACATGATAAAATTATGTCATGTTTGCTTTTTTTTTCTCGGGCCAGTCACCAACCTACAACTACCTACGACTATCTACGACTACCATCACGACCTACCTATGACCTACCTACAAGTAAAAAGTATCAATTTTCTCCATGCCTGCCGTTTTTTTTACTCGTGGACATTTTTTTTCTATCAGGCTGGAAAAAACGGCCTACTTGAGGCCACGAGTACGCGGAGACCACTCACGAGCATGAGGAAGAGTTACGAAGACCTCCTACAACCTCCTACGACCTCGTAACGACCATGCTGCGAGTATGAGTCAAGGGCAAACTCGGCAGAGGTCGCCAATTAGGTCGTGAAAGTGGGACAGGGGTCTTTATCTAGAAGAAGGTGACAACAAAGCATACTGAAATAATATTTAATCAGGGAACAGTCAGACTTGTTTGGAGAACTAGGATGGGGAAGGAAGGAGAGAGAGGGAAAGCAAAGGTTACTGGAAGTTAGAGAACACAGCAATGAGCCGTGAAGTTCAGGCTGAAACAGACCTGCAGGAAATGGAACCACAACGCAACAGCAGTTAGAATGTACTGGAGATACTCAACAGACTATGCAGCTGCAGTGGAGAGGGCATTAGAGTCAAAGTTTCAGGTCAATCACAGTTGTTTTCAAACTGTTTCTGAGGCTTGGATTAGCATATTAGCAACAGGGGGATGTTCTTTAGTCAAAATCAGGCCATTTAGCCCATCAAGTCAACCACACCGTTCCAATCTATCTTTCCCCCTTCACCCAATTCTTCTGCCTTCTCCCAGTAATCTTTAACACCTTTACTAATGAAGAAGCTGTCAATGTCCACTTTAAAAATATCCACTGACTTGGCCTCCACAGCCGTCTGTGGCAATTAATTCCCCAGATTCACCACCCTCTTGCTAAATTAATTCCTCCTCAGCTCCCCACTAGTTTTCCCCACTAGTGGAAACATTCCTCTCCACATCCACTCTATCCAGGCCTTTCATAATTTGCTTAGTTTCAATGAGGTTCCCCCCTCATCCTTAGTGAGGGCAGGCCCAGAGCCATCAAATACTCGCCAGAGGGGAAACTCGCCAGTCCTTTGATTGCCCTGCAGAGGTAGTGGTTGGAGCTGATCTGGTCGAGTGGCATTTGAAAGACTTTTGGATAGTCATATGGACACGCAGGGAATGGAGAGATATGGGTTTTATGCAGGGAGATCGGTGATGGTCTTGACATCACGTTTGGCACAGACATTGTGGGCCGAAGGGCCTCTTTTAGTACTGGTCTGCGGTGCATGTCTTCTTTCCACGTCAGTCATTAAGTCAATGTCACAAAGTTGATGGAGTAACACAGCAGAACAGGGAAAACATGAATAGGTGAGGTTTCGAGTTAGGACCCTTCTCCAGACTGATTGTGGTGAGGGAGAGAAAACTGTAAGAGAGGTGCGGCCAGGACAAAGCCTGGCAAGTGGGGTGGATACAGGAGGGGGGGGGGGGGGGGGGGGGGGGGGGGGGGGTGGATACAGGAGGGGGGGTAATATGCAGATGGTTGAACAAAGACCATAGATTGAAAGACAAAAAGTGTGAGATAAGAGGATAAGGATAGAAGACGTGTGAATGGTGAAGCAAAAGGAGGGAATATAGGTGGAAGGGGATGAAGGAGGGTGAAGGGGTGGAACGGTGTGAATCCAGGTGGGACATGAGGAAGAGAAGGGGGAAAAAGGCAGGGAGAGGAGCAGGGTCTTTGTTTGCAGGAAGGAACAGCAGATGTTGGTTTCAACCGAAGATAGACACAAACAACTGGAGTAACTCAGTGGGTCACCCAGCATATCTGGATAAAATGATTAGGTGACTTCGAGTTGAGACCCTCCTTCATTCTGAAGAAGGGCCTTGACATGAATTGTCACCTATTCCTTTCATCCAGAGATGCTGTCTGACCTGCTGAAGTTACTCCAGCTTTGTGTGTCTATCTTCTCTCTTCCAGCTTTCTTCATCTCTCTTCCAGCTTTCTTCCCCCCATCAGAATCAATTCCTACTATCCAGAGATAGTAACTCAGCGGGTCAGCTGCTGAAGTTACTCCAACGTTTTGTGTCTGTTTGTTTGTAAGTTTGATCCATGGGCAGTAAGCTACCCCAGCAGATTATGAAGTGCTGTTCCTCCAGTTTGCATGTGGTCTCACTCCTGCTGTCATTGATGGAATCCTCACCCGGGTCTCCTCTCTGGACCTTAGCTCTGCTCTTACTATCCCCAGACAGAACAAGGATGATGTTCCCCTGGTTCATCCCTTTCACCCGTCTACAACTCATCATTCTCCAACATTTCCGCAACCTTCAACGTGATCACACCACTGTCGCATCTTCCCAAACCCAGCCCTTTGTACCTCCTCAGAGGCCACCTCCTCTAGAACTCCTTGGTTCACTTACCCCCTACTCACCCAAACCACCCCCTCCCCAGGTACTTTCCCCTGCAACCTGTCCCTACACATCCTCCTTCACATCCCTCCAGCTGAGACAGCAGTTTATGTGCACCTCACCTAGCCTCACCTATTGCATTATCTAACCTCACCTATTGCATTTATCATTCCCGATGTGACCTCTTGTACATCGGCAGGTCCAAGCTTAGACTTGCAGAACATTCCACCAAATACTTGCTTGGTCTGCCAGGTCCTGCAGGATCTTCCCTTCCGCCTGTATTCCTTCCTCTGGCTTCACAATTAGCACTTCTTCTATCCTTAACTCCTCATCTCATACATTTTGTTTGTTATCTCTGGTCTCTGTCCAACCATCTGCTTATCAATAAAACACCTCACCTGTATCCACCCACCACCTGTCAGGCTTTGACCTGGCCCCATCTCTCTTCCAGCTCTCTTCCCCCCACCACAATCAATCTGATAAAGGGTCCTGACCTGAAATGACACCTATCCAGTTCTCCAGAGATGCTGCCTGACTTGCTGTGTAAAGGGCCTGTCCCACTTTCACGACCTAATTCATGACCTCATCCGAGTTTATCCTTGACTCATACTCGCAGCATGGTCACAGGTCGTAGGAGGTCGTAGGTAGATCGTAGGTAGGTTGTGATGCTAGTCATAGGTACTCGTGGCATCAAGTAGGTTGGGGCATTTTTTCAACATGATGAAAAATGTCCATGAGTAAAAAAGGCCATGAATTAAGTTGTGAAAGTGGGACAGGCCCTTAACTCAAGCACCATGTGTCTTCATTTGTAAACCAGCATCTATCTGTAGTTCCTTGCATATCCTTAAGTCAATGTGCCAGGTTCTTGGAAGCCTGGAGATGAGCAGATATACTTCAGCTTGCATTTGGGGAAAGTTTAAAACCAGCTGAGGCTTTATTTAACTTGGGTGGAAAGCATTTATTGGAACCAATTTGAAAATGGAACATTCATGGTAAATGTTGATTCTTTTTGTGAATGAGCATATGTTGTGTTAATTATGTGATATTATTTATAAAGGAATAGACCATTCAGCCCATCACACGTTTTCTTTTTTACAATTAGATAATTTTTCATTAATCCACTTTGCCAGCTGCAACCTTATTACAATACCAATCTAAATATGTCAATTTTACTTTAAAAAATGTCAAGACATTTTTCATAGGGAAGATTCACAGGCTTCTGCCTTCAAACATGAATGCCTTGCTCTATGCATCATACTCATTCTGGATTCCCTCAGCAGTGCAAATCATTTCTTGCTAATTACCCTCCTAAATGTTTTAATCACTTTACATAGCTTCCATAGAACATTATTTTTGTTCTCGAAGGAAAGGAATGCAACCTTTTAAACTAGTGGAACAGCATCTCATATCCTGACTTTCTAGCCTTCAATCCAACAGCATTTACGTTGAACTCCCAAATCTCAGGTAACCTGCTTCACTTCAGTCCCTCCTTTCCCACACATACCCCTCTTTCCCACCATCACCCTATCTCCTCAAGCCCAGATGCTTCCCCATCCATTCTAACTGCCCAACATCCACATACTTCCCATATCGAGTCCACTGCAGCCTACCTCCACTATTAGGTCCCATACTCTACCTTCCTTTTCCATCAGATTCCATCATCTGCACCTCCTAGTTATCTCCGCAAATCATGTCCTCCAGCTCTCTCTCTAGCCCATTTGACTTTATCCACCCCTGCTCACCAAGATGGACATCTTGCTTGTTAGCTCTTGCACCACCACTGCCCCACCTCTTCATACTGGCTCCTTCCCCTCTACTCGTTGAGTCCAGGTGAAAGGTCTCAGCTGGAAAAGTCGACTGTCCATTTTTCTCCAATGATGTGATGGACCTGCTGAATTCCTATGAAATAAACTCTTTTAATTTCAGTACACACCTGTCTAACTCAATCTTTCTCAAATGTGGTGTCACTAATGTATTGATCGATTTTCCATAACTTCAAATTTTCTTTTGGTGATAAAAGCTGACATACCACCATCTTTCCAACGTTCGACCTGTGACCATTTACTGATTTTTAAATATCTTAGATCTCCACAACTTCTCGATTCTCCACAGTTCCTGAAAATACACTGATCTCTCTCCAAGGGCCACAATGATCCTGACCTGCCACCATCTTTCTGTTCATTGATCAACCATAACTCTTTAAAATGTTGGTTTTCTCTGTATTATTTACTATTTTACTTAACGATTTGTCAACGGACTTGGACACTACATTTTGTCATCTAAATCATTCAAAGACATCATAAAAAATAAACAAGTGCTCAGTACATGTCCCTGACATAAGGTAAAATTTGAGAACATTATTTCCACTCTTTTGTCTAAACATTCTTCCCCAGTTGTTGTGTCTAATTATGGAAGTAAATTTAGGCAAGGGTGGAGAACACTACATGCCCCGTACATCAGGTTCTCAGAACTTGCAGGATGTGTACGAAAGAACTGCAGATGCTGGTTTAAATCGGAGGTAGACACAAAATACTGGAGTAAATCAGCGGGACAGGCTGCATTTCTGGAGAGATGGAATGGGTGACATTTTGGGTAAACTGAAGAAGGGTCTCAACCCGAAACGTCACCCATTCCTTCTCTCCAGAGATGCAGCCTGAAAGCACCCTCCACCCCGGAGCCAGTGAAACTGAAGCAGGGTTGAGAACGGTTTCGGCGAGGCAGTGCTGGAGCGGTTTCCTCATGATCCCAGCGGCGGGCGGGCTGGAGGAAAGCGAAGCATCAGCGGGCTCGGTGAGGAGTTTCGCTCCGGCCACAGTGTTGCACTTTAGTTGTAGTTTGACGGGGGGGGGGGGGTAATTGTCTTTTTGTTACATTTTTATTGCGATTTTTTAAACTATCATTAATTATTTATTAACTATGGCGATAGATGTGGCCCGACAGACATGGGTCTTTGCTCCTTTGCAGAACAAGGTCGCCCACCCCTGTATTAAACCTTTTTGGACACTCACTCATTAAAATATTTTAAGTATAATTTGGTGATGTATTTTAATCAGACTTTGTCAATTGTTTCAGAAACTTTAGGATTAGTTATTCAGCAGTGTTCTTTTGACAGACTTTAGCTAAAAGTGAATTGTATTATCAAAGGTTATGTAAATAGACTATTATTGACAATGCAGGGAGACTGGTCCCTTTTGTATTTAAATCAGTAAAAAAAAACTTGCATTTCATGACCTCAAGACATCCCAAAGTGCTTTCAAATCAGTGGAACAATTTTTGAAGATTTTTATTTTGTTATAATTTATTTATGTTAATTTGTTGCAAAAGAATCCAAGGCAGCCTTGGTACAAACCATTTTACTCATTATCAATAGAGAGATGTTTGGGTTCAAGCCCTTAAGGTCTCCAAACCGTTGCATTAAAATTGACTATTTTCATCTATAGTAAAATAACAGGAAAGATGTAGTTTAAAAAAAGCTGATGCATAAAATTTTGTCAGCCCTTATCAATTAAAATTGGCACTGAAATTTGGGCCCAAAAACTACAATTCCCTTTCCCAACACAAAGATGCTGCTGCCAGAAACAGAGAGAGGATAAAATACTAAAGCCAAATAATGAGTGAATCGTGGTGAAGGTGGATGGATGAGGGTTGAGGTTGTATTCTGCCAGTCATTCAGTCTATTTATATTCAAACATAGATACATAGACAATAGATGGAGTAGGCCATTTGGGTCTTCGAGCCAGCACCGCCATTCAATGTGATCATGGCTGATCATGCATAATCAGTATCCCTTTCCTGCCTTCTCCCCATATCCCTTGATTTTGCTAGACCTAAGAGCTCTAACTAACTCTCTTTTAAATGCATCCAGTGAATCGGCATCCGCTGCCTTCTGTGGCAGAGAATTCCACAAATTCACAACTCTCTGCATGAAAAAGGTTTTCCTCATCTCAGTCCAAATTGGCCTACCCCTTATTCTTAAACTATGGCCCCGGGTTCTGGACTCCCCCAACATCGAGAACATGTTTCCTGCTACCAGCGTGTCCTATCCCTTAATAATTTTATACGTTTCTATAAGATCCCCTCTCATCCTAAATTTCAGTGAATACAAGCCCAGTCGCTCCATTCTTTCATCAAATAATAATAATAATAATAATAATAATAATAATAATAATAATAATAATAATAATAATAATAATAATAATAATAAATGTATTTGTATAACAACTTTAAAAACAATTCAAAGTGCTTCACATCAGTGCAGGTACTAATTTGATACATACAACAGTAGACAGACCTAACAATACATACATAAACTGTTTGCAGCGCCCCCTCAGAGGGGCTCAAAAACGCTAGGGACTAGAAATAGGTTTTGAGTCGTGACTTAAAGGAGTCGATGGTGGGGGCAGGTTTGATGAGGAGCGGGATGCTATTCCACAGTCTCGTTGCTGCAACCGCAAAAGCGTGGTCACCCCTGAGCTTAAACCTAGACCGCGGGACAGTCAGTAGCCCCAAGTAGGCCGACCTGAGGGACCTGGAGGTAGAGTGGTTGGTAAGAAGATTTTTTATATTGGGGGGGGGGGGGGGGCAAGCCCGTTAAGGGTTTTGTAAATGTATAAGAGGTGCCTGAAGTTGATTCTCTACCATACTTGGAGCCAGTGGAGAGAGGCCAGGTTCGGGTCAGGATGACAGTCCCACCATCCCAGGGATTAACCTCGTGAACCTACGCTGCACTCCTCAATAGCAAGAATCAATCAATCATTTGGTTCAATCATTTGAACCAAAGATGCTTCAAACCATTGTCTTGATGCAGAAAGTGCAACAGGCTAAAATTACTGAGAGGCATTGCATTGAGCTGTAGATCAGTGTTCACAGACATACTATGGGGCATTTGTCTTGACAAATCCTACAATGATGGATTGCATTACTTCAGAGCATGTAGGGAAATGCAGATTAAAATAACCTATTCTCACCTTCTGGGATATCCCAGCTATCTACACATTTTAAACAAATGCCAGTAATGACTAGTGTGTGACAAGCTGCAATCCCTTTTTATTTTCACATAACCATGCCTGTGTCGGTAAGCCACGTATTCAGTTCAGGTCCCAGTCTCATTTATATTCTAGACAGCATGGTTGGTTTCTCACTAAAATGAATAACGTAAATCTGCACTGATTTAATTCACCTGCAAAATTTATGCAAGATGGTCTAGGGAAAAAATAAGATGTTAAATTCTGAATTGCAAGTCTTAAATATCCATGACAGTTTACTTCTACTGGGTAATATAAGCATTTATTTATCACTTTTGCTGCCATCCCCAAACATAAGATTAAGGTCTATGTTTTGAACAATACAAATGGAACCTGGCTTTACATCAATGCAATCTCACATTCTGTTCATTATGAAATGTGAAAATTAAGGAAAGGATAATAAAATATGAACATTAAGAGTGCAAATGTCCACGACCATTTATATATATATGAAGTATGAGTTAGAATTAGGCCTTGCACTAAGAGGAAAGATTTTTTTCAGCAAAGTAGTCTTAGCCCACTTCTAATTCATTTTGTATTTTAACATCAGGTTCACATATTACAAATTTAGCATAAATAATGGTGCTGAAACCAAATACCAATGGCAATAATCTGATATTTCTGATATTTTGTTATCACGGAGCTGAAACTACTTTACATCAATGGCAACCACGTCATATTTCTTGTATATTGTTAGCATACAGGAGGCTGCCAAGCGGTCCATTGAGTGCTCAGAGCAACCTCATCAGTTCAATTCACCTACTTGTTTCTCTGTATCCAAGTCTCGCCCATACGCCTGTGAACTCCATCCTGATTCTCCTTCCACAACCTACACTTAGGGTAAGGGCAATTAACCTTTAGCACATTTGGGATGTGAAGTGGAGACCAGTTTGACCAGAGGGAGACCCGTATGATCACAGGGTGAATGCATAATCTCTGCACAGACAGTCCCCAGAGTCTGGTTTGAATGTGGGTCGCTGGAGCTGTGTGGCAGCAGAAGCAGCAGCAGCAACACTAACTGCTCAGCTACTGCGTTACCACGAGCAAACCTGAAGCAAAAGTAGATGATTATATCAATAGACAATGGGTGCAGGAATAGGCCGATCGGCCCTTTGAGCCAGCACCGACATTCACTGTGATCATGGCTATCATTCACAATCAGTACCCTGTTCCTGCTTTCTCTCCATATCCTTAACTCCGCAATCCCTAAGAGATCCATCTAACTCTCTCTTGAAAGCATCCAGAGAGCCAGCCTCCACTGCCCTCTGAGGCAGCAAATTCCACAGACTCACAACTCATAGGGGGCGCCGTCCAGTTGGTTTGGCTGCCCAGCCTGCAGCTGTCTGTTTTTTAACTTCTTTCTTTTATTTTTAGTGAGTTTTAGTATTTTGTTTTGGAGTTCTAGTCTTTTTTATGTGGGGGGTGGGGGGGAGGGAAGGGGGAAACTACTTTTCAGGGTCTCTACCTGGTCGGAGAGGCAGCTTTTCTCCGGGCTGCAACTTCGACCCGTCCTTCGCGGCCTACCAGCGGGCCTGGAGAGGCGTTTCCTGAGGGGACCCGTCCGCAGTTTCGGAGGCGGCGCAGCACCATCGTGAAGCACCATCGTGGAGCGGAGCGGGCGATACTTTGCCTGGGTCACCGCGCTGGAGCTCCAGAATGCTGAGACCGCAGGTGAACATCGCGGAGCTGCGGGACTGTGGAGCGGCCGGCAGCGCTGAACTTTAACATCGGGAGCCTGGGATCTCTCGGCGAGATCACCAGTGGTGGAGCTCCATCCGGCGTGGCCTTGTCGGCTTCGGAAACCACGGACTCCGGTAAGGAAGCGGCCGTTCCAGGTGTCCCAAGCCGCTGAGAGGACTCTCCTGAAGCTGGAGCACCATCACCCGGCGAGAAGGCCTTAAACATCGGGCCGCTGTAGCGCCAACCGCGGAGGCCTCAATAGGCCCGACTATGGGTGGACATGGGGATGGGACTGGACTTTGTGCCTTCCCCCACGGTGGGAACCATTGTGGGGGGATGTTTTTTTATGTTCATTGTTAATTCTTTAGTGTTGTGTCTTATCTTTATCTGTGTGCTGCTTGGCAAGTCAAATTTCACTACACCAATCGGTGTATGTGACAATAAATGTCCTTTGTCCTTTGTCTGTGTGTAAAAGGTTTGCCTCATCTCCTTTCTAAATGGCTTACCACTTATTCTTAAACTGTGGCCCCTGTTTCTGGGTTCCCCCCACATTTGGAACATGTTTCCTGCCTCTAGTGTACCCAAACCTTTAATCTATATTACTAAAAGTCTGATCTTGACCGCTATTGGCCCACTATGCTGCGATTTCCGAGAGAACGCCGCCACCTGTGGCCGTCATTTTTGGCCACCTCGCTCAGAGCTCCCCTCCGCCTTCCGGGACCAGAGGATTTTTCCCATCGATGAAAAATGAGAGAGATATTAATGTTTTTTTTTAAATCCCCATTGTCTCTGTTCTCTCTGCTGCCCCCGCTGGCGGCAGGGGGGAGGGGGGAGGGACTATAAAACCCAGAAGTGTCGTGCCACACTCAGTCTCTGCCGGACCCAGGAAGTGAGAGAGTCACGGCTCTCTGAGTTGTGAATAACACTGAACGTACGTCTACTCCACGATGAGTCCCATTGATGTGGCAGCTTCCAAATCGTTTACCTTCTTTTTTAAAAGTTTGTGTTCACAAAATGGATTTTGGTTGTCGGGTGGCTGTGGCCCAAATGTTTGCCTCGCCTTTTTAAAGAGTTTGTGTTCACAAAATGGATTTTGGTTGTCGGGTGGCTGCGGCCCAATTGTTTGCCTCGCCTTTTTAAAGAGTTTGTGTTCACAAAATGGATTTTGGTTGTCGGGTGGCTGCAGCCCAATTGTTTGCCTTGCCTTTTTAAAGAGTTTGTGTTCACAAAATGGATTTTGGTTGTCGGGTGGCTGCAGCCCAATTGTTTGCCTCGCCTTTTTAAAGAGTTTGTGTTCACAAAATGGATTTTGGTTTTCGGGTGACTGCACCCCTATTGCTTGCCTTGCCTTTTTAAAGAGTTTGTGTTCACAAAATGGATTTTGGTTGTCAGGTGGCTGCAGCCCAATTGTTTGCCTCGCCTTTTTAAAGAGTTTGTGTTCACAAAATGGATTTTGGTTGTCGGATGGCTGCAGCCAAGTTGTTTTTCCTTAGCTTGGCTTTTAAAATCATTGCAACAGTTGGCTGCCAGCCCAAGAATCCATTCGGCCCACAATGTCTATACGAGCGCTCTGGAAACCAGTATCTTCGGCCCGCAACACCCATACTAGCGCAACAGGACCCCCCCCCCCCCACTGGCGAGCAATATTGGAATTGGTGGAGAGGTGGAATATTGCATTGGTGACCAGCCCTCCTCTGTGATGCTGGGACCCAACGGGTCCCACTTAGTCTAGTAATCTTCTATGTTTCAATAAGATCCCCTCTCACCCTTCTAAATTCCAGAGTATACAACCCCAGCTGCTCCATTTGTCTCCAGTGCCACACCATAGAAATTGAAAACGAAACAGGAACACCTTCAAGGGAAATCTTATATTGCCCACCCACTTTGATTTTGTCAAGTGACTTATCTTGTAATAGATCTGTCAGGTTCTTCAGAAAAAATGTCAGCCCTTCTACAAGTAACCATGGTAATGGATCTGTAAAAAAATCTGCAGCACACAGGAAATAATGCTCTTTGCTGTGATTATTTCAGATAAGTTTAATTACAGGCCCAGAACAGAAAGCCTTCTTGAAGAAATACCATAGGCATGTTACACTTTGATTCTCACTCCATCCACAATTGTTCTTCTCGTGAATGGCAACGTCCTCTGGTTCCTGACAATCTGAAGTTTATATATTGGATGCGAGGTTTAAGACAATGGATGTCAATACATCCTACACACAGGGATGTGAATCAAATTAAAATATGTAACTTGTCATGTACAGAACAAAATGTTTATCATTTGGTCACATATATAATAATAGTTAACTGTATTTTAAAGTAATCTCAAATATGCATTGCATGTTCTGGTGAGTTAACAGGACAACAGCCAGTGATACTTGACTTTATTTAAACTCAAGATAAGGGATATTACCACAATCTTTCAGAAAGCCTCCCATCACCCATCTCCTTCAACAAATCCATCCATTGTCACTCCCCTCCCCCCCCCCCCCCCGATATAACTGCTAGAATTTCCTATCATGGTTCTCAAAACTATTGTATTCCAACTATTGTAAACCAGCAGTATTCAAAGGTTCAAAGGTCTTTTATTGTCACGTAAGGCACAGTGATATTCGATTCACCAGTATTTATCAGTCTTGAAAACCAGATACTGAATACTGGACTTCTTGTTCCACAGGATCAATACTAAAATGGACATTGTATGTCGAGATCAAGACTGAAGAGAGCCCTTTCCACGCTAATTAAAATCATCCTTTGGATGATGATTACTGCAATGAGGTGGTATGACTGAAGTTGTGGAGGAACTCAAAGCCAATCCCAGAGGTTTGCAGCTATTGTCCATATACAGCCACTGATACAAACTTGACCTGATCAGCTATTTGCATTCCTCTTTAACTGAAATTTCAAATGACACAGTTACATTCTATGATCAGTTCCCTCTCATTTTTAGGACACCTGCCTATCATTCCTTCAATAGGGCCTAATGCACCACGCTGAAAATTACAATTACTTTTTAGTTTTCCCTTCAGAGAAGATCAATTTATTTAATTTGTTTAAAAAAAGGACAAATAATTGTAGAACAAAATTTGGCACAATAAACATGGGTGGATATGCAGAAATCTCAGTGGGAGATGAAATCTTCGTACTTGGAAGCAGAATTTACATCCTGAAAATAATCAATACCACTCTGGAGTTACAAAGTTACGCATTAGTCCCTGTAGCTCGAGCACAAGTAACCTAACTGGATCAATACTGATTTTTAATTATAAACATTACTCAAAAACTCTAGAAATATCTGAAAAATAATTCATGCTGCCACCTTGGTTGGAGGTCTTATGTAGAGACTGAAAGTTTGCTTTCAAATGCCAAATGACTTCCTTCCACATTGCACGGATTTCTTGATCCAAGAGGCGTTATTTCCAATATAAACCCCAACTGTACATCTCTCTCCATTTGTACCAAGAACAGAGTGGCCTTAATGGCCTGTCCCACTTGGGCGACCTAATCCGCGAGTTCTGGCGAGTTTGCCCTCGACTCATACTCGCAGCATGGTCGACACGAGGTCGTAGGAGGTCTTCGTAACTCTCCTTCATGCTCGAGTGGTCTCCGCATACTTGAGGCCTCAGCTAGGTCGCGGTGTTTTTTCAATATGTTCAAAAATGCCCTCGAATAAATAAGGGTCGCCATGGAAAAAAATCGATACTTTTTTTACTCGTAGGTTTAGTGGTAGTACGTCGTAGTAGGTTGGCATGTTAGTCGTAGGTAATCGAGGGTAGTCGAAGGTGGTCGAAGGTAGTCGTAGGTAGTCTTCATCATAGTTGAAGGGAGATCAAAGGTGATCGAAAGAGGTAGTCTTCACTCTCCACTATTCGGTGTCCAATTTTTCCAGTTAGTCGTAGCTAGTCGTAGCTAGTCGAAGCTGGTCTTCAACACAGGTCGAAGGAGGTATTCTACATAGTCGAAGGAAGTCTTCAACGTGACACTTTTTCGAACTCTTCTAAGCTTGTCAATTAGGTCGCCCAAGTGGGACAGCCCCCCCCCTATGGGCATTTGTTACAAAATGGCCTAAAAATCCTTTTCATTTTAATATTTGCATTGGCCATAAAGAGTTGACATACACCCTTCATTTTTATGGCGACAGCCCGTCAAATTATTGACGTAAAAACCAAGCCTCCAAATGTTTGAACATCATGGTAAGAATAGGATGGGTAGCCAGGGATTTAAGGTTTGGCCAAGCCTCAACCTTTGCTACCCACTTTGAACCAGAAAATCCAAGGCCCCATTCCCTTTGCTGAAACTGCTGAGTGGAAACATGAAATATCCGAATATCTGTGAGCATGAGGAAAAGGAGAAAGTAATAATATCTTCCATCTTTTGACTTGTTTCTTTTAAATAAGTAAGTAAGTAAGTAAGTTTATTGGCCAAGTATTCACATACAAGGAATTTGCCTTGGTGCTCTGCCCACAAGTAACAACATGACATACAGTGTCGTAGTAGGTCAATAGGAAGAATTCTTTTATAGTCCAGTTTAATAGGAAAATTCCAGTTTAATAGGAAGAATCCTTATTTCGTTCATTTAGAAATACAACTGCAAAGAGATATTTCATAGGTGGAAGGCGTTTTTTCCAACTGTTCTTATAAAAAGCCACAACAAGGAAATTGTACTTTTCTTTCCATGTTTTTTAGATGTTGATGAACCCAATATTTTCAGCCTTCATTCCATTTTTCCAATCCATGTCCTTTATATCAGAGATTGCTGTTTGCACTCTCTGGTTCAAATTCATACATAATCCTGCATTTTATATACGAATCAACGAGGGATAATATGCAGCAGGATTTACCATGAAGAAATTTATATTCCTTCTGAAAGAAAATTGAAGATCAAGGGTTTGGGATGAGGTTTTACCTTGCAAGTGATAATGTAATATCCAGAGAGGACTGAACCTGATGAAAATCTTACATTAATATATGGTGTTCGAGAAAAAACAAATTTCATCTGGTCTCCTGGAGCATCGAAGGATTTGACTTGATCCTCATTTCTAATTTAGGATATTTCATTGCCTACTTTTGACTTAAGTGGAGCATGGATCGTTGCAGCTGAAGAATCCCTCTGCTGCGACTGTAATTGATCCAGTTACATGTATGCCTTGAATGACTTACATTAAAAGCACTTGACCCCAATGTTGGCTTTTTCCAGGTACTGTCTGTAGGGAGTTTGTACTCTCTCCCCATGACCTTAGCGGGTTTTCTCCGAGATCTTCGGTGTGCTCCCACACTCCAAAGACATATTGGCTTGGTATAAATGTAAATTGTCCCTAGTGTGTGTAGGATAATGTTAATGAGCTGTTCGGTAAGGTCTTAGTGGGCCGAAGGGCCTGTTTTCATGCTGTATCTCTAAAACTAAAAACAAAATGAAAAGTGAGATTGTCTAACAAATAAGAAACAGCATTCAGCTTTTCCCAAACCAGCTGAATCACATCAACAACTATGGCCACCGACATAGACAATAGACAATAGGTGCAGGAGTAGGCCATTTGGCCCTTCGAGCCAGCACCGCCATTCTATGTGATTATGGCTGATCATCCCCAATCAGTGCCCCATTCCTGCCTTCTCACCATATCCCCTGACTCCGCTATCTTTAAGAGCCCTATCTAGCTCTCTCTTGAAAGTATCCAAAGAACCAGCCTCCGCCGCCCTCTGAGGCAGAGAATTCCACAGACTCACAACTCTCTGTGTGAAAAAGTGTTTCTCGTCTCCGTTCTAAATGGCTTACCCCTTATTCTTAAACTGTGGCCCCTGGTTCTGGATTCCCCCAACATTGGGAACATGTTTCCTGCCGCTACTGTGTCCAAACCCTTAATAATCTTATAAATTTCAATAAGAACCCCTCTCATCCTTCCAAACTCCAGAGTGTACAAGCCCAGCTGCTCCATTCTCTCAGCATATGACAGACCAGCCATCCCAGGAATTAACCTTGTAAACCTACGCAGCACTCCCTCAATTGCAAGAATGTCCTTCCTCCAATTAGGGGATCAAAACTGCACACAATACTCCAGGTGTGGTCTCACTAGAGCCCTTTACAACTGCAGAAGGACCTCTTTGCCCCTATACTCAACTCCTATTTTTATGGAGGCCAACATGCCATTTCCGTTTTCACTGCCCGCTGTACCTGCATGCTTACTTTCATTGACTGAAGAACAAGGACCCCCAGATCCCGTTGTACTTCCCCTTTTCCCAACTTGACACCATTTAGATAATAATCTGCCTCCCTGTTTTTGCCACCAAAGTGGATAACCACACATTACCAAATCCTCTTGCTTCCCGCTCATTGTTGCTACGTTGTAATTCTCTTTTATTTTAATACTGTCCCTGACATCCTTTGTCAGCCACAGTTGCCCCTTACTCCCCTTGGAATCTTTTTTCCTCTTTAGAATGAACTGAAGGTACACATAAATGCTGGAGAAACTCAGCGGGTGCAGCAGCATCTATGGAGCGAAGGAAATAGGCAAAGTTTTGTGCCAAAACCCTTCTTCAGACTTCAATTCTTCTTGGAATGAACTGATCCTGCACTTTCAGTATTATTCCTAGAAATACCTGCCATTGTTGTTCCACTATCATCCCTGCTAGTGTATCTTTCCAGCCAACTTTGGCCAGCTCCTCCCTCATGGCCCCATAGTTCCCTTTATTGAACTGCAACACTGACACCTCTGATTTACCCTTCTCCCTCTCCAATTGTAGATTAAACTTGACCATATTATGGTCACTACCTCCAAATGGCTCCTTAACCTCAAGTTCCCTTATCAAATCCGGTTCCTTGCACAATACTAAATCCAGAATTGCCTTCTCCCTGGTAGGCTCCAATACAAGCTGCTCTAAGAATCCATCACGGAGGTGCTCCACAAACTCCCTTTCTTGGGGTCCAGTACCAACCTGATTTTCCCAGTCTACCTGCATGTTGAAATCTCCCACAAAAACTGGAGCATTACCTTTACTACATGCTAATTTTAACTCCTGATTCAACTTGCACCCTATATCCAGACTACTGTTTGGGGGCCTGTAGATGTCCCATTAGGGTATTTTTACCCTTACAATTCCTTAGTTCTATCCATATTGACTCCACATCTCCTGTTTCAATGTCACCCCTTGCAAGGGACTGAATTTAATTCCTCACCAACAGAGCTACCACACCTCCTCTGCCTACCTGTCCATCTTTTCGATAGGAGGTATACCCTTGAATATTCAGTTCCCATCCCTGGCCCTCTTGCAGCCATGTCTCTGTATTTCCCACAAAATCATACTTGCCAGTTCCTAACTGAGCCTCGAGCTCATGCACTTTATTTCTTATACTTCGCGCATTCATATACAACAATTTGATCTCGGTATCCACCTCCCCTCTCGCACTGCTCGCAATTGGCTGGCCCTGACTTTACTCTCTTATTCTTTCTCGAACTTTCCTTTCCATTAATTCGGGAATCTGTTGTAACTTTTCCTGTACTCACTTCCCCTTTAACTCCATCTTTATACTCCCAATTTGTCAATTTCCCTCCTTCACACTATTTGGTTTAAAGCCACACAAATGTAATTCAGATCCCGTAGAGCATACATGTTTACCAATCCATCAGGTAAATGGATTCACCAAGACCATTTTGTAGCCCCGGTTTGAACATTTATTCATTCAGCACTGCTCTCAATGTGGAGGAGAAGAGTCATAAGTAAAAGGCAGAAACTGGTATCATCTGTTTTTCAAAGTGGGAAGGTTGTGAGCTCTAGCATTACTCCAGAGAGTTCATTACAAACCTCAGTCTGGCACTAGAATGCAGTCACACCAGAATGCTTCACTACCGGACATGCTGCCTCTTACAGAAGAATTAAACTGAAGCCCCTGTTGATCCCTCAGGTTATAAAATAATTACAACATTGAAGGAAGCCACTTGGTCCTTTAAACTTATTGTTGGTTCGTCAACAGCTCCCCAACAATTTCTTCAAAGGTTTTTTTTTCTCCAACAAGTATTTATCCAATTTCCAATTAGACAATGAAATCTATTTCCCCACACATTCCATTTCTAACCGTAACAACTAACAGCATAATGTAATATTTTGTGTGGACTGAAGGGCCTGTTTGCGTGCTGTATCTCTAAACTAGTTCTAAATTAAAGTAAACTCTATACTAAAGTCTGCCTCATTTGTTGGATATCTGAAAAAGCAGATGTCCTAATTCTCAATGCCCTGCCTACAATTTGAAATTAACTAGTTGTATGATTGCAGAAACCAAATTTCGTTTGAACTTCTTTTGAGGTTCAAATGACAATAATTTTGTATTGTATTGTATTGTATTGTATCTGGAATGTCAAGAAATTAAACCTGTTCATTTAATTATTACAAAGTATCACAGGAGTGAAATAAAATCAATTTGCCGACTAATCTTCTCACTCCAGTATAGTTAACACATTTATAAGTGAAGGTAGACACAAAAGCTGGAGTAACTCAGCGGGACAGGCAGCATCTCTGGAGAGAAGGAATGGGTGATGTTTCAGGTCAAGACCCTTCTTCAGACTGAGAGTCAAGGGAGAGGGAGTCTAGATGTATGGAAGAATAAAGTGTGAAAACGAGAGATCAACGGGGACATTGATCTAGAAAAGTGAAGAATGGTACATTATTAATTGAGGGGAAGGTGACAACAAGGCATACAATCAGTAAAAAGTTAATCAGGAGGACAGTGAAACTAGTCTGAGAACAAGGATGGGGGAGGGATGGAGAGAGACGAAAAGCAAGGGTTACTTGAAGTTAGGGAAGTCAATATCCACACTGCTGGGATATAAGCTGCCCAAGCGAAATGTGAGGTGTTGTTCCTCCAATTTGTGCTGGACCTCCCTCTGACAATGGAGGAGGCCTAGAACAGAAAGGTCAATATGGGAATTGGAGGGTGGGGGGTTAAAGTTTTTAACAACCGGGAGATCAGGTAGGTTTAGACAGACTGAGCAGAGCTGTTTAGCGAAACGATTGCCCAGCCTGCGCTTGCTTTCACCAATATATAGGAACAGTGGCTACGGTAGATGAGGTTGGAGGAGGTGCAACAGAACCTCTGCCTCACCTGAAAGGATTGTCGGGGTCCTTGGACAGAGTCGAGGGAGGAGCTACAGAGACGGGGTGCTGCAGGGGAACCGTCCCCTTTGATCATCGTCCTTGAGCATTGTCCCGCTTGAACTCTCCTTTTCCCACCTTACCCTTCCATATATCTATGTCTCCTACTCCCCTGAAGTCGCAGTCTGAAGAAGGGTCTCAACCTTCTCTTCAGGGATGCTGTCTGTCCCGCTGAGTTACCCCAGCATTTTGTGTCTATCTTCGATGTAAACCAGCATCTGCAGTTCCATCCCATTACTATTTACTGTAGCTCATACACCGGGATTCAATGATTTAATGATTAAATCCACTGAATCCATTGTTAAATCCATTTCCACAGCCTGCCGTCGGTGTTGCAGATCCCAATGGCCATCTAAAAACGCAATTTAAAAGCATCTTTATGTAATTATTTTCTCATCCACGGCAGCGTGCACAATGGTTGTCTTGAGCGCCTTTGCAGTACAATGCAATCAGGTTGGAATGTGAATAAACAAATGTAATCTAAGAATAACAAATGGCAGAAATTTGATAGTAATGATAGACTTGGATTGGAATACAATGTACAGATTCATTGGTGGCTTTCAAAACAGAATTGGACATATACCCGAAAGAGAAAAATTGCAATGTTAATGGACCAGCTCAATTGTCTCAGTGAAGAAGCCAGCAGAAATCAAAATTGGGGTCTGAACCCCAAATATCTCCTGCCCACTGCCCTCACAGATGCTACCTGACCTACTGAGTTACTCCAGCATTTGTGTTTTGCTCAAGAATCCAGCAGACAGGGCCTTCCTCTGCTGTTAATCTGACTATGCTTCTTCCGAATCATTCTAATGATGTTTCCAGTCAGGGCCTTTCACGATCAAAAGTCAAATAAAAATCTTGCACCTGGAGATTTCTCATAAATTAGTTTCATTGATGAGTGACAATTTTTTAATCAGTTTTTGTGTCATCTTAAAAATCACTGCAGTTAAATGTAACCCCTATTAATTATGCTCAACACACCGACTGGTAATTTTAGCACTTCTAAAATGTCTTTGCAAAGAAGCCAAATGAACTGGATTTTTGAAGTGGAGCACTTGTACATTAGTTGTAACGTTGCATATTTAATGAAAGGCGATCTAGAATGAACCTACAATAGCCATAGTGCTTCTAGTTTTGTTAGCTGGATGTAATTGCAAACTTTTGCCATTATGTGGCTCTGCAAACCAAATTTCTAAATGTAAATTGTCTGAAGAAGGGTCTCAGCCCGAAACGTCGCCTATCTCCTTCACTCCTTAGATGCTGCTGCACCCGCTGAGTTTCTCCAGCCTTTTGTGTACCCTCGATTCTCCAGCATCTGCAGTTCCTTCTTTAACACTTCTAAATGTAATTATTTTCTTTGCCTTTCATGGACAAAATTTATGTATTTGACCCAATATTTTTCACTGCAATCTGTTAGAACTCGTCTCCCTCTGTTTTTGTATGGACATTTTCCACAGCCTTATTCTTCCTTCTTTGCACATTCCCTCCTCTTGGCATCTGTAGACTTTGGTCAGCTGAACTCCCTCACTCATTCACTGCATTCAGTCACCTACCTCCATCATGCTGTCCTTTCCCCGATCATGACCCACACCAACCCCTCAATCCCACATTCTTCTCAGCTCCAGCTCCCCCTTCCCCTCAATATTATTCCCCTTAAATCCATTTGCCATATCACCCTTGCCTCTCACAAACCACCCCACCCTTTGTTACCTCCTGCTTATAGCTTTTCTTGGGTTCTTTTCAAGAAAGTTGGAGCTGGAAAGGGTGCAGAGAGGATTTACGAGGATGTTGCCAGGACTAGGGGGTCTGAGCTATAGGGAGTGGTTGAGTAGGCTGGGACTCTATTCCTTGGAGCGCAGGAGGATGAGAGGTGATCTTATAGAGGTATACAAAATCATGAGAGGAATAGATCGGATGGAGTCCCTTGCCCAGGGTAGGTGAATCTAGGACCAGAGGACATAGGTTTAAGGTCAAGGGGAAAAAATTGAATAGGAATTTGAGGGGTAATTTTTTCACACAAAGGTTGGTGGGTGAATGATATGAGCACCCAGAGGAGGTAGTTGAGGCTGGCACTATCCCAACATTTAAAAAGCAGTTAAACAGGTGCATGGACAGGACAGGTTTGGAGCAATGTGGACCAAACGCAGGCAGGTGGGACTAATGCAGCTGGGACATGTTGGCCGGTGTGGGCAAGTTGGGCCGAAGGGCCTGTTTTCACACTGCATCACTCTAAGCCTCTATGACTATGTGAAGTTCTTCAGCGGTACTTCCATTTCCAAAAAATTATTTCCATGAAGTTGTCTGGTGAAATGAACTGTCCACGTCTCACATTGTGATAATAAGTATGAGAAAAATAAAACTGAAGGAGGCACTCAGCAGGTCAGGCAACATCTGTGGAAGGTAATGGCGAATGTTGTGGGTAGTGACGTTTCTTCAGTCCACTATACTTCACTGTTTCAGTCCAGATGAAACGTAAACTGCCCAGTTCAAGGTGAACCGGCCAGTTCATTTGGTAAATGAAAATTAGCTGTGCCTGGAGAAGAAGCTTAGCGATTAAGTCAGGCACAATTGGAATGGCCACTCCCTTATGCACATGAGCCCCAAAGGAACAAGGAGCCCAAAAACCTGCAATCCCAATTGCCATAACTGCAACCGACTATGAATCGTAATCACACTGATAATTATCGATGCTGACATTGATGAATTGCAGTTGCAATATTTGAATTAGGTCAAGATCTTCAAATAATATTGATCCATTGGGAATTGGACTGTTGTTCAATGAGAGTGAAGGAAGGGGGAATGCTGCCATGTCACACCGCATTGAAGGAAATGACCCTGTTTGATGACCCACTTTTCTAGGAGGCTTGAATCAGTGTCATTTAATCTAATTTCTAATGCCCCTGGCTAATTTCTTGCCAGGACAGTCAGACACCTCTGGGTATCATGGCACCTGGTCTTTCGATCAGAGTGTCGTTGTTTGTCTTGGTTTCTGTCCTGATGTAGGGAAATTAAGGCAGTGGGAATTTCAGCAGGTCAAGCTTCTCCACCAACCTTGCATCGCTATGAGCACGCTATTGCCACTATGGACAGGGTTTATCCCTACTCTTTATTTAATAGGAATTCGCTGGTGATCCTCGCGGAAGCCATGATCGGCCGGCCCTCCGCTGCTTTTCACCGTCCTCAGATCGCTCCGGGCCTTGCTCTGGTCCACGCTGGCCGCAGCCTAGCTCGGGCCTGGCGGGAGGCTTCTGCTCTACGACCTGGGTAGGTGCTGCCTCTACCCCCTTCCCGGGGCAGAGAAAGAGAGAGAGAGAGGGTGGGGGGAGAGAGAGGGTGGGGGGGGGAGAGAGGGGGGGAGGAGAGAAGGGGGGGGAGAGAGGGTGGGGGAGAGGGGATGGAGGGGGGAGCGAGGGGGTGGAGAAGAGTGGGTGGAGAGGGGTGAGTGGAGAGGGGGGAGGAGAGGGGGAGGGGAGAGGGAGGAGGAGAAGGGGGGAGAGAGGGGAGGAGGGTGCCCTCCCTCTCTGCCCCTCCCCTTCTCTGCCCCCACTTCCTCTCTGCCCCCCTTCCTCTCTGCCCCCATTCCTCTCTGCTCCCCCTTCCTCTCTGCCCCTCCCTCCCTCTCCCCCCCCCCCCCCCCCCCCCCCCCCTCTCTGCCCCCCCCCCACCCCCCCCCCCCCCCCCCCCCCCCCCCCCCCCCTGCCCTCCTAATTCTAGGGAATGGTGAATATTGGGACCTACGGGTGAGTGGTGAAGTATTGCATTTGGGAACCAGTCCTCCCCTGTGACGCCGCGCACCACCCCACCCCTCAATCTCTACCACCCTCCCCCTCCCTCTCTACACCCCTCCCCCTCCCTCTCCACCCCCCCCCCTCTAGCCGCGCCTGCGCAGTTGCGGGTTATGTGTGAGTGGACAGGGCAGGGGATGGGATAAAAGGAGCAAATTAATAATATTCATATAATATCAAGGGGGGGTTAGTGTGTGTGGGGGGTGGTTAGTGTGTGTGTGACGCTGAAGCACGCGTTGAGGGGACGGGACCCAACGGGTCCCCCTTGGTCTAATCCTTTTTAAATTATACATTTTGTAAAATATGGTTGGCCCTTTTTAAAATCCTTGCTTGTTTTCTTTTTCTGCACCTCAGAAGTGATTTACCATAGTTAATTAGTCTGGAGGTGCCATATACTGAAATAGTTTTTGCAAATGAATACCAGTGCCACTTATTTTTAATTGCACAATAACCTCATTAACACATTGCCTATCACCGTGGATGGAAACATCTGTTGCGGGGCAATAAAAACACAAAATCAACTTTAAAATCTTCCCTCATCCATTCCGAGTTGAGTAGTAAATAACATGACATTCATACGCCATAAATGTACAGTATCCTTTGCATGTTGCACCATCCTAACTAATCACATCACCACATAATTGTCCAGATTTTCCTTTAATTGTGAAAACAAGCATTTTACACGTGTACATTTCCATAGTGGACACACTTGATTTCCAATGGAAATCATGCAAGTGTGACAACTGTTTGTAGATGCCAGTGTGCAGGCAGAGTTACTGGGCACCAGCTGCTCCTTATAAATCTAACTGCAAACTGGTGATCCATTTTGGTTCTTACCATTATCAGCATCAGCGGGTGCAACATAAGCATCTGTGCTACCAGTTTATTCCATAATTTGTCACACTTTATTTCTCTTTGCCACGCAAGACATTCCATGTTTTGGAAGGAATGTTACGACACAAGCTAATTTCCTTTGTCTTGCACTGTCTGCATCTAAAATTGCAATGGTTGCTGCACAAGATAGGTCTGGCATCCTAAACAAGATCTAACAAATTGCTTTTGTATAAAGCTGTGTGCATGGGCTAACAATATTATCAATATCCTTTGCTCCCTGTGGTGCTGCATATAGTGCAGTAATGCTGTAGTTTCAAAGAACTATGTTCATTTCAAATGAACCATGTTCATTTCCTATGTACTGCCAATGTGAACTATGCACATTCTCACTGAGTGTCTCCCAGTTACTCTGGTTTGCTCTCAGATCTCAATGACATACTGGTTGTTAGATTAGATTAATAGGCTACTGTCGATTGCCCGTGCTAGAAATGAGTGGTGAGCGCATAATGACCATGAGAGAGGGAATTGGTGGAAGTGGCTTTATGGGAGGCTCTGGTCACTGGCAGTGACTCAATGGGATCACAATCCCCATTTTTTAATGAGAAAGCATAATACAAAAAAGATTAATTAATACATTTTAAAGGAAGCTGATAAATTGGTGAGTGGTCATTTGCAAGAATGGTTGAAAATGGTTGCACAGGTAATAAAGGATAAAGAAGAAACAATTTGATTAAGGGGTGAGAAGTGAACGATAAGAATGTTGACTCGGAAAATATATTAAATGTTAAAAAGCGAAGACTCAGATTGATAGTCAAGGAACAAAGGATGTAGGCGCAGACTGAAAGAACAGCAGGTATAAAGTTGTTTTTTTTCATGATTACATTTTAAAAACACAGTTTGGCATCAGATTTTCACAATGACACCGGGCTTAGTGTTTATTTCCACCGTATCTACAAACTTAAATGAAGGTGAATGATGGGTTAGCAATTAGAAAGCAGATTTCCTTTTAAACATGACAGGCAAAAATAAATTAATTTAGCATGTTTAATCCCTTGCCTAAATTAATGAGATTTTTTCAAGTTGTCAGACAGGTTTCTAATATAGATACTGTTTGTAACTCTTCAAACATTAATTCAAAACCTATAATTTGTTTAAAGATTCCGCCTGGAACTAATCAGCAGTGAGCATTGATCTTGTCCCAAAGGGCAAGACGTACAGTAAATTGAGTAATTTATTATTGAAAAACTTTCCGCAGTCTAGGAAGAACTGGAATCTCTCTCTAAGTCAATGATATTCCAAACATCGGTATCATATCACAACTAACTTAAATATATATGAATACACATATTATCTGAGCTGGAAGGCCAGAGAGGTCAAGAATAATGTAGAAACAAGGAACTGCAGATGCTGATTTACACAAAACGTATGCAAAATGACGAGTGATGTAGGAAATTCAGAAAATTATAAGGAAGTTGAAGTTTGTAAGGTAGACACAATATGCTGGAGTAACTCAGCTGGACAGGCAGCATCTCTGGAGAGAAGGAATGGGTGACGTTCCGGGTTGAAGAAGGGTCTCAACCCGAAACATCACCCATTCCTTCTCTCCAGAGATGCTGCCTGTCCCGCTGAGTTACTCCAGCATTTTGTGCCTATCTTCGATTTAAACCAGCATCTGCAGTTCTTTCCTACTGAATAGTGTGTAATATGTTTAACCCTGGAACTTACATACTAGGAAAGCATAATGGAAATAGAGGCCAACTTAGTGATGGGAACATCTGTTAGGAGAGGCAATAAATAGATTTACCACAGTGTTTAGATTCCACAACATAGCAAGTTAAGTTAAAATAAACATTACAACATTGGGGTTGCAAACTAAGGGGAGGGCAATAAAACTAATCAGGGAGTAGTGACATGTATTGTGCCTATCTTTTAGACAAATCGGAGAGTGGTTTTCAAAATTACCAGGAACATATGGTTAAAGATGGTTCTGGGGAAAGACAAAGATGAAAGGCTGCACAGACATTAATCAAAGATGAATTATTCCAAAAATGTAGAATTCACATGTAACCATTGTGATATTGTGAGCATATAAAATGCAGCAGGTGATGTGAATCTTTGAAACAGTTTGGGTTCTCTCAGAGTGTTTCCCAGTGTGTACATTTAAGGCCTTGAATAAGCCGACTTGTTCGAGAAACTCACCACTGTTCTATGAGATGTTTTATTTTGTGTCTGTTCCTATCTGAGTTGCAATGAATCACGAAAAAGCCAGACCAGGTTAAGGGTTACAGACAAAATTCCCTCCTACATGGAGTAACTCCATGTGAGCTGGAAGCTCATTCCAAATGCAGTCTGAGGGCAGAGTTCCATCACACTTCACTTCTGCTTCGAATGGCTTTAGGTTCTCATGAAGGATCCTGGACTTGAAGCACTTACAGTTTTTCCCACCATCATTCTGCTTCACCTATTGAGTGATTCCAATATTCTGTATCTTCTTTCACATTTCCAGCACCTGCAGATTTTTTATGTTCTAAATTAAGTATCACTGCCTTTCACGATTCCTAAAATTAGTGCAAATTGTTATCTGTCAGATAATTATTTGTTTGTAACTATTTTTTCTCCTTTCAAGGCTCCAAATTAATTGGTATCCCAGTGTTATATCATTTGTTACTAAATTATCATCAGTTTGTTATATAGTATTGTAAACACAAAACAAATCTTAGAACTTCTTTGCAATTATCTGCATACTGATTATCAAACTAGAAAGCACATTTTAAAAGAAAGATGATCTGAGGAAGATTTCAAGACCAGGACATGTATTTATAAAGCTTCACTGCATTTAATTATTACTGGTTGAGATTTATTTTTCTATCTGAATAATAAACTAAATGAGAATGCTATATGGTTCAGAGATAAGAATTGAACCACAGATGGTGCAATGAATTTATTAGTTTCACGTAACTGCTTTTTATTACAAATTAATTATGCATATTAGAAGTCTATTATTTAACAGCTTCTTTTGTATGCGCAGAGTCAGACAGTTGATTATTCTGAGTCTGGTTTATTTAGCAGGACTACTGTCTTTTTTCACCAAGTTGTGGTTTCAAGTGAATTACAAAGGTTAACCCAGGTTGAAATTGTGGACCAATATTAAATGTGAATGACGCTGGGCTTTTGAAGATTTTAAATGCATTGAACAAAATCCAAAATCATGCCATAATTCAAAACAAAAGTTATTCTGATATTGTGGTAATTGGTTCTGGTTTTGTAGACTCTATATAATATGGAATATTAACACGGTGGCAGACCAGTTGGACCCAGCGATCTCGTTCTCAGCTATCAGGATTGTCGTATAAATAATTGAGCTTCGGCAGATTAAATACTTGTTGTATGACAGAAAATAAAGGTTTTGTTTGACGTCCTGACATAACCAAAATTAGCAGCACATGGTGCCCACAATATCCATTATAGCATGGGCGGAAATCCCAGGGGTGGGGGGAGGAGGCACGTCCCCTCCATGTTTTGAGAGGTGGGGGACAATCCCCCTCATGTTTTGTAATCCGAATTTTTAATTTTGGTGAAACAAAATCTATTAAAAATCTCCGCTTTCCGCGAGACAGTGTGGTGGGAGGGGGGACTGATGATCAAGGGCGCCGATTGGACGAGAGAGACATCGTTCAGCAAGCAATGGGGGCGGGACATAATAATTCAGCACGGTGATTGGAGGATGGTGGTATCGGTCAGAGGCTGAATAGGGGGTGGGACTGGGGATAGAGCGCGGTGATTGGAGGAGGGAGACGGCCTTGTGGAGCAAGGATTCTAGAGCGGAGCTTGAATCGGCCGGTTCTCGGAGCCTTTCATCGACCGGCACAGCTTAAAATCGGCCCCGGGATCTTCCGCCGCCCCGCGGTCAAATTGCTGCATCGAGGCGATTGAGGCTCCCGATGTTGAAGCCCCCGCTGGGCGATGGAAGATCCCGAGGCCAGTTTTAAGCCGCTCCAGGCGATGAAAGGCCCCACGAATGGGCCAATTGAAGCCCCACGATTCGGACGAAGCTGCTGTTGCTGGAATTTGGAGTCGGTCACCAACCGGGTCAGCTCCCGATGTTACCGTCCACAGGGCCCACGGCCGAAGCCTCTGAGGTCTCGTGTTTGTGTACGTGCGCGCACGGCCACCAAGAAATCGTGTCCTCCCCCATGTTTTTATAGTGATTTCCGCCCCTGCATTACAGAGCGGAAAATGGAAATCAATGAAAGTCAAGTGCATTTCATGCAATGGGGGTTTAGGAGTGGGTACAGGGGTTGGGTCGGCAACCATTGGACTTGGTGTCAGGTAGCATCTTCAAGGCAAGGTTGTTATCAATTGGTATGAATGTGTAGCATGAGTGGATCAGTACTGGTGTCAGGGTTAAGGATGAGCTCTTGGGGCCAATCGAGTGGCGAGCAAGGGGCAGTAGATATTAAACTGAGTAGATATTAAATTAGATATTAAACGGAGAACCCACCTGCCGTGGACCAAGAATCCCTTGCCGCCGACCATTGACGGGGGTATCTACCAGTAGGACTCTTAGACCCTGCTCGCATATCATGGACTCTAAACTCGAGCCCGAGCTACCACTGCCACAAATGAGGAGGGACGTAGAACATTGAGGTCAGAGGACCTGGGAGTCGAGATGGATGGGTCTCGTTACAGGGAACAAAGAAGAACCCGGCATGGAGGGGGGGGCTGGGAACAAGAGGGATTGGTGGGGGTGGGGGGGGGTTGTTGGCGGGATGATGAAGGGACCAACAATATCGATGGGAACATTTGTAACTTTGCCGGCGACTCTGTTGTGTACTGTGTATGCAAAAGCAAAGAATCACAATCTAACTTCACAGTACATGTGACAATAAAGTCTCTCTCTCTCTCTCCTGGAGTAACTCAGACGGGAAAGGCAACATCTCTTGGGAGAAGGAATGGGTGACATTTCGGGTCAAGACCCTTCTTCAGTCTATCTTTCTAGTTGTGGGGGAAGGAAGATTAGACTGACAGAACACTGGTGGAGATGAAAGTAAGGTGGAAGAGGTTGACTAGCATGCATTGAGAGTGCATGTGGAGAATGGAGTGCTGTCTTGACAACTAAATATAATGTAAAGCCAACTTGATATTTCCAGCATTCATAACACATACATCCTGCTCATATGAGCCCATCCAGATCATTCTGAAGTAGTTCTGAAAAGCTCTGGGGAGGAAGTGTCTTGACCCGAAACATCACCCATTCCTTCTCTCCAGAGAAACTGCCTGTCCCGCTGAGTTACTCCAGCTTTTTGAGTTCATCTTTCTTCGGTTTAAACCAGCATCTGCAGTTCCATCCTACACAAGCTCTGCGAAAGCCCACTTCTGAATGCGTGCACAGCACTGGACAATGCCATGCAAGCTACGGGTTCTTATGCAGAAGCTCATCAAATACATGAATGGATCAAAAGAGAATCCTCATTCTTGGAGGAACATCCCCACCTCTCGATATTTTTCTTAGCATCAAATCTAATGCTCCATGAATTGGTTTCACGCTGTCTGTATCCACATTACTGTCAGTGGACACATGTGCACTGGAACGGCTGCTGCCTCCTCCCAGGTAATACTTCATTGTCGAATGATCTGTTGCGCATAAAGTATTTTAAAATACTGTATTTAAAAGCAATGTACTAATGCAAATGTTATATTCAACGAGTGTAATAACATTTTCAAATTGGTTGTTTATTCAATGTATTTAATTATTGAATAGCAATAATATTAAAAAATATTGGAATTTCCTCAGTTAACACAGTATTGGGTATTTATTTGTAGTAGATACAATATAATGTGACTGTACTGCTACTTGGAGCGCCAGAATTATTTATTGTGAACTTCTACAACATTATTGGTGTCATATTTCAAGTTAACTTTCAAAACCTGTTGAATTATGCTTTTCCTTTGAAGTATCTTGCAATAACACATATTTCAGACATGCAGTCCTTGTAAATTAAGTTTCTAGGTCACAATGAGGTCCAAATCTGCAGTGAAGTTAAAATTTACAACGATTTTTGTAGATTTTGCAGACAACGCAATTTGCAGATTGCGTAGTATCTACAAAATCGTAAACCCTAGAATCATAGTTTTGCAGAATTTATAATCTTTGAAAATATTTGTGGTTGTGAATGAAGGAAACCAAAGCAAATTTTGATTTTAAAACAGTGGGATAAAAAAGGTAGACACTTATTAATCTGGTGCTATATGGAGGACTTGCCTAGGATTTGTCCAAGATAGGCCATCAGGCATAAGATCCGGGCTGCTATGAAAAATACAGAAGGCTTTATATGAAGGAACGCATGCCATTGTGGTCAGGGGAAATTGTGGACAAACTAAATTTTGTAGTGAAGTTGGCAAGATGGAGGAAAACACGGCAAGAAGTTGGACTGAGGTATTGAATGGAAGAATTTTCAACGGCCAAGGGAGCAGAGATTGGATGTGAAAATCAATCAGGGAAATTATCAAGATAGAACATCTGGGGAATTAGTTCAAAAAGCTGGTTGGGAATGGATTTGATGACTGGGTAGATGATTGGATACAGCTTAAAGGGTGTTCTCAGATATGATGAGTGGCGACGAACAAAGGTTGCCTCTGCCAATGGTCCGTCTTGTCTTTTTCTTTTAAGAAACATAAGAGGGGACCACTAAACATAAGCAGGCTATTCTAGACTGGGTATTGAGTAATGAGGAAGGGTTAGTTAGCAGCCCTGAATGTACGTGGCCCCTTGGGCAAGAGTGACCATAATATGGTTGAGTTCTTCATTAGGATGGAGAGTGACATTGTTAATTCAGAAACACGGGTCCTGAACTTAAAGAAAGGTAACTTTGAGGGTATGAGTCGTGAATTGGCCAAGATGGACTGGCAATTGATTCTTGAAGGGATGATGGTGGGAATGCAATGGAAGGCATTTAAAGACTGCATGGATGAACTACAACAATTGTTCATCCCAGTATGGCAAAAGAATCAATCAGGGAAGGTAGCGCATCCGTGGATAACAAGGGAAATCAGGAATAGTACCAAAGCAAAAGATGAAGCGTACAAATTAGCCAGAAAAAGCAGCCTACCAGGGGACTGGGAGAAATTCAGAGACCAACAGAGGAGGACAAAGGACTTAATTAGGAAAGGGAAAATTGATTATGAAAGAAAACTGGCAGGAAACATATAAACTGACTGCAAAAGTTTTTGTCGATATGTGAAGTGAAAAAGATTAGTTAAAACAAATGTAGGTCCCTTGCAGTCAGAAACTGGTGAATTGATCATGGGGAACAAGGACATGGCAGACCAATTGAATAACCACTTTGGTTCTGTCTTCACTAAGGAAGACATAAATAATTTGCCGGAAATAACAGGGGATCGCAGGTCAAATGAGATGGAGGAACTGAGTGAAATCCAGGTTAGCCGGAAAGTGGTGTTAGGTAAATTGAATGGATTAAAGGCCGATAAATCCCCAGGGCCAGATAGGCTGCATCCCAGGGTACTTAAGGAGGTAGCCCCAGAAATAGCAGATGCCTTAGTGATAATTTTTCAAAACTCTTTAGATTCTGTAGTAGTTCCTGAGGATTGGAGGGTAGCTAATGTAACCCCACTTTTTTAAAAAGGGAGGGAGAGAGAAAACGGGGAATTACAGACCAGTTAGTCTAACATCGGTAGTGGGGAAACTGCTAGAGTCACTTATTAAAGATGGGATAGCACTGCATTTGGAAAGTGGTGAAATCATTGGACAAAGTCAGCATGGATTTACGAAAGGTAAATCATGTCTGACGAATCTTATTGAATTTTTTGAGGATGTAACTAGTAGAGTGGATAAGGGAGAAGCAGTGGATGTGTTATATCTGGACTTTCAGAAGGCTTTCGACAAGGTCCCACACAAGAGATTGGTATACAAACTTAAAGCACACGGTATTGGTGGTTCAGTATTGGTGTGGATAGAGAACTGGCTGGCAGACAGGAAGCAAAGAGTAGGAGTGAACGGGTCCTTTTAAGGATGGCAGGCAGTGACTAGTGGGGTGCCGCAAGGTTCAGTGCTGGGACCCCAGCTATTTACAATATACATTAATGATTTGGACGAGGGAATTAAATGCAACATCTCGAAGTTTGCGGATGACACGAAGCTGGGGGGCAGTGTTAGCTGTGAGGAGGATGCTAGGAGGCTGCAAGATGACTTGGATAGACTGGGTGAATGGGCAAATGCATGGCAGATGCAGTATAATGTGGATAAATGTGAGGTTATCCACTTTGGTGGCAAAAACATGAAAGTAGACTATTATTTGAATGGTGACCGATTAGGAAAAGGGGAGATGCAATGAGACCTGAGTGTCATGGTACACCAGTCAATGAAAGTAGGCATGCAGGTGCAGCAGGCTGTGAAGAAAGCGAATGGTATGTTGGCATTCATAGCAAAAGGATTTGAGTAGAAGAGCAGGGAGGTTCTACTGCAATTGTACAGGGTCTTGGTGAGGCCACACCTGGAGTATTGCATACAGTTTTGGTCTCCTAATCTGAGGAAAGACATTCTTGCCATAGAGGGAGTACAGAGAAGGTTCACCAGACTGATTCCTGGGATGGCAGGACTTCCACATGAAGAAAGACTGGATAGACTTGGCTTGTACTCGCTGGAATTTAGAAGGTTGAGGGGGGATCTCATAGAGACTTACAAAATTCTTAAGTGGTTGGACAGGCTAGATGCAGGAAGATTGTTCCCGATGTTGGGGAAGGCCAGGACAAGGGGTCACAGTTTAAGGATAAGGGGGAAGTCTTTTAGGACCGAGATGAGAAAATCGTTTTTCACACAGAGAGTGGTGAATCTGTGGAATACTCTGCCACAGAAGGTAGTTGAGGCCAGTTTGTTGGCCATATTTAAGAGGGAGTTGGATGTGGCCCTTGTGGCTGAAGGGATCAGGGGGTATGGAGAGAAGGCAGGTACATGATACTGAGTTGGATGATCAGCCATGATCATATTGAATGGCGGTGCAGGCTCGAAGGGCCGAATGGCCTGCTCCTGCACCTAATTTCTATGTTTCTATGTTTCTAAGAGCTTTGGAAACTGACAAGACGATGATTGGTTCCTCAATACATACATGCATATAGTTAAATTTATTAAACAGTGGGACAGAGCAAGTGTGATATTTTGGATTGGCCACACCTACAGGCACCACCTCGAGGCAGCTGAGACAAAATAGCCCTGTAAATTGGATTTCATCAAACCTCATAATCAATACCACATTCATGAGCAGTATACTGCAATATCTAGAATGTAGGCCTTGGCTTACAAAGAGGTGTCGCACCATTGAAATACAAAGAAGGGATTGTCATAGCTGGAGGGGCAATAGACAATGGAAGGTTCAGGGCCTGTCCTACCAGCATCTGACTCCATGCGGTGAGCGCGACCAAACCGGCAGCGGGGGCCACGCGGAGGTCGGGTGAGTGGCGCAACGTGGCGGGAAGTGAGGCGAACTTGGAGCGAAGTCTGAAAGGTAAGTTCGCCAGGACAGAGAGGCACACACAGAGAGGGGCACAGAGGCACACACAGAGAGGGTCACGGAGGCACCTACAGAGAGGGTCACGGAGGCACGACGTCGAGGCGGTGTGTAATGTGTCGAGGCGACTGCGAGCCGACAAGCCGTTGCCGCGCGGAGTTTTTGAACATGGTCAGTTTTTCGGAGCCCCGCGCGATGTCGGGACGAACTCCGCACAATTCCGCACGGCTCCGGCGATCGAAGTGGGACCGGCCCCGCGACGCCGGACGGCTCAAGCGACCACGTTAGGTCGCGCTCATTGCATGGAGTTGCATGCTGGTGGGACAGGCCCTTTCCACACTGGCGGTTTTGATATCTAGATGCAGAAAAACATGGTCACATTGGTTGACTGACAATCGCCTGTTTTATATTGTTATTGTGTCTGAAAATCTTTATGTATTTGGGTTTCATGAAGAGTCTGCTGGCAGATCTCTCCTGCATGTTTGAACTTATTTGAGGCCTGTTAACAATGCTGGCTTTCAGCTCCCAATGGGTGTTCAATAACAACAACGGCAGCAAGCATGCCATTAAATGCAGAAACCAGTGACTTGTTGTTCCATTTGCCGTGACCACAACCTTTGCTACAATGGCGTTTGCAAGAAGACTTGGCATTAATGAATGCAGAAACAAACTGCTGGAAAAACTCAGTGGGTCAGGTAGTATCTGTGGAAGCAGGAGGATGGTCAGTTTTCCTCGATGGAACTGCTAATTATTGGCTGTAACATTTCTGCTGAACGGATAAATGGGAATTTAGTGGAACCCCATTACACATTGTTGTAACTAGAATGCTGATTTACAAGTGTTGAGGTTGGGACTTATTTTATGTATGGCACTAAAATGGACACAAATATAAGGTCAATTATTGCAAATTAATTTAACCACAATAATTGTTTTTTTCATACACTTTATTGAATAATTATTTCTCATGGAAAGAATTGGAGATGAATGAGGCAAAGGGAAGCCTAGCAATCAAAATGGCCCTAGTGAACAGCTTCTTCCACAAAGCCATCAGATTATTAAACACAACTTCAAACAAACTCTGAACTATAACAGCCCATTGAACTTTATCTGTTTATTTATGTGTGTGTATATATATATATATATATATATTTTATGTTATATAGACACACTGATCTGATCTATATTTATGCCTACAATATTCTGTTGTGCTGCAGCAAGCAAGAATTTTATTGACCTTTCTGGGACACATGACAATAAACTCTCTTGACTTGACTTGACTTGAATGCAATATTTTTAAAAATCATCATTATCATCATCGTTGAAAACATTAACGATGCAGTGGTGCTGGTTTCCGACGGGAACGGTGACGGACGTACCACACATCTCTGTCCTCCAGTTCCTGCGGACTTTCACTGCTGGAAGTATCGGACTTCGGTGTGTGTGCTTTATCATCATTCCTTACTATGCCATGTACAATAGTGATCACAATGTCTACTGAAGGGCCTACTGAAGGGCCGTTGGCTCGCTAGAAGCTCATCCGCCCTTTGACAGGTCTTATTCTTGGTCCTGCTGGGGATCCACAGCCCCCTCCAACCATGGAGCAGGTAGCACAGGATTTTACTTCGGAGCACGTGAGTGACTACGTGAAGAAGCCCCGCCAGGCGCATGCTCGGCATTACGTCGACGCATGTCGGTAGGGAAGGGCTGCAGATCGCAGCTCCACCAGCGGTAAGTAACAGGCCCGCAGGTAAGTGAATTGAAATTACTTCCTGGGTAGAAACTCCGTGACGCTGGCTGGAATAGCTATGAGGAGTTTGGGGAAGTTTTTTAAATGGACACGGTGAAAAAATCGTCGCGGGGGGAAGCTCAGTTAAGATCGGGACCACAGATTAGTACGGAGCTGGTTCCGATACCGGTAGCCGTTGAAACTGCCGTAGTTCCGACTTTAGATGCTCCACAGCCACAGGCCATTGAGGAAACTCCAGTGACAGAGGAAAAATAAAAGGAAGCCTGCTAGGCCTGAAATATCAGGTGAATTCTGATGAAGAAAAGGCAGGACCAGGCAGACGCGTCCTGTGGCTCAGGATGGACCAAATGGAGAAAATGTTCCAAAAAATTATAAACCAAGGGTCAAAAGACCCAGAATATTCCCAGGCAGCCCTGAGGGGGTTCCATATCATGATTATGGTGCCTTTGCAACATGGGAATGTGAACCTCCAGAGCCTTGTTTAGGTCTGGAGGAAGTCTCCTTGATCAAGTTTCAGGAGTACCAGGGCAGCAGGAGACTGACCCTGAAGGTGGTGTTTCTGGTGTTGAATACCCACCACAGCACAAAAGTCAAAGTACAGGTGTACTAGATGTAGCACAATCCTTTGCTATACCAGAGGGGAGCGGTGAGGTCATGGAAGAAAACCTGGTGGCCAACATTAATTATTTGGTTTCTCACCGGCTTCAGGAAACTGTCATGATGGAGACAGCAGACCTCTATAAAACACCTCGTAATTGTACATCACTAAGGGTGCCGACGGTGAATCCAAGTATTTGGACACCTATGAGTTCAAAAATGCGAGGGTCCTCAAGCTCATTGCAGCTGGCTTTACTGCTTTTGGGAGGCAGTTGGAAGGGCATGCTATGTCCAAAATTCAAATACATGTTGGCATTGTTGTAACTCTTAATTTGAGATTAATTGTATGAGTAAAATCGCCATTCAGTCCATCCTGCACCCATGATTGCTGATTTGTGTAATCAAGCAATATTCAAGCTCCAGATTATTATTTGGAGAAAACCTGCATAAACAAATTAAAGATATCGATGAGGAGGCAAAAACGATCAGCCTCATGAAACCTTTTATATTTAGCCAAAGAAGAAAATCTGGCTGGATGAGAAGCGGGTTTTATTCAGGAGCAGGAACAAGCAGAGGCAGGGGTATGGTGAGAAGTATTATCACCCATCACAGCCCAATGTCAATCCATATATTGGGAGAAGGAGACCATCAAGGTCATTTGCTGAGGTACAAAACTGTATTCTATCACAGAGGAAACTATTGTAGAACCTCCGATTGGTGGTAGATTGCAATTGTTTTATGATGAATGGTACTGTATAACATCTGATCGGTTTATATTAGATACTGTGTCAGGTGCTACTATTGAATTTGTGGAAGGAGTTGATCCACCTGTACAGGATAAACCTAATCGGGATTTGGTGTTTTCTGCACCTGAAAACTTTCAGGAAAAAGAAGAAGTAAAAAGAAAAAAAAAAGAAATGTACTTAAAAAAGGGGTAATTGAAAGTATGGGGTATCATCCGCAATAATTTGTGTCAAATATTTTCCACAGTCCAAATAAAGATGGGGGTTGTAGAGTCATTCTGGATCTCACAAAATTGACTTCATATGTCAGTATAGACATTTCAAAATGGACACCTTCAACACTGCAAAGGAGTTGTTGTCCATAGGATGTTACATGGCTACTATAGATTTAAAAGATGCGTATTATTCAGTGCCAATTCATCACCATTATCATAGGTACTTGAAGTTTAATTGGATGGGTCAGCTGTGGCAATATAAAGCATTACCTAATGGGTTAAGTTCAGCTCCCAGGCTGTTCACAAAATTATTGAAACCAGCACTGGCATTGTTAAGGGCTCAAAATCACATTGTCATGGCTTATCTTGATGATATTTTAATTGTTAATGCCACTCAGGAATCAGCTGAAGATTCAGTTTCAGCAACTATAAGCCTGTTGAAAAGGCTAGGGTTTCTGATCCATCCAACAAAATCGAAGCTACAGCCGTTGCAGACAATTGAGTATTTGGGGTTTGTCATTAATTCAGTTGCTATGTCAGTAACTTTACCAACAGATAAAATTGTGGATATTACAAATGAGTGTGAATTCCTTGCTGACAAACCTTATCCCTCCATCTGAGAAGTAGCTAGGGTTATTGGTAAGATAGTAGCAGCGTTTCCCGCTGTTGAGTTTGGCCCTTTGCATTATCAAAATCTTCAAAGGGCAAAAGCACAAGCACTAAAAAAGCGTGCAGGTCATTTTGACAGACCCATGCAGTTGCCAACAGAAGCTTTGGCTAAATTACAGTGGTGGATTGGGAATGTTGCACAAGCTACTAAAAACATTGTCATTCAGCAACCTACAGTAGTATTACAAACTGATGTTAGTGCTCTTCGGATGGGGGGCTACAATGGACAATGACACCAGCTGTGGTGGTAGATGGACTGTTCAAGAGGAATTAATTCTCCAAACATATGGTATTAATTATTTGGAGTTATTGGGGGCATTTTTTTGGATTAAAAGCTTATTGTTCTACTATGGAGGACTTGCATGTTCAATTACAAGTAGACAATACCACAGCTGTAGCATATATCAATCACATGGGTGGAGTAAGAGCAGTATCACGTGATCATCTGGTCAACCAGATGTGGAATTGGTGTATATCTAGGAATATCTGGCTTTCAGCTATCTATCTCCCAGGGAAAGACAATGTTGTGGCAGACAACAGATCACGGGAGTTTAAAGACAATACAGAATGGATGTTAAATCCATACATTTTCCAAAAAATTGTCAATCAGTATGGTGTACCAGACATTGATTTGTTTGCATCCAGATTAAATCACCAATTGACTAAATACATGTCATGGGAGCCTGACCTAAGAGCTGCAGCATTGGATGCATTCTCGCTACATTGGGGAAATATGTGTTTCTATGCTTTTTCCCCATTTTGCCTAATTAGGCAATGTCTCAGTAAAATAGAGCAAGACTCTGCTAAGGGTGTTTTGGTGGTTCCAAACTAGCCTACACAGGAATGGTTCCCATTGATGCTTAGAATGATAATTGAACCTTTTATGATGATTCCCAGCTCCAGGGATTGTGGGTACAACCAGTGACAGAACAAGCTCATCCATTGCATGATCATATTAATTTGTTAATCTGCAGGTTCTGACCAGACCATTACAAGGGCTTGGACTGTCGGATAGGACCATGGATGTCATAACGTCAGCTTGGAGAGATAGCACTAAGAAACAATATATCTCACATAAATAAAGAATTCAGTCAGAGATATCTTATCATTCTTCAAACATATCGGATGTATTGGAGTTCCTTGCCATATTGCATTTGATCAGCACCTTAGTTATAGTGCTATTAATAGTGCTCGTGGTGCTTTGTCTTCCTATTTAGGACAATTTTCAGAACACCTATCTATCGGGTCTCATCCATTAATACCCGATTTATGAGAGGGATTTTTAATAAAAAATCCTCCCAAACCCACATATACAGAAATTTGGGATGTTAGTACAGTCCTCACATTACTTCGGCAATGGGCTCCAATTACATCACTGTCTTTTCAGAAGTTAACATTTAAGGTGGTTATGCTTATGGCATTAGTGTCGGCGCAAAGAGTACAAACATTGCAAATGTTACGTTTAGATTGTATGCATTTGTCTGCAGATAACATTACTTTTTATGTTTATGATCTAATCAGAGCAGACTGGGGAAGTCTGGAACCAAGGTAATCTTTAGAGCATATCCTGTCGACCAAACATTGTGTGTGGCTAAGCATCTGACTCAATATATTGAAGTAACCAAGAGTCTCAGAGGTTGTGCGACAACAATGTTTATTGTTCATAAAAAAACATACAAAAAAGTGTCAGTACAAACTATTTCTAGATGGTTAAAACAGGTTTTGGATTTAGCTGGAGTAGACACTGATGTGTTTAAATCTCACTCCACCAGGGCAGCGTCCACGTCTGTGGCGATGGCACAGGACGTGCCGCTCGACCAAATTTTAGAGGCCGCAAGATGGTGTAAAGAAGAAAGGTTTTCCAAGTTTTACAATAAACCTGTTATCATGGTGCCAAAATTTGTACATGCAGTGTCGAAATATTTGCTTTCTTTTATGTAGAAACATAGAAACATAGAAATTAGGTGCAGGAGTAGGTCGAGCCTGCACCGCCATTCAATATGATCATGGCTGAGTATCCCGTACCTGCCTTCTCTCCATACCCTCTGATCCCCTTAGCCACAAGGGCCACATCCAACTCACTCTTAAATATAGCCAATGAACTGGCTAATTCATATCTTTTGTTGTAATTTCCCCTATTATAAAGGGGTGTTACTTTCTTCTATTATTATATATTAAAATACTTATTGCATTATTCAAGCAATATTCAATACTATTATTTACTCACTACTGTGTCTATTGAAGCAGTGTGTCATATGGAATGAATATATGGCATGAAAATCACAGAGCTTCAAAATCTTCACGTAGTCACTCACGTGACTCCGAAGTAAAATAGTAAGATTAAACGAGAACTTACCTGTTATTAGTTTGATCTTTATTTTATGAGGAGTTACGATGAGGGATTACATGCCCTCCGCTCCCGACCCTCATAATCTAAACGATCATCCAGTCTTGTGTGAGCCTTACTAACTTACTTCGGCTATTGGTTCTGTGTTTTTCACGCTGCTGCTATGAAGTGTGCCGAACATGCGCCTGGCAGGGCTTCTTCACGTAATCCCTCATCGTAACTCCTCATAAAATAAAGATCAAACTTCGAACAGGTAGGTTCTCGTTTAATCTTACTATTACATGGAACTCCCCCCTGACCTGACCTTAATTTTAAAAAGAGGACAAGAAATGATGAAGTGATGTTGATAACAATGCTTGCAAAGCCAAGTGATTACTGTACCAACATGAAAGAGCCAAATATTCGGGTTTAGCACAGATCAATTTAAATCTCAAAGGAAAATCCTAGGCTATTTATTTTTGTTTATTCAAATGTTAATTAATGATAAGGAAAGTTCAAATTCAACACAGCCCTTTGGAGATGGATGTTTGATGTCCTTAGTTTTATTGCTCTTTGCATTTAATTTTTAGCACCAAGACTGCTATTCACAGCATTTCCCAGGGAGGCGACCTTGTCAAGTGTACCAAGGGATATTCTCTGATTAGCAACAATCCTAAATTAATAAGCAGCACGAAGGGAGAGTCAACTTTTCTTAATTTCCCATCATGGATGTCTCCCAGAAGGAAAATAATCTAAATAATTAACAAAGGCTTAGAGCTCAAAGCAATATATCTAACACATGGGATGAAGGAACTGAGGTGAGACTGCATCTTTCTGGTCACTGAGAGACACAACATTAAAAATTCAAAAGAAAAAAAAATCATGATTAATTGCAATCAGAACAAATTTTCTTGCCACTAATCCAGCAACCAGCCTATCAGCATTTTACCTGTCACTAGAAATAAATATTATGTTTTCTTTGAATAGACTTTAGAAATACAGCGCGGAAATAGACCCTTCGTCCCACCATGTCCGCGTCGACCAGCACCTTAAAGGGCTTGTCCCACTTGGGCATCATTTGCGCATAATTTACTCGTCATCATTTACCCGTCATGAAGCACAATGCGCGCATCATAAGGCACACGTGACGTGCGCATGGCATTCATTACACGCGCATGGCGTGTGGTGAAGCGTGGTGATGTACGCGCGGAGCCCCAGGATTTTGGGATTCACAAAATCTTTGTGCGCCACCTGCATGACCAGCAAATGGCGCCCAAGTAGGACAGGCCCTTATCACTATCTTAACAGGGACGATTAGGGACAATTCACGCTTATACCAAGCCAATTAACCTACAAACCTGTACATCTTTGGGGTTCGGGAGGAAACTGAAGATCTCGGAGAAAACCCATGCAGGTCACAATGAGAACGTACAAATTCCATACAGACAACACCCGTAGTCAGGATTGAACCCTGGTCTCTGGTGCTGCAAGTGTTGTAAGGCAGCAATAACCACTGCGCCACCGTGTCACCATGCCACCGTAGAGATTTTGGATGTTTTTTTCCAGAGTAGTACCAAAGCCATCCTCAGGATGCAAATTGGAAACTGGAAACTTTACATTCTATATTGAAAGATTTTTATGTTATATTATGTAATTTAAACCTGTTTCATTCTGTATTATTATTAAAAAGATTTGCACATAAAGGCTCCTAACATTTATCTAATTATACAAAAAAGTGTAACAGATCTTCAGGGCAAATTATGGCAACATTCATTTCTAATTGAAATGCAATGTCTAATTCATAAAATAAAATACAGCAATTTTAATAGCATATATTCTATTCTAAGGGTTTGAATTGTATCATAAACATAACTGCAATGTTCAAATGTTTTTTCTAAATCTCTCAGATTATATGCTGTTTTATAAAATGTAACCAAAATTTGCAAAGCTTCCTGGTGGCTTGCTTGCTTCATTGCAGCAACACCTACAGGTAGGTGTGCAGGTACAAACTTCAGATGCTGGTTTAAACCAAAGATAGACACAAAAAAACTGGAGTAACTCAACGGGTCAGACAGCATCTCTGGAGAGAACAAACTGGCAACGTTTCGGGTCTGAAGAAGGGTCTCGACCCAAAACGTCACCTATTCCCTTTCTCTAGAGATGCTATCTGACCTACAGCTAGGCGTGGAGTAGAACGGTAGACAATGATGGTGCAATAGAAATAGTAAGCACTATGATCGTAAAGTTTGCAACTAGATTTGTTAATGAGAATAAATGCTGGTGCTGAAAGGTGCAAGAAAGCCTGAAATAACAGAAAATGGTGCACACCTAAGGAAAGTGAAAAAGAGCCAACATTTAAGGCACATTTATCTGTTATAAACGGAAATGAGGAAATGTAGAACTTTAGGCGGCACTGTGGCATAGCGGTAAAGTTACTGCTTCACTGCGCCAAAGATTCGGTTCGATCCCGACTACGGGTGCTGTCTGCACGGAGTTTCTACGTTCTCCCCGTGACCTGCGTGGGTTTTCTCTGAGATATTTGGCTTCCCCCCACACTCCAAAGATGTACAAGTTTGTCGGTTAATCGGCTTGGTGTAAATGTAAAAAATGTCCCCAATGTGTGTAGGATAGTGTTAATAAGCTGGAATCGCTGGTCAGTACAGGCTCGTTGGGCCAAAGGGACTGTTTCCATGCTGTATCTCTAAACTAAACTAAAAGCAACTGCAGGGCATATGAAGACACAAGAAACTGCAGATCTTGAGTGAAACACAAAGTGCTGGTGTAACTCCATGGATCAGGCAGCTCTTCTGGAGGGAATGGACAGGCAACGTTTTGGGTTAGGACACTTCTTCACAGACATTGTAGCAGGTGGAAGAAAGTTGGAAAAGTGATGTGGGGTGGCACAAATCCTGGAATGCCATCGATGGGTACAGGAGAGGGGAGCTTGAATTGGACATGGGTGGGCAAAGGCTCGAGATGAAAAGAAGGCAAAAGGGTGTCCAATGAGGAGAGGAGAGAAGTGACATGTAAAGCCAGAGAGGGGGTTATATGTGGAAGGGGACGGGTTAGTGGGGGGGCGGGGGCGGGAAACACCAAGGGTGAAGTGCTCCATTGAGATGGTGCCACTGATGGTAGTGGGAATGTCATAATGACACCCAGTTGCAGATGCAGCCGGGATGTAAGTGAGTTACGGACAATCACTGCTGTGGGTTTTGATAGTGCAGATCGACCAGCGCTGGCCTAGGACTTAGTGCAGCTTACGACCTGCTTACGACACACACCAAGGTGCTCAACAGGTCCACCGAGCAGCTGAGCCACGAGCTGTAAGGCCACGTCAATCCTGCCTCGGACAAACACGGTCAGACCATTAAACTGTTGGGAAGCCGCCTTTCGGAAATTTGAAGGACGCATTGGGTTTGCACATCAAATCTCAGCGTTCCCCGTCAGCAAAACACCACGCTTCAGTTCCCAGCCCGGAGCCAGCAGGATTGGCAAGGAGAAAGACCATATTCCAGAATTCTGGAATTCTTTGCCACATAAGACTGTGGAGGCCAAGTCAGTGGATATTTTTAAGGCAGAGATGGATAGATTTTTGATTAGTACGGGTGTCAGAGGTTATGCTTGAGAAAGCAGGAGGATGATACTGGAAAGGAGAGATAGATCAACCATGATTGAATGGGCTGAATAGCCTTATTCTACTCCTATTCCGTATGACTGTGCCACCTCCTATCTTATCACAACAAGCATTGCCAACCCAGACTGACCCTCACGTCACTGATCCAACGTGACTGCCAGGACAACGGACATTAAAGGCCAATGTGACACTCAAGATTGTGAAGAACTTGAAAATTACAAGATTGTGCAGGAAACATGTTGACCCTTTTTGAACTGCCTCAGAAAAACATAGGAACATAGAAATTAGGTGCAGGAGCAGGCCATTCGGCCCTTCGAGCCTGCACCGCCATTCAATATGATCATGGCTGATCATCCAACTCAGTATCCTGTACCTGCCTTCTCTCCATACCCCCTGATCCCTTCAGCCACAAGGGCCACATCCAACTCCCTCTTAAATATAGCCAATGAACTGGCCTCAACTGCCTTGTGGCAGAGAATTCCACAGATTCACCACTCTCTGTGTGAAAAACGATTTTCTCATCTTGGTCCTAAAAGACTTCCCCCTTATCCTTAAACTGTGACCCCTTGTCCTGGACTTCCCCAACATCGGGAACAATCTTCCTGCATCTAGCCTGTCCAACCCCTTAAAAGACTACTCATTCATTGCACTCTTCCTTTTGAATGTTTCTGCTTGTGGGATAAATTAATTTAGAGATAAATAAAAGAAAAACGAAAAGTTCCAGACTTCGCAGGATTGCTTCAAGAGACTTTATTGCATGATATAATGGCGGCAGAAAACTGCTCACCAGTTCTCTGACTTGAAAGCACAATTAGGCAACAGTTATACTGTGAAGTGAATAACCTTTGTTTACTTTTCTACAAAAACTATTTACTATTCGACAAAAACATTCTATCACCACTTGGGTACCAATTATTTCATTAGGTCGTAACATACTTTTTGCTTATGTTAATCTTATTCAACAACAGATGGTTAATACATGTCAAACAAAATACAAGGGAATCTTGACATTATTTCATCTCATCTTTCAAGCGGCCCATGTCATCCGCATTCCGAGCCGATCATAAACCTCCCATTTACTGCAACGTATCAACGCTACTAGTGGTAGGGGGTGTGGGTGATCCACTGTAAAGGGGCTGTCCCTTGGTACGAGCTAATTCAAGAGTTCTCCTGAGTTTACCCTGATTCGAACACGGAGAATTACGGTAATAGCCGCTCGTAGGTACTCGGGGCTCTCGTGGACATTTTTCAACATGTTGAAAAATTTTCACAAGTCTTCACGAGCTTACCACGTTTCCCGAGTACCTGCCGTTAGCCTTACGAGCCGCTAAGAGACGTCCCGAGCTCCGACGTTCCCGCTACGTTCATTCTACGTACTTACCACGAGTTTGATTTTTTTTTTAAACTCGGGAGAGCACTTGAATTACCTCGTACAGTGGGACAGGTCCTTTACTCTTTATAGAAGTGTAAACAAACTTTGTTATCAGCTAAACTATTTCATGTTTACATTACCATCCACCCTTCCTCACTTTCCCAAACAGGAGGTAAGAACTTCTAATCTACTTTGCTGTTTCCCACCGATTAACTTCGACACCTGGTCAGGACAAAGATTTCCAATTCTCTTCTCCAATACACCCTTTCGTTACTTACCTTGTTCAATTCCAATTAAATAAAGAAGGATATTATTTTTTTCTTCCACAGTGTTTAAGTATAAAATGACTTTACACAATTGTATGCAAAGCAAAGCATTATACTATATCTGGGGTACACAAAAGGCTGGATAAACTCAGCGGGTGCAGCAGCATCTAAGGAGCGAAGGAGATAGGCGACGTTTCGGGTCGAGACCCTTCTTCCGATGAGGACTAATTTAGATGAAATGCTAACTGCTGATGATATAAAGTTAAGTGGAAAAGTTAGCTGGGATGGGAATGGGATGAGTATGTGAAAGGGTTTGAACGGGCTGTGGGTGGATAAGTAGTTGGCAAATGGACTAATGCGGATAAAATGTAAAGCAGGAAGAGATTGACAGGGTGACTGTCACCCTATGTCCTATCTCCTTCGCTCCTTAAATGCTGCTGTACCCGCTGAGTTTCTCCAGCCTTTTGTGTACCCTCGATTTTCCAGCATCTGCAGTTCCTTCTTTAATACTATATCTGGGAACATGTGATACTAAAGTAACTATTAACTATTTTTTTTCAAGTTGGAAAATTCAATGTTTATATCGTTTGGATGTTAGCTAGCCAAGTGAAATGAGGTTCTCTTCCCAGTTTGTATGTGGCCTCACTCTGGCACTGGAGGAGGCCCAGGACAGGAAGGTCAGTATGGGAATAAAAAGGGGTGTTCAAATGTTTGGTGATTGTGATATCCAGCAGGCCTCAGCGTACCGTGCGCATCTTTGACAAAATGGTCGACTGATCAATGCTTAGTCTCGTCGATGTAAAGGAGGCCTCATCAGGAGCACTGGATGCAGCAGATAAGGTTAAAAGAGGACCATGTGAATCTCTGTCTCACCTGGAATGGTTGCTAGTCCCTGAATGGAGGTGAGGGAGAAGGTGTCTGTCCAGCGGCATTTCCAAACCCAACCCCATCTTTCTCAGCTTCATTTCACGTTTAACATTGCATGGATCTCAGGCTAGAGTTTAATCAGTGACTGAGCATCCACAGTCCCCGTGACAAAGAACTCTGAAGATTTACAACCAACAAGTAAATTCTCCAATTAGAGGAAACAGTGGATGAGCAGTCACCCTGTCAATCTCTTCCTGCTTTACATTTTATCCACATTAGTCCATTTGCCAGCTACTTATCCACCCACAGCCCGTTCAAAGCCTTTCACATACTCATCCCATTCCCATCCCAGCTAACTTTCCCACTTAACTTTACATTATCAGCAGTTAGCATTTCATCTAAATTATGCCTTTCCCATATTTGACCTACAATGTCTTATTATGTGCAAAAGAAAATTCAAAAACAGATCTTTTATAATTATGGATAGTTCAAAAGGAACTAATCTCGCCTAATTTCAGTAGTGATGTCAAAACTAAATGTGGGTCATACAAGGTTAAGGTTAATTTAATAAACGCGGGCTTTTAATATTGTCATCTCTCTCATGTCCCTGTCAGCATGCAGAATCTGCTGCCTGGATTGCAATGACAATCCATTACTCTGCCACTGTTAACAACGTAATTAATACATATAGCTAAAGCGGTCTCCTGGAATCTATTCCACTGAGTTAGCAATATTTTATCCAGCTTGTTCAGCATTTTGTTGCTCGATTGTAATCCTTCTTTAAAAAGGGAAAAATAAAACTAGCTTTGGAATTAAAATGATACCCATGCTTGCTAAAGGTCTCGAGCCAAATAAGCTGTTGGAGCCAAGTGGAAAAGTACATGCTTGAAACCGGAAAATACAACGTTTTCAAATATCATCAATGTTGGTACATTTATTTTAAATCTATCTTTCAATGGATTATAAATTCCCTGCATCACTTAAGGTGCTAAATTTGGAGAGCTGAGGAATAGATTGATTCTGGCTAGAGCTGGCAGCTTTTGTTGGAGTTGGGCAAGCAGCATTATTCATTGTAAAATATTGAAGTAGTTTAATATATCCATGCATAAAAGGAATACATAACTATTGGGGGCAGTCACGGTGGCGCAGCGGTAGAGTTGCTGCCTTACAGCGGATGCAGCGCTGGAGACCCAGGTTCAATCCCGACTACGGGTGCTGCCTTTATGGAGTTTGTACGTTCTCCCTGTGCCCCGCATGGGTTTTCTCCGAGATCTTCGGTTTCCTCCAAAGATGTACAGGTTTGTAGGTTAATTGGCTTGGTAAATGTAAAAAATTGTCCCTAGTGGGTGTAGGATAGTGTTAATGTGTGGGGATCGCTGGTCAGCAGGGAGCCGGTAGGCCGAAGGGCCTGGTTCCGAGCTGTATTACTAAACTAAACTTTTGAGGATTTCCACCATTCAGGTATCAGGTCTGCCTTTCAAAGCTTTAACATTTCCCTGTGTGCTGTTTTCTATTTATTAAGGTTCCATCATGTTCCATTAACCAGGTTAGGTTTGGCAATACTGGCCTCACCTCTTTCTCTGAAGATAGCATTTGCTGCTTAACGTCCTTTCTCCACCCTCTCTGGAATTTTAACAAATCCTAGTTTTCCTCACTCTCCTGTTTCAATGGAGATCCACCAAACTGAAGTTTTGTTCCTACAACAACTTAGAAACAGCGTTCTTTGTTTAACTTTTGTTTCTCTTTCCACAAATGCTGCCTGACTTTTTGAGTGCTTCCAGTATTCTCTATGTTCAATTTGGCAATCTTTTATTGTTTTTTAAGATAATTCCCGTCCCTGGACCTACAAGTTCTCAGTGGAGAGAGAACAACTGTGAAACTTTTTTTTGATCTATCTCATACTTAGATTATTTTGTTAGCCTGCGTCACTCAATCCTCCAATGGAGTCTTTAATCCTCCCCCTACAACACACCAAACTCCCACTGGCAATGACATCAGAATGAATCACAATGGAACAGAGGGAAGTGACACACCAATTCAACCTTGATTTTGGGTGGGAAGTTTTTTTGAGATCAGTTGCAAAAGACAACTCTTTGAAACTGACTGCAAGATATTTCAGTGTTACCTGTGAGTCAGCTGTACGTGTTTGTGTCTCTGAATCAGTAGGTTCTCTCTTTAACTTCAACTATAGTGGCCTGAGCACATAATCCAGGTCGATAAATTCTTGTATCTTGTATTCACGGCAATTTAGACAGATGAGAGGGGGTCTCAGAGAAACATATAAAATTATAAAAGGACTGGACAAGCTAAATGCAGGAAAAATGTTCCTAATGTTGCGGGAGTCCAGAACCAGGGGCCACCATCTAAGAATAAAGGGGAGGCCATTTAAAAGTGAGATGAGAAAAAAACGTTTTCACCCAGAGAGTTGTGAATTTGCGGCAGTAGAGGCCAATTCACTGGGTGAATTTAAAAAAGAGTTTAGTAGACCTCTAGGGGCTAGCGGAATCAATGGATATGGGGAGAAGGCAGGCACGGGTTACTGATTGTGGATGATCATCCATGATCACAATGAATGGCGGTGCTGGCTCGAAGGGCCGAATGGCCTCCTCCTGCATCTATGTCTCTATGTTTCAATGATAAGCTAATGCAGTGCTTATTTGGCTTTTGCATTTTAACATTAAAATAAGATATCATTTTCTCAGTCAGGTGACCTCAGAAGTTCCCCACAGCTTAACACTGAAACAAATAGTTATCTCCATGCCAATGTTTGTCCAAACATTGATGGTACCATCACTTAAAGAGATTATGTGGTCATTTATCTCATTATGCTGATGGTATTTAAGACGCCAGCATATTTTTATACATTCTGACAATAACTAGATTTTAAAAGCAATTTGTTGCCTGTTGAGTGTTTTACAATGTCTTATATGTTGGGTTTTGTCCAAATGAAATCCAATTCAAAAGTCTCAGAGAGTTCAAAGACAATTTAGTTATACAGTATCACGAGTCTCACTATATTAATCAGAGTATTTTCATTCTACTTAATAATGACCTTACTGTTATTTAAATGGCAGAACAAAATTACACCTCCTACAGCTCATCTGATTCACTGATTTGGCCTATTAGTTGTTTCCTTTATTTTTATTTTTCTCATCCTAAGAACATCATGAACATTTTAGACTATCTGCTGATGAGGTTAGATGTGCAGCGTGCTGACCTCAAGAACTGTCTGTACTTGAAGCATGAACTTGTCCATTCACTTCAAGGAAGCAAATAGACCAAAACTATGTTTCCAACAATTCCCCATTGATCCTGTTCATCGTGCCACAAATGTTCATGTCAAAAAGTTTAGAAGGTTCAGAAGATTTTCTGAAGTTGCCTATCCTTGTCTGTCCAAAAAAAGTGCAGTTAGAACACAACTTTTTGCTTGAATACCCATTGATTCTTGGGCTGAAGGATAGGCCGATTTGTATTGCTTCTGATACATGAGAAATCGGTCTTCAGTATCGAAACACACCAGAGGATCAATTACTATTTCTGGAAGTCAGCAAAGATTTAAAATCCTAGATCAACACTGAAATTCCTCCATGGAGCTGCTTCGCTGATCTAGGTGAAGGGATCATTGGCTAATGTGAAGGAGTTTTCTGTGATATCTCTAAATAGGGCACAGTTCACTATGAGGTGCATGCGGTGTCTATTGAGCAGAAGATCAGTAGGTATTCTGCTCAATCGTCATTTCTCTCCCCACCTCCCACAAGCGAATGGTACGTTAGCATTCATACCAAAAGGATTTGAGTACAATAGCAGGGAGGTTCTACTGCAGTTGTACAGGGTCTTGGTGAGGCCACACCTTGGATATTGCGTACAGTTTTGGTCTCCTAATCTGAGGAAAGACATTCTTGCCATAGAGGGAGTACAGAGAAGGTTCACCAGACTGATTCCTGGGATGGCAGGACTTCCATATGAAGAAAGACTGGATACACTTGGCTTGTACTCGCTAGAATTTAGAAGATTGAGGGGGGATCTCATAGAGACTTACAAAATTCTTAAGGGGTTGGACAGGCTAGATGCAGGAAGATTGTTCCCGATGTTGGGGAAGTCCAGGACAAGGGGTCACAGTTTAAGGATAAAGGGGAAGTTTTTTAGGACCGAGATGAGAAAATCATTTTTCACACAGAGAGTGGTGAATCTGTGGAATTCTCTGCCACAGAAGGTAGTTGAGGCCAGTTCATTGGCTATATTTAAGAGGGAGTTAGATGTGGCCCTTGTGGCTAAAGGGATCAGGGGGTGTGTAAAGAAGGCAGGTACAGGATACTGAGTTGGATGATCAGCCATGATCATAGTGAATGGCGGTGCAGGCTCGAAGGGCCGAATGGCCTGCTCCTGCACCTATTTACTATGTTTTCGATGTTTCTATCCCCACTACCAATTATTGAAGGGAATACGCTTTGTAGTGTCCATATAATATGACTTAAAATCAACATAATAAGGTGATGTGAGGGATGAGGTGAAGAGTGTGAATGGATTAATCCCCAATCTCCAAAATGGATCCCGACATAAATAGTTGGCGTGAGACAATAATGCAATAACATGATCTTGCTTGAGCTCCAATTCCTCAAAAGACAATAAAAAAATGTCCTATCTGAACTTTAGATCTGTATGTGTGTGCAGACATGTGGACACAATCATGTCCGCACAGACTTTGCATTTTCTCCCCTGCAGTGACTTCCCACCAAAATGGTGCTGCTGGCATTTGGACGTGGTGGGTAATTCTGTGCATACCGTACTAACCTGGGTGATTGTGCTTACGTACTGGGGTAGTCTTGCTGAGCTGGATGCAAAAACATTTTTTCATTGTACCTGGTACAGGTGACAATAAAGAAACCATTGTACCCTTGAACCAATGGAATATTGAATCAAAGATGTGCTGGTTAATAGGTTGGAGGCACAAGATACTGCGGATGCTGAAGTCTTGAGTGAAAAACAAATTGCTGGAGGAACTCAGCAGATCAAGTCAAGTCAAGTCTATTTGTCACATACACATACGAGAGTTGCCGTGAAATGAAAAGTGACAATGCTTGCAGATTGTGCAAAAAAAAACTACAAACCAGAATGGAACAGAATCACATATTCACATATTTGTGGGAGGAAACAAAAGAAAAAACTGCAATTTTAAAAAGACACCACACAACAGTAAATTGGTACAGTAAGTTAGTCCCTGGTGAGAGAGGAGTTTACAGTCCTAATGGCCTCTGGGAAGAAACTGCTTCTCATCCTCTCCGTTTTCACAGCAGGGCAACGGAGGTGTTTGCTTGACCGTAGCAGCTGGAACAGTCCGTTGCTGGGGTGGAAGGGGTCTCCCATGATCTTGTTGGCTCTGTATTTGCACCTTCTGATGTATAGTTCCTGCAGGGGGGCGAGTGTAGTTCCCATAGTGCGTGCGGCCGAACGCACTACTCTCTGCAGAGCCTTCTTGTCCTGAGCAGAGCATTTCCTAAACCAAATCGTGATATTTCCGGACAAGATGCTTTCCACAGCCGCTGAGTAGAAGCACTGGAGGATCCTCAGAGACACTCTGAATTTCCTCAATTACCTGAGATGGTAAAGGCGCTGCCTTGCCTTACTCACCAGTGCTGCAGCGTGTGATGTCCATGTCAGATCCTCAGAGATGTGGACTCCCAGGTATTTATAGCAGCTCACCCTATCCACAGTATCCCCATTTATCCTCAATGGTGTGTACGTCCTCGGATGTTGTGCCCTCCTAAAGTCCACAATCAGCTCCTTAGTTATTTTGACATTCAAATGGAGGCTGTTGTCCTGACACCAGAGTGCCAGATCAGTCACCTCCTCCCGTTAGGCCTTCTCATCGTTATCGCAGATCAGGCCCACCACCACAGTGTCATCAGCAAACTTGATTATAGAATTGGACCTGAACCTAGCCACACAGTCATGTGTGTACAGGGAGTACAGTTGGGCGCTGAGGACGCAACCCTGGGGGATCCTGTGCTCAGGGTGAGAGACTTTGATGTATTTCCTCCCATCTTGACTACCTGTCAGGCAAACATCTCTGGAGGGAAGTGGATCAGTTTGAAGAAGAGTACTGACCAAAACACTGCCTATCGATTTCCTTCCACAGATGCTCACTTAAGCTGCTGTTTCCTCATGCAGTTTATTTTTTTCCTGGTCGGTAGATTAATTGACTGCTGTGAATTATCTCAGTGTATGTTCGGGTGACAAGAGGGGATTTGGTGGGCTTATCAAAAAGAATAGGTTGCAGAGAAATAAGTGGTGGATCCAAAAGGAAAAGAATGCTTTGGGTAATGTTTCTACTTGATACATTGAATTTTCCTCTGTCATGTATAAATATAAAAATGTGATAAATCAGGTCTGGATATAAGTGATTGATGCACTCAGTTGATGGGATGATTGTAAAGCAGAGATAATCTTCCCAACAGGTCGCCTTATGCTACATTGATTTACTGCCTCGAGTGTTCAATTGGGATCTGGCCAAAGAAGCATTCATTGCATATTCCACTGTAAATGGGAGTAAATCTGAAAGTCTGGTTAACCAATGCACTGTGGCGTCAGCTGATACTTTAGGACAAAACAAAAACTTATCTTTACAATAATGCTGGAGACTTGTTCAGCATTTATGTTCAGCATTTCATTCAGTTAAATTGTCTTATTAAGGTTAAACAACACATTTGCTGCATTTTCCTTAAATCTCTGGCAAATAAAGAAGCAACTTTACGTTCATGTATCAATGTAGATTGTCTTCTATTTGTGCTGTCATGAGGACAATTTCTTGGCATTTGACAATGGAATGAATGGTCACATTCTGATGAGAACCTCTGTGCACCTGAGGACACTGTTGATTCTTCCAGGAGCTGCCATTGCATGAAATACAATAGTGAGATAGGAAACACATAAACTAACCACTGCAACATATATGGGGGAGAAGGGAAAAGAAACTGCAAAGTGATCAGGAATTCACGTGTACTTGTAAACATTCAGAGCTCAGGGTAAAACATCAATCCAGAGGTCTTCGAATCAATGGCATTGTGGTGACAACAAGGTCAAATGGGATATAGGCCATCGACATTAGGAAAGTTGTACTTCTGTTCATCCCTCTCCAGATCTCAGTTCTCTACCAAACTCCTGCCCTTATGGCCACAATGAATAAAAAAAAAGACCCCTGCGCAATCAAGCACCAGTGCAAGATGTCCAAGCAAAACTTCATGTTTGCTCAAATATACAAAAGACACAAGCCTGACAAAGATTCACAGAAATAGAAAGGCCATGTTGAAAGTATTTTGGGGCAATTGGAGAACTCAACTAAGATCACGGTAGTCTTATATGCCCGCGGATTTTAATAAAATTATGTTGTGTACCTTGCATTCATGTGTTCCATTATATTTTCACTCAATTGCTAGTGTGATAGCATCTCGCAACAGTAACAAGCACATAAACCACGCGCATTGGCCAGGGCTCACTTGCATTTTATGACATAATCCCAGTTAATGGTAGCTAGTAGGCAACGACAGGTGCAGCTGTACCTCGTTATCCTGAAAACTGTCATGTTCCTGGGAGCATTACACATTGACGTGGCTGCCACTGAGATGCATGCCATCAATGTGCAGATGCATATCAATTTTATAATTAGATTTCATCCTTTATTCATGATGGCTAAATAACGGAGAGCACTAGACCAAGCTCCAATGTATCTGTTTGCAATACTGGATAGATTTTGGCACAGAACATTAAAAATGTCATATCTCTATGTTTCAAGTAGTATTGAGGTTTTTTTTCAGGGATTGTTACTCAAATGTGCAAGAGATAGTAGAGATAAATCAAGTTAGGAATTAAATTAATTCCCTGATTCAATCAGTTTATATCTTAAAAATATCAATTTTTAGGACACCAAAAATGTGACATACTTTGGCACAATGAAATAAAGAGGCAATTTCTGCATTAATTTCATTATAATTAAAAACAATTTCAAGTTATTGCTTTGCAGAGATGCATGTTTCATAGTAATAAGCAAAACCTTTGATGAATGTGGCATTAAGTGCTCTGAATGGCCATATTTCAAAGAGATGTTCACCTTATTTTACAGTAACCACCATTACACCACAATGGTAAATTAAGACCAAAGAACTTTCCAATGAGATTGAAAACTTTCTAATTTGAAGAACTCGATAGATAATGAAATTAGGAGAAGAAAGCAATCTTAATATCAAGATTCTGTAAAAAGCTGCTGCATGCCAAAATGAGTGAATATCTTTGGAGTCTACCATCTCACGCATAACACCAGCATTTTGCAGTAGCTATATTTCCATCAAATTATGTGCCTGCAGTCTCTTGTTATGTATGGACAATGACTTCCATAAAGTTTTGTTCATTAATGACATTTTGTCTACCTTCTAAAAATTATCTCTCCCTGTCATGTACTGCCGCTGTGAGGGTTTTTGACTAATCTGAATCATGTTGAAATAATTTATTTGTGATCTTCAATTTTATTTATGATGTCACATCTTTTGTACCCAGTATTGTAAAAACATACATCTGCATTGGGCCGAGAGATCTTCACAAATATTAAGGAATTGTTGCATTTCTAGATGACAATGTCACGCAGAAATGTCTCCTAGAATTTCTATATATTTTATATATATATACATCCACATACACAAATATGCATATACATATATGAATAAAAAAATACATATATAATGCATGTGTGCATATATTCATATATGCTTATGTACTGAGTATGGTTATGAAATCTTATGAAATATATATAATATATATATATATATATATATATACACACACATATATAAATGAATAAATATATGATGCATTAATCACCACACACACACATATATACACACACACACATATATATATAAATAAATGTATGATGCATTAATCCGCACGCACACGTACACACACACACGCTCTCACACACACGCTCACGCGCGCACGCACACACACACACATATTGTTAAGGACTACAGCATGTTGGAAAATCTGGAAGGTTTTTTTCTGTAGCGAAATATAGCTATATTTTCATTAGGTATAATCACATGTATAAATCCATTTAGCATTACTTTTAGGTGCACGGCTAATGTGAGAGGAATCTGTGTGGGCACTCTGAGCTTGACTGATAACAGTGCTTTTACTCATTGGTGCTGGAGGGGAAGTTTTCCGATAGTGTTCAAGCATTGTCCAGTCTAGCCACTGGGAACAAATAACACACATTTTTTACATACATCCCATCCATTAAGTTTAATGGACAGAAAATCAAGTTATGAGCCTTCAGAGAATCTAACAAATCCCCAAAATAATACCTCTCAACTACGGTTTCAAAGGGCTCAAAGGTATTTTATTGTCACATGTTCCATTAGGTACAGTGATATGCGAATTATTTAAGTCATCAGAATACAAATAGCATCTGGAGTTCCTTCGAACACAAAATAACACTGATGATTTTATGTTGCACTGAGCACTAGTTTTAAGTGGTTCGCCATTGAAAGCATTGTTGAAAATTCAATCCATTATCTATTTCCCCCTATCTGCAGCAAAAAGTGTTTTGATTGAGATTATCTTTTGATGCTGTGCGCACAAACAAGCCATTATGACAATTCATTGATTATTTTATGACTGACAAATTATTGAAAAAAACAAAATCCCATAGAACATTGAAAATTAGACCTCAGTTCCATTAAAGAGCATGCTGGTGTCATGCTGTCAAATGCAATATATTCCCCTCTCCCCACCCCACCCCCACCCACGTCACACCAGCTTTTTCTTCTATATCTCTCATTTCCATTTCCCGTGACTTTCAGCCTAAAGAAGGGACTCGACCTGAAACATCACCCATACCTTCTCTTCAAAGATGCTGCCTGTCCCGCTGAGTTACTCCAGCATTTTATGTCTATCTTCAGCGTCTGCAGTTCCTTCCTACACATTTCCACTGGGAAATATTTTTGATTGTGCTCTTGTTCCCTTATTTCTTCTAACTTTAAATGGTTGGATTCATTTGTGTCAATTTATCCCGCATACCCTGGAGGTGGAGAACGCTATCAGCCAACCACATCAGGGTGAAGTTTGTTTTTTAAAACTCAGGTTGCATCTCAACTGTGTAAAATTGGCAAACTTCCAGCATGGTCTCACACATATCAACAAGATACAATGTAATCACAACAGCAAGTTGTAAGAATCTATAATGACCACTTTCCACAAAATTACAATGGGCAAAGCTCATGCAGTGTTTGTTGGGAAAAGAAAGGATATGAACTATCAAATATACATTGATTTGACTCTAACCTTATTTGGGCAGCAGCAATAACCATCTAGATCTACATAGTATGGGATTGACCATACTTAATGTCATTGGAAATTGGGGCAATTTTCAGTTCCAATGTCATTCATAGACATATTTAGTTAAAGATTCAATCCTTAACAAAAGATATGTTAAACAATAAAAGATTATGTTAAACAATATTTTGTTAAAGATATCTCCTGACAGGAAGGGATAAAATTCAGAAGACCCATGATAATGGGTGTCTCCATTAATTGCTCCAATTTCCAATGCCATTAAGTTTGGTCAATCCCAAGCTGGCAATAGATTCTTGACATTTAACAGTTTATTATTTTATTTTACATGAGAGTATGTCACTCTCCTGATGACTCATTGTCTGTGGAGAGCAAATTTGAAAATTACAGTTTCTTGAATCGTTTGCCACTAAGCTAAATATTGAAATGACCCGTGTTATTCAAGCTAGCTTTTAGAAGCAAGTTTTTTTTTTTTATAACAAAGGTTAAGGAGAAGCTGATCTTATTGATAATCTGTCTGTGACATGAAGGTATGATACAACAAAGTCCAAGCAATATTCTGTGTTTTATTAATCAATCTTATTATCCAGCTAACTCCACACAACTTGTGATTCCCGCTGAGGAATCAGCCACATCTACCTGGTGTACTATTTATTCAATGCTCCATTGGAGTTAAAAAATTGTCATAATTGATTAATTATTCTAGCTAAGCATAAAACATTGTTATTCACCCACGGGTATCATGTTGGAGTACATACAGTTATAGCACAATATATATTTTTTAGAGATGCAGCGCGGGAACAGGCCCACCGAGTCCGCACCTACCAGTGATCCCCGCTCATTAACGTATCCTACAACTAGGGACAGTTCACACTTAGACCCGGGTTCGATCCCAGCTATGGATGCTGTCTGTACGGAGTTTGTACGTTCTCCCCGTGACTGTGTGGGTTTTTTCCGAGATCTCTGGTTTCCTCCCACATTCCAAAGACATACAGGTTTGTAGGTAAATAGGCTTGGTAAATGTAAAAATTGTCCCTAGTGTGTGTAGGATAATGTTAATGTGCGGAGATCGCAGACTTGGTGGGCCAAAGGGCCTGTTTTCGCACTGTATCTCTAAACTAAAACAAAACTAAAACTTGTACTGGCACGTACCACTATAAAGAAAGCACTGAGTGTCATCTCTTTTGCAAACATTAATGGAGACAACCATTATAATGGATCTTCTGAATTGTTTCCATTCCTGTCAGGAGATAACTTTAACAAAATATTGTTTAACATAATTTTTTATTGTTTAACATATCTTTTGTTAAGGATTGAATCTTTAACAAAATATGTCTATGAATGACTTTGGAACTGAAAATTGCTCCAATTTGCAATAACACTAAAGATGTTTGCAGGTAGACAAAAAAGCTGGAGAAACTCAGCGGGTGAGGCAGCATCTATGGAGCGAAGGAATAGGTGACGTTTCGGGTTGAGACACTTCTTCAGACTGGCAGATGTTAGCAGCATTTTTCAGCAATGTTATATTATAAAGGAGTACACCATCTGTGAGACAGCAACCTAGAGTTAGCACAGTGGAACGAGAGATGGATTCAACGCTAGGGAGGAGTATGCTCATGTCAACATTAAAATTTGAAGGAGCAGTCATTGAAGGACCACAAGCTAATGCATGTCCGCAAAGACGTAGTATGGAAAGCAACCAAAACAAAGTCCATGGAAATTGTTGTTATGTTAGCATTGTGTTCCGTTTGCGTCATGTGGTTCATGAGGAAGAGAGAGAGAGAGTGAAGGGTCTGTCCCACTTCGGCAATTTTTTTCGGTGATTGCCGGCAACTGTCACAGTTGTAACAGGTCGCCGAAAAAGCGGCAACTGGTCCCCCCCTCCACGACAATGTCTACGACAACCTACCACCGAGTCGACGTCAAGCTATGGCAAGCTACCGACAACCGGCGACCCAGTTGTAGCGACTTAGAACGTCCACCTACGACCACGCAGGCGACAACCTACGACAACCGAAGTCAACCCACATCCACCCGCGACGAGCTACGACAAGCAAGGACCCTGTCGGCGACAACTGAAGACAACTGAAGACAATTCAGTCGCCGACACCTGTCGCCGGTTGACGTAGATTGACGTAGGTAGTCGCCAATAGAATTCACCGAAGTCAGCACCCCGGCGACAACCAACGTCACCCGGTGACAACCTGCGTCATCCTGGCGACAGCGAAAAAAATCGCATAAGTGGTACAGGCCCTTTAGAGTGATAAGGAAAACAGATGGCAAAAGTAAATTAAAATCTTAAATCTAAACTCCCAAAAAGTACCAAAATCTAAAATCTAAACTTCCAAAAAGTTGCCGCATGGTGGTGCAGCGGTTGAGTTGCTGCCTTGCAGTGTCAGATACCCGGGTTCGATGCCCACTAGAGGTGCTGCCTGTATGGAGTTTGTACATTCTCCCCTTTGTCCGAGATCTTCGGGTTCCTCCCACACTCCAAAGACGTACAGGTTTGTAGGTTAATTGGCTTGGTGTGAGTGTAAATTGTCCCCTGTGTGCGTAGGATAGTGCTAGTGTGCGGGGATCCACGCTGTAACTCTAAACTAAAACTGAATCACAACTTCCACAATTTACTTACCTTAGAAATGAGACTACATTTTCAAAGAATCCGTCTAGGTTAGAGGTTGAATAAAATTATTGGAAAATAAATGTACTCATTAAAAGGTCTAATTGTCTAATTGGCAATTAAAATGCTCATGTAGCAATTTCTTGAAACTCATGTAGAGGTTAAGGATGACCTGTTATTTTCAGGAGGCTAACCATAGAGTATTGCAAATCGTTCATCAATTTGTGATGGATCATTAGTCTTGTGTTCTCTCTTTCCACATAGAATAGGTTAAAGACTTACACAACATGAACAACCTGCATATGTTGAACATTCCACTATCTTTGACAATAAATGTTGACTCAATATTTTCTTCTTACGAAGAAAGATCTGAAAATATAAACATGCACGATAACTCAATTGTTCCTGAAAGTATCAATTGTTCAAATTGGTCCATGAAAATTGTTCTGTAGTCATTGGCATGTGACCTCTGACATCCGAGTCTTTCAGAGGGAAAAATAATGCTGTTTTACCTACTTGTACACAGTCAACTTGCTGAACCTAAACAGAACTAATAGACAGAGCTAAGACTCTTCATGTCTAAAGAGGAACTGGGTACTAAATCCCAACCACTGTCAGAAGTCACCTGCAACAATGGCAGCACAGACAAAGCAGCAAACATCAAGATTCCAACCTTAACATTCAACTGAGGGAAGATGAGGGTATCTGGAGAGAAGTCCTGCATGCCAACGTCCCAAGAATCCTCCCACAACAGAAAGTAATTGATCACTGAGGAAAGAGGTACCTGAAGACCGAGTGCTATATATAGTCATGGTTGAAGGATGCAGCAAACAACTTCTATTTAACAACTTCTCAATCGTGTCTGGACAAAAATGCTGGAGAAACTCAGCGGGTGAGGCAGCATCTATGGAACTAAGGAATAGGTGACGTTTCGGGTCGAGACCCTTCTTCAGGCTGATGTGGGGGGGGGGGGGACAAAGGAAGAGGCAAACATAGTAGGCTGTGCAATCATTTCCTGCAACATGCACTCCCTGCTCATGCCTTGAGCATTGTTTCAATCACAAGAAGCAAACGATATATTTACATGGCAGCACATTAGCACCCTTACTAACAATGTTCGATCAAACTACTGGCATCATACTCTTCACAAGATCAGTTGTTTCCAGGAAGGTGTACAGGCAATCATAGATTATCCCACCAGTGAGCCAATGATCAGCCGCAGCTCAGAGATCATTGAGGGTGATGGTATGTTTATATTTATCCTACTTCTCACAACCCGCTCACATTCCCTTATATGTCAGACAATATCCAGATGGTTCAAACATGCTGCTGCTGCTGCCTGAATCTTCCCACGCCATGATTACTTCCCCGTGCATATCTTATGCTGGACATCCAAGAAATACCACCAAGGCAGACCTCTGTGGCTCAATTCAGAGGAGGAAGACAATACTGCATCAGAATACCTGAAGCTCATACCTGGCACCTTTTGGATGCAAGGATCACTAGCATCAGGGCCAAGCTCTCTTCTCACTACCATCGGACGGGAGATACAGAAGCTGATGTCCCATTCCCCCAGGATCAGGAATATCTGCTTTCTTACAATCATCAGGTTCTTGAACCGACCTTCACAGCCCTAATCCTACCTCAGCAGCAAAACACTGCAGACCACCTCTTGCACTAGCACAGACTTGTTTTTTTCTAATTGTGGATTGCACTTGTTTTATTTCTTGTGGAGGTTGTGTGCAATTTATGTATAATTGTTGTTTGTGTGTGCTGTCCATGCATCGGTGATGCTGCTGCAAGCACACTTTTCATTCACCTATAACCTTCCCCAACTTGTGCAGATGGCAATAAATGCAACTTGGCGTGAAACTGTAGCAATGCCCCCTAAGTCTCCTAGCCAACCAACCAGTCAGCCAGCATGGCCGTGATTCATAAAAATCTGGTTTAAGTGCATGCACAAGAGTGATTAAATGATGAATAAATTTTGGTTGCAACCCCATTCATTAAGGAAGAAAATGCCCAAATACTATTTCCTCCTTGCAGCAGACATGAACTGTGATATTATTCTTGTTGAAAATATTTTGTTTTTAAATCACCATTTAGCAAAAAAAAACTTTTCACATGAACTAAATAATTCGATAATAATGGGATGTTGAAACAGAGGACACATCCTTCCCTTCCTTGGCAGCCAATCTGAAAGTCAATGAAGGAAATCTCATAGGCAACAACAGCAGTTGATATGCTGAGTAAACCTTAAAATAATTCTTAAAATTATTACATTTGGGTATACAGCACTTAAAAAGTTACATTACAATATGAATCAACAAAATTACACTGCTGCTTATATACCATAGAGATCTAGTGACATTATTGTTTAGTTCTTTTTGTTCTCTCCAGGAATGTATAAAAAAGTATTTCTTGAACATAACATTCATCTCTGTGGCATTTACATAAATCTTCTACTGCAGAAATGAAATTCAATGATATTTATTGTGCATTAAATGATCACTGCAATTTATCCTCTTTAACTGTCCTGTTACCTTCCATAAACAAATATCTGTGCATTACTGTCTTCCATTCTCCTAAAATAAGTGCGCAGAAAACTCCAGCACATAGTAATTGAATGAGAAAAGTGATGTGAAGAGAATGTTTCCACTAGTTGGAGAGTGTAGGACCATAGGTCATGGCCTCAGTATTAAAGGACATTTCTTTAGGAAGGAGATGAGGAGGAATTTCTTTAGTCAGAGGGTGGTGAATCTGTGGAAATATTTGCCACTGAAGACTGTGGAGGCCAAGTCAATGGATATTTTTGAGGCAGAGATAGATTCTTGATTAGTACGGGTGTCAGGGGTTATAGGGAGCAGGCAGGAGTATGGGGAGCCATGATTGAATGGCGGAGTAGATTTGACGGGTCGAATGGCCTAATTCTGCTCCTATCACTTATGACCTTATTATGGAAGTGGGCATCATTTTTCTTTCCATCCAGAGGGATATGGGCCGACATAGGAGTATTAGATGACTACTCTTAAATTGTTGAGAATGGCTGTGTTATCTACTTTTTCAAATCATAATTTTGTACTTTCAATTCTGTTTGGAAACAGACGCCGAAAAAACAAATTAAAAAACTCTGCTAACATACTTCTGAGCAGAATTCGGTTTCATGTGGGGGTGATCCAAATTATTTTTTAAATGATTATAAAAGGGTATTCACCTGACTCTTATTTAAGGTGGGGGATGTTTCACACTGAATATGGGAGCGTGGTATGGCAATGTGAAGTTGAGCAGCTGACGGAAGGAGCAGTGCAGAAGTTTTAGATAAGGAATTGGATTTGAGTACAAGAGCAGGGAGGTTCTACTGCAGTTGTACAGGGTCTTGGTGAGGCCACACCTGGAGTATTGCGTACAGTTTTGGTATCCTAATCTGAGGAAAGACATTCTTGCCATAGAGTGTCAGAGAATGTTCACCAGACTGATTCCTGGGATGGCAGGACTTCCATAAGAAGAAAGACTGGATAGACTCGGCTTGTACTCGCTGGAATTTAGGAGATTGAGGGGGGATCTTATAGAGGCTTACAAAATTCTTAAGGGGTTGGACAGGCTAGATGCAGGAAGATTGTTCCCAATGTTGGGGAACTCCAGAACAAGGGGTCACAGTTTAAGGATAAGGGGGAAGTCTTTTAGGACCGAGATGAGAAGATCTTTTTTCACACAGAGAGTGGTGAGTCTGTGGAATTTTCTGCCACAGAAGGTAGTTGAGGCCAGTTCATTGGCTATATTTAACAGGGAGTTAGATGTGGCCCTTGTGGGTGAAGGGATCAGGGGGTATGGAGAGAAGGCAGGTACAGGATACTGAGTTGGATGATCAGCCATGATCATATTGAATGGTGGTGCAGGCTCGAAGGGCCGAATGGCCTACTCCTGCACCTATTTTCTATGATTTTAAAAATCACTCCTCTTTCTGGGCACCTCTTTGCTGGCAGAGAACCTAGTCCAATCAATTTTTTCCACATTTCTCTTTAATACCTTCATAGTTGCCCTTGCACCAACTGAGAACTTTCACTTGTGGACCAGCCGTTTCATAGAATCATAGAATCATAGAAACTTTAAAGTGTGATAGCGAGAGTTCAAGGTATGCGTATTCGAGAGAGAGTGAGGTGCTAGGCAGATGAGACTAAGGAACCCTGGATGGCAAGAGAAATTGAGGTTCGAGTCAGGAGAAAAAAAGAGGCATGTGCCAACTCTAGGCAGCTGGGAGGAAGTGTATTCCAGGGGGAGTATAAGGAACATACAGTACTTATGAGGGAAATCAGAGGGCAAAAAGCAGGCATGAGATAACTCGAGGAGAAGATTAAAGAGAATCCAAAGGGATTTTGCAAGTATATTCAGAGAAACTGGGATAACTAGAGACCTAGAGGCCAACAATAAACGAAAGGGGAATTGCAGGACACAGGCAAGGTCCTCAATGGATATTGCATTGATCAGATGGACTCTGTCAGATTATCCTGATTGTTCACGAGGCTTACAGCCAGCGCGGAGAAGAAGTGCTAACTCCAGCTCAAATCTGCTCCAATTCTTGAGGAACCCGTTCCCTGATGGACCAGGGACCATCTGCTGCACCTCTCGCCTTATCCAGTAGCTGTCGGTTAACCCCCTCAGTGCCGGCAAAAGCCAAACACCAGTCATCAACCGGGATACACACAAAACGCTGCAGTAACTCAGTGGGACAGGTAGCATCTCTGGAGACTGGTCTAGACCCCGAATGTCACCTGTTCCTTTTCTCCAGAGATGTTGCCTGTCCCGCTAAGTTACTGCAGCATTTTGTGTGTATCCCGATTGATGATTGGTGCTCAGCTTTCGCCAGCACCGAGGGGGTTAACCGACAGCCACTGGATAAGGCGAGAGGTGCAGCTGATTTGAGCTGGAGTTAGCACTTCTTCTCCGCGGGTTCCGTGCAAGTTGGAGCAGAGTTGAGCTGGAGTTAACACTTAGTCGCTGCACTGGCTGTAAGCCTGAGACCACCACTGCTCTGGGTCGGTGTCTCGTCCGTCCAGGGTCACCCCGGACATCTCCGGCCACCCCCGGACAAGGATGAGACACTCGGGACGGGACGGGACGGTCCAGTAGCAATTCAACAGCGCTTGCAGCACCGGAGACCTGGGTTCGATCCTGACTACGGATGAAACACAGGTCTGTAAACACGCAGCAGCTGAGCTGCCGAGAATGTCTCTCCACCGGTCCAATCTCTCCCCCTGTCTCCCACTCGCATCTGTCCCCTCTCTCTCGCTGTTAAACCCTGCTCTCCCGCTACCTGGCACCCCCGTTCCTCAGATTAAATATATTTTTACACATAAATTATGAATAAAGATAAGAAAATGTTTCAAACACAAGTAATATTTTCTTGTTCCAATAACAAACACATTAAGGATTAAATGAAAATAATAAATTATTTAACTTTTGCAGATTAATGAAGTGAACTAGAGCTGTAGAGTTGACAGAATTCTAGATTAATTCATTGGTAGAATAGTTAACAATTTATACACAGTTTATGCAGCCAGTGCTTCGTTCGTTTTTTTCTTTATCACAAATAACCTTTGACAAATCCCATGATTCGTTGCATTTTTCCGGAATACCGAACTCGCTTATTGAAGAATGACATTTCTCACTTCATTTATTTTCCAAACAACAAATAGACTTTAAATTGCAAAAGTCAGTCTTTCGCTGTTGCATCATGGTGCCAACTATACCATTCAAAAGCTGGCTCAGTTGATCTCATATGTTCATAAGTTATAGTAGCGCAATTAGGCCATTCATCCCATCGAGTCCACTCTTCCATTCAATTGTGGCTGATCTATCTTTCCCTCTCAACCCCATTCTCCGGCCTTCTCCCCATAACTCATGACACCTTTACTAATCAAGATTCTGTCAATATCTGCCTGAAAAATATCCATTGACATGGTCTCCACAGCCGTCTGTGGCTATGAATCACACAGATTCACCACTTTCTAAATAAAGAAATTGCTCCTCATCTCCTTTCTAAAGTTACGTATTTTTATTCTGAGGCTTTGACCTTCAGTCCTAGACTCTCCCACCAGTGAAAACATCCTCTCCATATTGCTATTGAGGGAGTGCAGCGTAGGTTTACAAGAGTAATTCCCGGGATGGCGGGACTGTCATATGCTGAGAGAATGGAGCAGCTGGGCTTGTACACTCTGGAGTTTAGAAGGAAGAGAGGATATCTCATTTAAACATATAAGATTGTTAAGGGCTTGGACACGCTAGAGGCAGGAAACAATGTTCCCGATGTTGGGGGAGTCCAGAATCAGGGGCCACAGTTTAAGAATAAGGAGTAAGCCATTTAGAATGGAGACGAGGAAACACTTTTTCTCACAGAGAGTGCTGAGTCTGTGGAATTCTCTGCCTCAGAGGGCGGTGGAGGCAGGTTCTCTGGATGCTTTCAAGAGAGAGCTGAATAGGGCTCTTAAAAATAGTGGAGTCAGGGGAATGGGGAGAAGGCAGGAACGGGGTACTGATTGGGGATGATCAGCCATGATCACATTGAATGGCGGTGCTGGCTCGAAGGGCCAAATGACCTACTCCTGCACCTATTGCCTATTGTCTATTGACTATTGTCATATCCACTCTATCCAACCCTTTCACTATTCAGTAAGTTTCAATGGTGAAAAGGCCATGGTGGTGGAAAGCTGGATTTCAGACTGAAGGCTCATGACTAACGGTGTGCCTCAGGGATTGGTGTAATGCCCATAGCTCTTTGTCATCTTTTTCAATAATTGAGATGAGAATGTACATGATGAGTAAGTCTGCAGAAGACGTTAAGTGGTGGCATCATTGACAGTGAAGAAGTTTATCAAGAATTCAAGCAGGACTTTGATCAGCTGAGCAAGTTGGCCAAGAAATGGGTTACTGGAGTTTAATTTAGATTAGTGTGAGGCGTTGCATTTTGGAAAGTCATTCCAGGCAGAATCTTCACAGTGAATTGTAGGGAGTGTGGTGGAGCAAAGATAACCAGGAGTCCAAGTACATAATTTGCCAAAAATGCCATCACATTTAGAATGGGTGGTGAAAACCCTTTTGACACATTGGTCTTTGTCATGTAAGGAATTGAGTATGGAAATTGGGGCATTATGTTACAGTTGTACAGGTCAGGACGGGGGGAGTTCCCCCCGCCGCGGGTACCATGTAATCCAGCGCTACCTGCTCCATGGTCGGATAGTCGGCGACCAAACCGTCTCCCCCACCTGGTTTGCCGGGTGAGGAGGGGGCTGTGGACCCACAGCAGGATCATAAACAAGACCTGTCGGATGACCTTCTCGTGAGACAACGGCCAACGGAAACACTGTCGCACACAGCATTGTAAGGCAACGTGCCCGTTGATGTTTCCAACAATGATGATGATGTACAAGATGAAGCCACATTTGGAGTATTGCATTGAGTTTTGGTAACCCCGCTGTATCAACGATGCTATTAAGATCAAAAGGGTGTAGAAAAGATTGGATATGAGCTGCCAGAAAAAAGTAGTTGTGGCAGGTACAATAATAACCTTCATAAGATATTTGAACAGGGACATGGATAGGAAAGGTTTAGATGAGTATGGTACACAGGACTATCTTAGATGGAATAACTTGGTTGGCAAGGGCGAGATGGGCCAAAAGGCCAGTTTCCATGCTGTAAGATTCTGTGACGTTGGCACCTCTACATTAAGCAGCTTAGACGGGCTGCATGAAATTCTCCTACATGGATAATATAATTTAAGAAAATGACTGTGAGGGATTAAGGTACAATTAATAGTAATACTACAGTAGATATTTTTAAAATTAGTTGCCTCAGCATTTAATCTACAGGTAGCTGAGTCAAAGAATCATCACTTTTTCTATAAAAACACATGTTAAATATAGATTTTGTTTGTCTCTTCTTCGTACCCTCTGTTTGCCCTTCCAGCTAATGCTGTATCAAATGCAGTGATGTCAACAACTGCTGACATCCTCATTTCAGCCAGGTTTATGCTGAATGCCAGGTAAAATTCATAATCGGACATGAAGCAGGACTTCCAGACCGATCCTTAAATCCCCTGGCTTTTGCCTTCAATGGCCAAGTGCTGCGTATGTATCTGGAGACATTGTATGGATGGCCATAATAATTTTTCACAAGGGATGATGAACATTTTTTTGAGTAATAATCGAACTCCCCCAGAAAAGAGCAAATCTCTATAGTCTCTCGATACATTCTAGGCATCTCCAGAAGTTGAAATAAACAACTTCAGATGGCATAAATACACGTTTGCGTTTCTGATGTCCACTGTGGTGATACAGTCCACCAAAAAACCTTCTCCAGTAATTTCTTGCTTGATCTCCAAATCGGGTGTCATCGTGATTATAAAGACATCCTGGGATATCCTACCCTGGGATTGAGCCATAACAATTGAAAAATATTCAGGGTTGATTTAACCCCAGACAGATACTCGATATATCGATACAACCTCTTATACGAAAGAGTAGTTTGGTACTTTTGCCCCCCAGAATACACATTTACCTGCACCTAAACATAGAATAGGTCTAGATAGCTGAAGTAATGAGAATGTGTCAGTTCTGCACGCAGACCTTGTTTGGTGGACAACAGAGACTGCTCTTGTGTAGTTGCTGTATTCTTGCACTGAGGATCACCATGAGGGGATTAATCCAATCTTCACCTTCACCAACACACCTTTCCTTTCTAACTCAAGGGTTCAAGTTCAAGAGCGTTTATTGTCATGTGTCCCAGATAGGACAATGAAATTCTTGCTTTGCTTCAGCACACCAGAACATAGTAGGCATGAATACAGAACAGATCAGTGTGTTCATATACCATTGTATAAATATATACACACATGAATAAATAAACTGATAAATTGCAAATAAACAGATAATGGGCTATTAATGTTCAGAGTTTTGTCCGAGCCGAGTTTAATAGGCTGATGGCTGTGGGGAAGTAGCTATTCCTGAACCTGGTCATTGCAGTCTTCAGGCTCCTGTACCTTCTGCCTGAATGTAGCAGGGAGGTGAGTGAGATGAGTAAACTTCCATTGCTGTTCCTCCGGCTGTAGCTTAAATTGGTTTTGAATGGCAATAAATGGGCATGGCCTGATGGGCTGGTATCCAATAGTGCCATCATACACGAATGACCAAATGCTCATGAAGTGGACCCAGCGGTAGCATGCCGATCTGGCAACTTTACAACCGATATCTTCTGGACAGTCCTCACCATGTCCTTGCACCAGACAATATACAACATTGCACCGAGAAATAGCTGGAGCTGAGTGTAACAAAATAATGCCAACAAGAGGTCCATACCCACATCCACATCTTCTGCACAGGATGCCCACTAATTTTAACAATGATCTTATAATGACTGCCACACCACAGCCTCGTATCTATTATTGTCAAAATAACATCTATTTGCGAGACTGTATGCAGAGTCTGCCATGTCTGCTTCCTGTTAGATGCAGCCTCTTCCGCCATTGGTTTCCCATCACCTCCGCTTTCCTGCCCAGGACACTTCCTGTGGACAATGTGGCGGACAAAGGCGGTGCATGCCATTAGGGCTTCCACTTACATCCCCAACATCTTTACTCCAGAACCACATCTCACATTTTTTTTGCCATTTCCGTTGCAACTTTTATTTGCCCGTGCTTCCGGAAATGTTAAGGGCCTGTTCCACTTGGGCGACCTAATTGGCGAGTTTAGAAGAGTTTGAAAACATATTGAAAAAAATCGCCGTGACCTAGCTGAGGCCTCGAGTATGCGGAGACCACTCTTGAGCATGAAGGAGAGTTATGAAGACCTCCTACGACCTCGTGTCGACCATTCTGCGAGTATGAGTCGAGGGCAAATTTGCCAGAACTCGCAGATTAGGTCGCCCAAGTGGGACAGGCCCTTTTAGTCCCCCAAATCAACTTTGTCTAAATTCCCACAAAAATCAGTCTACACCCAACATCTCGCAGATGGGCTGACATAAAAAACATCCTTGAAGTTGTCAATGTTTTCTATCCGTCAAAACATTTCTTCTGGTCTCTGAAGATAGGCAAAGAAGGCTGGAGTAACTCAGCAGGATAGGCAGCATCTCTGGAGAGAAGGAATGGGTGACGTTTTGGGTCGAGACTTCTTCTGATGGTTGCACATGTTAATATGTAGTTGGCAGGCAGCAATCATGATAGTTATATTGGTGTCCTGGAAAAGTATGAGAGGTTGCAGGAGTTGCCTTATACAGTGTCTGTATTGGGTGGAGAAATTCAATTGGATTGATTTTTAAACACTTTTGTAAGAGACTTCATTTTGTACATCACTGCCTCATTATTGCTTGCAGTTTTGCCACCCTCTTTTCACATACACTGTTGCGGGACTGTTTCCTGCTGCAACAACCTCAATTGCTTTCAAGAATATCTCCACCCAATCCATATATAAGGAAAACTACTGCAGCCTCTCATACTTTTCCAGGTCTCCAACATCACTGTCATGAAGAAGGGTCTTGACCCGAAACATCACCCATTCCTTCTCTCCAGAGATGCTACCTGTCCCGTTGAGTTACTCTAGCATTTTGTGTCCGTCTTCAGTTTAAACCAGCATCTGCAGCTCCTTCCTCCACTAACTGTCATCACTACTGCCTACCATCATCATTGAACTCCGTGTTAGTCTGGGAACCATATACACTTCTCCCTCACTCATATTTCCCTCGTTATAGCTCCAGTAACAATGTCCCAAACTTGTTTCCAGTGCATCACCTGTAAGTCTGAAGAAGAGTCCAAATCAGAAGTGTTGACTATCCATGCCCTCCAGGGATGCTGCCTGACTCACTGAGTCAGGCAGCATCATTTATCTTTAGATTCACGTTATAGACAATAAACAATAGACAATAGACAATAGGTGCAGGAGTAGGCCATTCGGCCCTTCGAGCCAGCACTGCCATTCAATGTGATCATGGCTGATCGTCCCCAATCAGTACCCCGTTCCTGCCTGCTCCCCATATCCCCTGACTCCACTATTTTTAAAAGCCCTATCTAGTTCTCTCTTGAAAGCATCCAGAGAACCTGCCTCCACCACCCTCTGAGGCAAAGAATTCCACAGACTCACAACTCTCTGTGAGAAAAAATGTTTCCTCGTCTCCATTCTAAATGGCTTACTCCTCATTCTTAAAATGTGGCCCCTGGTTCTGGACTCCCCCAACATCAAGAACATGTTTCCTGCCTCTAGTGTGTCCAAACCCTTAATAATCTTATATGTTTCAATGAGACACCCTCTCATCCTTTTAAACTCCAGAGTGTACAAGCCCAGCTGCTCCATTCTCTCAGCATATTATATGAGTAGAATTAGGCCATTCGGCCCATCGAGTCGACTCCACCATTCAATCATGACTGATCTCTGCCACCTAATCCCATTTTCCTGCCTTCTCCCCATAACTCTTGACACCCATTCTAATTAATAACTTGTTTATCTCTGCCTTAAATATTGTTCGATATTGTTACATAATTGTTATATTCTATTTTGTTTTTTATAGCAAGTAACAAGGCTGGAGTTACCAAAGCAAATGTGGTTCACCGAAGGCAAACAACATTTACCTAACTACAGAGGTTCATGCGACCACATCAAAATATGGTTCATATGGTCAGGACTTTTTATGACTATTTTTTGCTATGAACGGTGCATGCACACTCAATTTTTTAGATGGTTTTCTTTACTCTCTTCCAATATTCAAGCAGGGAAATTCCAGAGAGTATTTAACATAGACACGGAGAGCGATATACAGCACAGGAACAACCCATCTGACTCGCCTTAGTCCAAATCAACCAAGATTGCATACAGGGCTAATCCCATGTGCCTGCATTTGGTCCATAACTCTCTAAATTCATCCCTGCAAATGTCCCTTAAAAGTCATAAATGAATCCATTGCTGTGGCTGCTTCCGGCAGCTCATTCCTGATATGGATTACACCCTCAGTGGAAAAAGTGATTAGACGCTACTCTTAAAACCTCTACCTTTCCTATAGCTGGACGACCAAACCTGCACACAATGCTCACAGCAGCAGTTTAATGCACCAAATGGTTGTATTCAATATCGTCCCCAATAAAGGGACGCATGCCAAATGCCTTCTTCGCCATTCTGTCCACCTGATTACCCAGTTTTAGGGAACCATGTATCTGTATTCACTATTCTCGCATTGGCACACATTGTAGGAAATATGTGGGAATTATTGCCTCTACATTGATGTGAACAGCATGGCTACAATTTTCATGGGCAGGTGAGTCAAAGATGAAAGAAATCTCTGGCCATACAGTTTGCATGCATTTTGTGGACTTATCTCCTTTATGCTTTTTACTTTCAGCCATGTCATGTGCCACACTTTCATTGAAAAAAACCTCAAGTAGTGACCTCACTACAGGCCAATGTCCCAGTGCAATGTTAAATGGGGGGGGGGGGGGGGGGGGGGGCTGTGCTTTCAATGATGCCACCATTTGGATGAGAAGTAGGAAATCATCATTTCTACTGCCTTCCGAGATTAAAATTCCCATTGTAGAGGCACAAACGTCGTGAATAAATGGATTCTTTATTCAGGCATTGTAGGTTAGATACACATGCATGTTTAACATAATATCTTGTTGCTGAGAGGCTATTGCCTCATGGGCTCGGTTGAGCTCCTGCTGAGGTGGCAGGTCACTCTCATGAAGAGAGAGGAAGAGGAAGAGGAAGCGGGGAGAGCGAGAGAGGGAATGTCGGTTCTTATATACTAGGGCACACTCCTATATCCAGTGATTCCTTCCCGTGACTGCCGAGGATATGCATAGCAAGAGTGGCCTAACCACTAGGTGCCGCTACACCATGGCATTTTTATTGAAAAGGGAGAAGTTCCCTATGTTTGGCCAAAATCACTCAACCATTAATACGAAAACAGAAAATTATTATTTGAATGTTGGAGCCTTAGTGTGTAAATTCATTGTACCATTCCCTAAATTACAAAGTAAGACATTTTTAAAAATACTTTGCCTGCCAACAATTTGGGTCAAACTGATGTCACAAGAACTGTTAAAAGTACATCTAATTTGTTCATGCATTTCTCATCCACCATAATACATTGTGGTAGCATTTTCAACTGTCACCATTATGGGCCTGTACCACTTAGGCAATTTTTTCGGCAACTGCCAGTGAATACGACATTGAAATTCACCAAAGTCAGCACCGGCGACAACCTACGTCAACTGACGACAACCTACGACATCCTGGCGACTGCCTACATTAACCTGGCGACAACTTATGACAGCACCTATGTCAAGCTACGCCCATTTGGCATCAAACCCAAGTTCGCCACTTTCGCCGAAAATGTTTCAACATGTTGCACAAAGTGAAGCACAAAGTGCTTGATAAGAATGTAGATGGCACACCCCTTCCTCACTGTCCATCACGATCTCCCAAAAGAAAGCAAGATTTATAATCCCACTATCAATCTTTTCTTCTGTATTCTTGGAAGTCTTGGATCATTATGGAACTTGGAATAAATTGTCTATTTTTGAAGACTGATGCCCAGTATGTGAATGGGGAATTCTGTCTATCATTGTTAGCTGAGACAATGATGGTGTTGTTGTGCTGGGTGACAATGCTGACGTGGGTTCACTCATTTCCCCAGTGGGTTTGGGGAAATTTGCAGCTGCATTAATGGCAGTTCCTCTCCAGTACCTTGAGGTGTCTACAGTTCTCAAGTCTCAGAAGCATTCAGGTGGGCTGTCCAGTAGATCTTGAGGTTTGTACTGGGTTTGAGCTCTTGATCCAAAATATGTGTTTTCTTTTTTCTTTTCAGTTGGTCAATGGCTATGCTGGCAAACAACAGTGAATTCCATTACTGATGTCCATCTTCACTTTGAGCAGCTTCAACAGCACATGACCTGTTATGTTCTTTATATTGCCATTGACGAGATCTGTGGGGCATTCTTCTGAACTTTGGCAACCCACAAAGGTTCATCTCGATTATACATGATGGCAGTGACCTTAACCAACATACCAGCAACAGACCCAAGCTCAATGCAGACTGCGATCAGGCAAAGATGAGACAATTCCTCAGCACACTTTTCAAATGTTCTTGTCATAATAATGGAGCTCACCTCTTCACACTGTAATAGAGCAAAATTATAGGAAAGAAAAAGCCACCATTTCAATATTACTCCACAACCAAAGTAACTCCAGTCTCAGCCACTGCACTGCATTACATACAAAATGCTTGCATCTGCCATCCTCCAGGTCACTGCCAACATATTCACTGGCCATTAAATAAAACTCCCTCAATACAAAGGCCCTCCACTGACTGTCTTGCTGCATATTGCCAGTCCCACTGCATAACAACATCCGTCACAATGGAACACAATTCAGAAGCTTACAGGTGGCATATCATAAATATTATTTATTCCCTGTGTTGGGAACAAACAGGCAGAAATTGTCATGTTGGGCCAAAATCTCAGTGAATTCATTCACTTGGTCGAGATTACTTAAAGTGGGAATAATAGCAGGCAACAACCATACTTGCATGCTGTTGTCTTAAACAATGATGTGTAAATTTTTCTCGGAATTAAATTAATCCACTCATCAACATGTCAGTGGTGGAGAAAGTCAAAAACTTCAAACATCTGGGTGTGCTTCTCTGAAGATCTCTGAAGATCTTTCCTGGACCCAGCATATTGACATAATCACAAATAAAGTCAAAGTGAAAGTCAATGCACACCTCTATGCCCTGAGAGAATTGAAGAAATTCATTCAGTTGACAAATACTCTATTGAACATCTACAGGTGTACGAATAAAGAGCATATTGACTGGTCGCATCACGGCCTGGTTCAGCAACTAGGTACAAAAAAGATTGCAAATTGTGTTGATCACTGCCCAGTCCATGACTGGTAGAGACCTCCTGACCAAAGCGATCTACAGGAGGCGCTGCACCAAAACGACAACCAGCATCATCAGGGACCCACACTCATTTCACTCCTGCCATCAGGAAAAATGGCAAACTGTAACGTCCAGGTTCAGGAACCGCTTCTTCCCTGCAGCCATCAGGCTATTGCACACTATACACTCCAATTAAACGCTGAACTACAAACTGCCTTGATTGTGTGAGGGGGCAATGTTTTTCTGTCTTTGCACTACACTGCTTGTTTGTTTTTAGATATCAAATTTATTTTTGTTGTTCATCGCGGTGTCTACTGAGTGCTGTGTTTACATATCTGTTGCGCTGCTACAAGTAAGAATTTCATTGTTCCGCTTTGGGGCATATGACAATAAAACACTCTTGATTCTTGACTAACGTTAACCTAAAAATGGCATAGTAAATAGAAATTGACTGAACAGTAATAGTTCAGAGTTGGAGCTCTAGGAGTAAAAGCTGGTGGAGAATTCTGTTGAGCAGCATAAAAAGAAAACAGAGAAAATATTTTCTAGTCATATTTTAAATCCCGTTAGGAAAAATGGGGTTTGGAAAAACCCAATGATGCGAATTTAGGGTTTTCACAATGGTAATTAGACACAAAATGTTGTCAAAGAATATTGTCTGTCAGATTATCAAATAGTTTGTACATCAAGATGTGAGTGTCGTGATTTACCTTGAATGAAAATAGACTCCCTAGGTTATTGTTGCACTTCACCGGAAACCAGACTGTTACAGTCCTGTTGCCATGTGATATATATTTATGTAAGGAGCAATTGTGGAATTAAATAACTTTTATGTTTCCGCACTATTCATGAAAATTGTAAAGGTCTAATGAAATAAAAAGCATGATGAAAAGTAAAAATCGCTTGCGGGTTATTTAAAGTGCTTTACCATTTCAAGCCATGGTCGTAACTAATGCTGTTTGAGTGAAATAGATTACTACTGTAAATGCTCACAAATAGACCTGTACTGGGACATTAAAAATATCTAACTGTTCTCAAAGCATTACAGGACATTATTTCAGTTCATGTTGCTTAAGGGCCTATCCCACTTACGCGACTTTTTACGCCATTGCAGGTCGCCGAAAATTTTGAACATGTTGAAAGTCCAGCGGTGACCAGAACAAGGTCTGACTCTTTGGGTGACCACTCATGACCATACAGGCTTCACCCCGCGACATGTCGCCAGGGTGTCGCCTGTGTGGTCGTGAGTAGTCTCCTCAGTCACCCAAAGAGTCGTAGCGTCTTTCTGGTCGCCGCTAAATTTTCAACGTTGAAAACTTTCACCGACCTGCAACGACCTATGACGGGTGCCGGCAGTCGCCGAAAAAGTCGCGTAAGTGGGACAGGCCCTTGAATTTATCATTGATGCTCCGGAACTGAAAATCATCTTTGACTAAGCAGTGTCTTTTCTCTGGTTGCATGCTGTGAAACACAGGAAAAGGAAAGGACACAAAGGATCTGGTAAATGGCCCAACCTGAAGTATTATATTTCTTATGTTCCTGATTCAAACAGTTCTATGTACTACTTCTTTACTTGTGACTTTCAGAATTAACCATTTTTTCTCTTGATCTCAAACCTAAACCCAGGTGGTGCACTCAGAGAAAACGGAGCAAAAACGTAGCCCGGAAAAGTAGCATGCATTTATGTTTTGTCCAGAGTGTGCAGATCTGATGTATGGTCTACAACCTCGTAGTTGCGTCCATGAACATTCTTGAACTGACCTGTTGAGATGTTCCTTGGTTTAACTCAGTGGGACGGGCTGCATCTCTGGAGAGAAGGAATGGGTGATGTTTTGGGTTGAGACCCTACTTTAGTGTGACCCAAAACGTCACCCATTCCTTCTCTCCAGAGATGCTGCTTGTCCCGCTGAGTAATTCCAGCATTTTGTGTCTACCTTCGATTTAAACCAGTATCTGCATTTCCTTCCTACACATGTCCCTTGGTTTGTTTAGTATGATTGAAACCTTAAGTAATAACAAAGGTAGAAAATGGCATAGAATAAATACACCAAAACTCCTTGGTCAGAAGAGGACCATGCAGCATTTTGTGATATGGCAATCTGCTGGAGATAAGTGAATGCTGGCTGGATCTACTCAACCATTCCTCAGCTTTTACCACCATAACTTTTCACTTTGTTATTCGATAGACTACGACGTTAGGCTGAACCTTTCCCAAGAGAACCTTTGGGTTGGTTTTATTCATTCTTTTCATTGTGCCACTCATGAATATTAACATCTCTCATTAGTTGAAAACTCTTTCGAGAAGAGAAACCCCTTTGTCTCACACTAAATGTGAGCCATACATGCAATATTCCCTCAGCTGGACCTCCTCTTTTGTCCCATCTATGTCATTGCTTTCAGTATGTCACGCTGGACCTTTGCCCTCCAAATTCCCCTCCAGTCCCAAAGTGATATCTTCAATCTTGGCACTTGTCAGTCAATACAGAATACAGGATCCACATCATGGTAGCAACATCTTTCCAACATCACAGTCCCTGATGACCACAATGTTCCCTTTCATTCTCCTAACTTGAATTCTGCCTCATACCAATGTGCTGTGGTTAGTTTACACCCACATTTCTGTCTTTGCACTCATCCACGTTGGTTGCAACTTTGTTTCTGTTGGATGAGGCAATGGCTCAGACTCCTGCAACGTAACTATCTGTATTCCCACAGCTGGTGGCCAAATTTCACAGTACTAAATGTAAGGGATGTAGCCTCATCCTGCATCATTGTCCAGCTAACTTTCTCCCTCCCAGGTGTACTGGGAGTGTCTGCGTCTCTGACCCCAGCTCCTCTGCTCTGAGCAAAATATCCATGGATTGCAAAGATTTACTGTAGATGTGGTCAGAGTGGATTCCATGGGAACCCACATAACACAACGGCAACAAATCTGCTATGCCACTCTCGTCTAAGAATAGTTATTTAATTTCAACAGTGTATTCAATTATCATTAATGCCCTGCCTTCACCAAAGTCACTCACTCTTCAAACTCTAGCCTCCATTTTACTGCACTCAGAGGAATATGTGCTCAAAAAGATACAATTTCCTTCAATGATGCATTAAGCCTTGGATTACCCAGTCATTACCTCACTGTTTCTTGTGAAACTTTGCTGTGTGAACTTTGGTTGCTATGTTACCAACATTACAATAGCGACTACTCTTAAAAAATGCTTCACTAGCCAGAAGGCACTTTGCAATGCCCTGAGGCCATGAAAAGCGCTATAAAAATCTTGCGTTGTTTTTCTTTCATACTCCGTGTTTTGTGAACTGTAATCAGTGAAAGGATATTGTTCGCCAGGGAATAATTTGAAACCAATGACTAGGACATCAATTAGGACCAGATCCAAAGAATTCAAATCTACAGCGTATTTCTGCCAAAGTCAATTAGTCATTGAGGTGGCTTGATTGTTTACATCTTGTGGAAGTTGGGTCCCATTGCGAGGCATTAGCCATCCCACTGGTGCCACTTGTGTGTGTTGGGGAAAGGTGTTAGGCTGTTAGGGTGGGGGACGAGAGTGGACATTTTTATCATTAAAGACTAAAAGTATCCCTCCGATCTCAAAGAAAGCTGCCCAATTGTGAAGCACGGACAACACTCCAAACATTATGTTTCACCGTCATTGGTTAATCATTTTCAGGATCTGGGCATCGGTGGCAAGAATGTTGTCCATTATCCATCTCCATCTGCACCCGAGAAGGTAATGGTGAACCACCTTTGTGAACTGCTGCAGTCCTTCAGGCGAAAATACTCCCATTTAAAGCAAATTGAGGAAATTGCAGGCTTTAAACTCTGCAACAGTGCTCAACTTTGGAGAGAATGTACAGAATCACAAATGCTTCCTGCCTTTATAATTCTAGAGCACAGGTTTAGAGAGTGCTATCATCACAGCCCCAACTTCAGTGAGTGAAGGGAGTGAAATTATGTGGAATATTTTCGGTCAAACTAATCCAATTTTGATCATTGCGCTTGAGCAATGATGTGAAGGTTTCACGAAGGAGAGATTTTAATTCTAAGATTAGATGGCAGTAGATTGTTCCCAATGAAGCAGAGATGCCGATGATGACATTTATTGGCATTGAACAAGATCATGAAGGATTGTGGTATGGTAGATAAAGAGAAGCTTCCTCCATTTGCACATCGCTTAATCAACCAACTTTAAAGTAATGTATGATGAGTACAAAGCAAAAGATTTGGGAGAAGAGAGGATAATCATTTTTATTTGTATTGTTGTTATGATTCGGACTTCACTCCTGGGTGGGAACAGTCAATGGAGTTTTTTTTAAAGGGAGATGGGGATTTAGAGGTCATTACTTTGCAGGACATTGCAGAAAGAGCTAGTTGATGTGTTTGGATGAGTTGGTTGGTAATTATTGTGTCTAATTTGATGGGTTGAATGGCCTGTTTTTTTTTTTTGCCATGGTGATTTCACGATTCAACAATACATTGAAATGATATTGGCTAACATTTCAATTAATCAGGGGAATTAAAAACAAGCTTTGACTTTTCAACTTCCAATGTTTTTGTGGTAATAGACATTAGACAATAGACAATAGGTGCAGGAGTAGGCCATTTGGCCCTTCGAGCCAGCACTGCCATTCAATGTGATCATAGCTGATCATCCCCAATCAGTACCCCGTTCCTGCCTTCTCCCCATATCCCCTGACTCCGCTATTTTTAAGAGCACTATCTAGCACTCTCTTGAAAGCATCCAGAGAACCTGCCTCCACCACCCTCTGAGGCAGAGAATTCCACAGACTCACCACTCTCCGTAATAGAATCAATAAAACTATCTAAACTGTATATTGGATAGTGTGCAGGCCATTTCAATGTATCATAAAACATGTTGAACAGCCCCAAAAATCCTGAAAAACCCAAATAAAATGTTAGTGGAAATCCAATTTAAAAACAGAGAAAGAATGGAAATAGTCACACCGACATTTCCCGACATTATCTTTCCCGAAAGATAAGCATTTTCAGATTTTATTTTAGATTTCCAACCTGCTATTTTTTGATGAAAAGACGCTAAAATATTGGAGTAAATTTCTTTGTTGCATGAAAAATAACATAACTCACTATCATTTTTCCTAAAATTGATTTGTTGAAATCCTTCTGCATTATACGCTTGTCCATGACCTTATTCGGAGGTGAGAGCACTATCACTCATTATGTCTTACTTTAAATTCTCTCCCTGAAGAAGTGCTTCAGAGGAAGCAGCAAAGAAATTCAAGCACATTTCTTCGAATTACTTATGCATTGTACCGAGAAGTAAAATGGCATGTTTTTCAAATCACTTATTTCAAAGCTTCAGAAAGCTACAATGGTGTCACAACTGCTGAAACAATTTTGAACTGCAATCACCATTGCAAGGTTGGAAACTAAGCAGCCAATTTGAGGTATGCATGGTAAGCTCTCAAACAATAGCAATAAAGTAAATGGCCAGAGAGATGACTAGATTTAATGTAATCATGTTATTTATGAAATTATAGCCATGAAGCTGACACATGATTACATTTTGCTGACATCTCTGTATAAAACTGAAGACAATGCTGACAAGTTCACAGGTTATAGTAGAATTAGGCCATTCGGCCTATCGAGTCTACTCCGCATTCAATCATGGCTAATCTCTGCCTCCTAATCCAATTTTCATAATCATAATCATAATCATACTTTATTAGCCAAGTGTGTTTTGCAACATATGAGGAATTTGATTTGCCATACAGTCAGACCAATAAAAGGCAACAAAACACACAAAATACATTTTAACATAAACATCCACCACAGTGACTCCTCCACATTCCTCACTGTGATGGAAGGCGAAAAAAAGTTCAATCTCTCCCCTTCTTTGTTCTCCCGTGGTTGTGCGCCTCGAGCCTTTCGTTGATGGGACGATCTTGGCTGCTCTAGCCGACGGCGGCTGGGCCCTCCTCGTCGGGGCGATCAAGCTCCTGCTTTGGGGGGAATCTCGGCTCCCCCCATGCCGGGCGATCGACCCTGGGTCGGGGCTGGTCGAACCTTCTGCGTGGTTTGGAGTTTCCCGACATTGGTCTCTACCCGAGACTGCGAGCTGTCAATGTTGACATCTGCAGGCCGCGGTTGGAGCGTCGATCGCAGGCAAGGGATCGGCTCCGATGGTAAGTCCATATCCCCGCGGTGGGGCTCAAAGTCAGTCCTGAGGAAGGCTGCCAGTTCCATTATGTTAGACCGCAGAGAGACTGGAGATACGATCCAGACAACAATCACATCTCCGGCAAGGTAAGAGATTGACAACAAAGCTTCCCCCTCCCCCTCCCCCCTCCCCCACCCCCCACATAAAACAAACCAGAGGACATTAACACTAACTTTTAAAACATACTAAAATAACAAAAAAAAAAGACAAAAAGACAGACAGACCGTTGGCGAGGCTGCCATCTTGTAGCACCCCTTGGTGTTCCTGTCTTTCCTGCCCCCTAACCGTTGACAGCCGTTCTAATCAATAATTTGTCTAGCTGTACCTTAAAAATATCCACTGACGATGCTGTCAAGCATCAGCTCATCCCTAACTTCTGCACCCTATCTTGCAGCAAGGAATTCAGGGAAGGGCTGGGTCAGGTGACCAGGTGACTGGGTGAGTTAGTGACTGGGTGACCACGTGACTGGGTGAGTTACTGACTGGGTAACCAGGTGACTGGATGAGTTAGTGCCTGGGTGACCAGGTGACCAGGTGACTTGGTGAGTTAGTGACTGGACGACTGGGTGACCAGGTGACTGTATGAGTTAGTGACTGGATGACCAGGTGACCAGGTGACTTGGTGAGTTAGTGACTGGATGACTGGGTGACCAGGTGACTGGATAAGTTAGTGACTGGGTGACCACATGACTGGGTGAGTTAATGACTGGATGAACAGGTGACCAGGTGAGCAGATGAGTTAGTGACAAGATGACCAGGTGACCAGGTGACTGGATGGGTTAGTGACTGGATGACCAGGTGACCAGGTGATTGGATGAGTTAGTGACTGGGTGACCATGCAACTGGATGAGTAAGTGACTGGGTAACCAGGTGACTGGATGCGTTAGTGACCAGGTGACTGCATGAGTTAGTGACAGGGTGACCGGGTGACTGGGTGAGTTGGTGAGCTTTCTTCACTGCCTGCTGCACCTGCATATCATTGAAAGTAGGCATGCAGGTGCAGCAGGCAGTGAAGAAAGCTAATGGTATGTTAGCATTCATAGCAAAAGGATCCGAGTATAGGAGCAGGGAGGTTCTACTGCAGTTGTACAGGGTCTTGGTGAGACCACACCTGGAGTATTGTGTACAGTTTTGGTCTCCTAATCTGAGGAAATACATTCTTGCCATAGAGGGAGTACGGAGAAGGTTCACCAGACTGATTACTGGGATGGCACGACTTCCATATGAAGAAAGACTGGATAGACTCGGCTTGTACTCGCTAGAATTTAGAAGACTGAGGGGGGATCTTATAGAAATTTACACAATTCTTAAGAGGTTGGACAGGCTAGATGCAGGAAGATTGTTCCAGATTATTGGGGATGTCCAGAACAAAGGGTCACAGTTTAAGGATAAGGGGGAAGTCTTTTAGGACCGAGATGAGAAAAACATTTTTCACACAGAGAGTGGTGAATCTGTGGAATTCTCTGCCACAGAAGGTAGTTGAGGCCAGTTGATTGGCTATATTTAAGAGGGAGTTAGGTCTGGCCCTTGTGGCTAAAGGGATCGGGGGGCATGGAGAGAAGGCACGTACAGGATACTGAGTTGGATGATCATCCATGATCATATTGAATGGCGGTGCAGGGTCGATGGGCCGAATGGCCTACTCCTGCACCTATTTTCTATGTTTCTATGTTTCTATGTAACTGGGTGACCAGAGGACTGGGTGAGTTGGTGTCTCTGTGACTGAATAATTCGTCGAGTTTGGTGACTGAGTGACCAAGTGATTGGATGACTGAGTGACTGGATGAGTCATTGATCATAATGCAGCAAGCAAGCTCAAACCAAAGGCCAGAAGTTAAGCAAAGTCCAAAGTAATGACATTCATATGGTTTAAAAGTTATAAAGTTGTGCTTTCTATTTTTGAGGCATTTGCTATTTTCTAAAGATGGAAATTGTGATTCTTGGCTCAAGGTTGCTGAATTAGATGAAGGAGAAACATTCTAACTGCCTATTCCACAAACTGATAAAAGTGTTCAATATTCTAGTACTTTGTGTTAGCAGCTGCAATGGAATCCTGAATAGAGTAGGCACATCGCCAATAGTACGCTGCGGTTTCGAGTTTTAATGGCCCGCTGCAATATTGGGCCAGGACTCTGAGCTAAACATTGTGCATGGCAAGTTGGACCTCATTATTGATAAATGTATAAAATAATGTTACAATTTTACCCTTCAAATCTTGTTTTCATGAGCTCATAAACTGATTTGATTTGCAGACATACATACACTCATTATATTTAAAAGCCTGGCTATATAATTTAATAACTTTAACAATAAACCTATTTGTCAAGTCAATGAAGCCTATTTTTATCAATATTATGCCAGCAATGCAAAATATTTTAAGGTTTTCAGTGCAAAAGATAATTGAAGATTTGAAAATGGAGAGGTCAGAAACCAAACTAAGTCGTGAAGCTTTCATCGTCTAGGGCCTGTTAATATGGATATTAGTCAAGTTTAGTGTCGAGATGCAGCACAGAAACAGGCGCTCTGCCCCACCGAATCTGCGACGACCAGCGATCCCCGCGCATTAACATTACCCTACACACATGAGGGACAATTTATAACCAAGCCAATGAACCCACGAACCTGTACGTTTTTGGAGTGTGTGTGGAAACCAAAGATCTCGGAGAAAACCCACGGGGAGAACGTACAAACTCCATACAGAGAGCACCTGTAGTCAGGATTGAACCTGGGTCTCTGGCGCTGTAAGACAGTAGCTCTTCCTCTACGCCACCATTCCGATCTTGTGCAGTGAGTAATTAAAAGCAATTACTGATATTTAAACCAAATTAAACTGTTCTAAAAGTTTTTATGTGCCTGGATTAGTCAATTGGTGTCACTCAAATAATTTCACATTCACTAATGGAGACTGTACGGAGCAGAATAACTTTTAACTCTCTTTTGAAATGAATTAGCCTGACCAAATTATTAATTTACAATGAAACAAAAATAACTTTACTAAGAGCATGGGTTTTCAAAATATAATTACCAAGCAGAATATATGACTTGAGTAAAATTAAGTTATTCCAAATACCCTGCAGCCCTTTGAGATACAAAGGCATATTATTGGCTGGGTGCATTTATCCATATTCTAGATTATTGATTTTGAGAAAAGAGTTGGATTTTGTGCCAGCGTTCAATTGAATGACTCAATTTTCTTGTCTCCTCAAAGGAATTACTTTCACAGTTCATACAGCCAGACATTTTAATCAAAGATTCACTGTGAGGGGAAACATTCACCGATGGAAAATTAGCTTCAGATTTTTTATTGCTTCACTGAGTCCATTTTTAAAAATATAATTAACATCTGCAGAAAGACAGGGATGATGGGATATGTGGGTTTGAAGCAGATGGTGGTTATAGAAATGGATCTCATTGAAGTTAATGGAAAAGAAAATCAGACAAAATAAAGAAGTTGGCTGCCAATTCCTTATCACTTGCTGTGAATTACTGTTCAAACTGAATATTATGCTCAAATTGGACTATTATCGGTGACTTATGCTGGTAGAATTCAAATCTTCCTACAATGTGCTGCATTTGCCAAATCTCTGACCATCTAGTTTAGGGTAGTTGAGTTTAGAGATACAGCATGGAAACAGGTCTCTCGACCCACCAAGTCCGCGCCGACCAGTGTCCTTAAGCAGGGGCGGAAAACCCGGGGGGGGGGCAGGGGGGACACGTCCCCTCCATGTTTTGAGAGGTGGGGGACATCCGCCCCAAGTTTTTGTAATCCTGATTTTAAAATCTCCGTTTTCCGTGAGACAGTGGAGGTGGGACTGTTGATCGAGGGCGCCGATTGGATGAGAGAGACGTCGGTCAGCAGGCAATGGGGGCGGGACAAGATGATTCAGTGCGGTGATTGGAGGAGGGAGACGTGGCACAGACCTGCGCCTCATCCACAGCCAGGATCGATCCCGGCCGGGTCTCCGGCGCTGTCCTGTCCCCACCCGAGTGCCCCCCCACCCCCCGGGTGGCCAGAGAGGTCGGGAGTCAGACGGGAGCTGTACCCCCAGGCCCACAGCCAGCGCAGAGAAGCAGCGCTAAACCCAGCTCAACTCTGCCTGTCCCGCCAGGTGAACCTGCCTGGGCTTGGGGGAAATATGGGCAGCGCGGAGAAGCTAGTATCCCATCAGTCCAGTCAGGGCTGTAGTTAACCCGGTGAGACAGGCAGAGTTCAGCTACATTTAGCGCTGGATTGAGCCACTGAAGCCTCGCGCATGTGTGTGTATGTGAATGTGCGCATGCGCGCGCGGCCGCCAAGAAATTGTGTCCCCCCTGTCCCCCGGTTCCCTCCATATTTGATAGCGAGTTTCGTGCCTTAGGACTGTCCTACACACACTAGGGACAATTTACATGTTATAGAACGCCAATTAACCTACAAACCTGTGCGTCTTTGGAATGTGGGAGGATACCAAAGATCTCAGAGAAAATCCACGCAGTCACGGGGGGAACGTACAAACTCCATATAGACAGCACCCACAGTCGGGATCGAACCCGGGTCTCTGGCGCTGAAAGCGCTCTAAGGCAGCAACTCTACTGCTGCACCACCATCCGCCCATGCCGTTGATAATTTATAAACATTCTTTTGTGGTCTCTTGATGCCCTCTTTCCGTTTACCTTCCATGTATCATCAGTGTGCTTGCATCAATCCGTGATTTTCTTCACTCAATTCATGGAATCATTGAGTCGTACAGCATGGGCCGACTCCGGGGCTCCAGCTCCGGCTCCAGCTCCGGCCCGACTCCGGCTCCGGCTCCGGCCCGACTCCGGGGCTCCAGCTCCGGCTCCGGCTCCGGCCCGACTCCGGGGCTCCAGCTCCGGCTCCGGCTCCGGCCCGACTCCGGGGCTCCAGCTCCGGCCCGACTCCGGGGCTCCAGCTCCGGCCCGACTCCGGGGCTCCAGCTCCGGCTCCAGCTCCGGCCCGACTCCGGGGCTCCAGCTCCGGCTCCAGCTCCGGCCCGACTCCGGGGCTCCAGCTCCGGCTCCGGCTCCGGCCCGACTCCGGGGCTCCAGCTCCGGCCCGACTCCGGGGCTCCAGCTCCGGCTCCAGCTCCGGCTCCAGCTGCAGATTGCTGACGGCTGACGGTGGACTGTTGGGGTGTCGGGAGCTCGCGGGTCCGGGTGGGAGACCGCTCTCCGGAGCTCCGCAACACAACTTCTCCAGCCCGTGTCGCGGGGTTGGAACGACCCGGAGCGGGGCCGAGCATCGCCCGGCGCGGCTTTAATGGCTGCGGGACATTCCAGCGCCCGCCGGGGGCTCCAACTTTGTGACTTTGGGCCTGGAGCGGGGCCGTACATCACCCGGCGCGGCCTCAATGGACATGGGACTTAACACCGCCCGCCTGGGGCTTCGACATCGGGAGAGATGGTGCGGGGGAGAGAGAAGAACTTTGCCTTCCATCACAGTGAGGAGGAGATCCACTGTGATAGATGTTTGTGTGAATTTAATTGTTTGCATGTTTTTCTATGAATTGTTCTGTTTGTTTGTTTGTATGGCTTGTAGAAACGGAGTTTCGTTCGAGCCTCTCTGAGGTTCGAATGACAAGCAATAAAATCAAATCAAATCAAATCAAATGGAAACAGGTACTTTGGCCCGTTTCCATGTCACAAGATGTCCCATCTACACTAGTCCCACCTGCCTGCGTTTGGCCCATATCCCTCTAAATCCCATCCATGTACATATCCAGATGTATTTCAAATGTTGTTGTAGTCCCTGCCTCAACCACCTTCTGAGACAGTAAATTCCACACAGCCACCAACTTCTGTGTGAAACGGACTCCCTTCAGGTTCCTATGAAATCTTTCACCTCTCATCTTAAACCTATACCACTTAGTGTTTGATTTCCCTATCCTGGGAAAAAGACTTTGTGCATTCGCCTTATCTATTCCCCTCATGATTTTAGACACCTCAATAAGATCACCCCTCAGCCTCCTGTGCTCCAAGTAATAGAGGCGTAGCCTGCCAAATCTCTCCCTTATAGCTCAGGCCCTCAAGTCCTGGTGACATCCTCGTAAATCATCTCTGCATTCTTTCCAGCTTGATGACATTCTTCCTTTCGCAGGGTGACCAAAGCTGAACACAATACTCCCAACGTGGCCACATCAATGTGTTATGCAACCGTAACATAACATTCCTGCTTGTCTGAAGAAGGGTCACAACCCGAAATGTCACTCATACTTTTTCTCCAGAGTTGCTGCCTGACCCGCTGAGTTACTCCAGCACGTTAGGTCTATCTACACTCAATACTCTGACTGATGAAGGCCTATGATGTACCGAACGCCTATTTGACGGTCATTTGTATAAATTGTAAAAAGTTGAGGCCCAGCACTGAACCCTGTGACACATCAGTCATTATATCTTGCCAGCCAGGGAGAGACACCTTTATGCCTACTCCGGTTTCCTGCTTGCCTGCAAACCATTTATCCTTGTTAATTTGTTACCTCTTACGCCATGAGCTATTATTTGCTGAAACAAATGTTGATGTGGCACCTTATAAGCTATCTTGTGCATTTCTATTTATAATATATATTCTAGTTCATGTTTATCCACAGCCTATTCTGTTTCTTCAAGGAGCTCCAATAAATTCAGGAATTCTCGGGATTTCACAGCAGCCTCGGGGCCTCAGGTTTACCAAAGGTTCCCCAGCAGTGGCATTGCTGCGATTACTTAAGGGCTTGTCCCACTTTCACGACTTAATTCACAACCTTTTTCACTCGTGGACATTTTTCATCATGTTAAAAAAACGCCCCGACCTACTTGATGCCACGGGTACCTACGACGAGCATCACGACCTACCTACGACCTACCTACGACCTCGTGATGACCATGCTGCGAGTGTGAGTCAAGGGCAAACTCGGCAGAGGTCGTGAATTAGGCTGTGAAAGTGGGACAGGGGCTTTAACTCTTAACCAATACTTGTATAGTTTCGGAAGGAACTGCAGATGCTGCTTTACACCGATAATAGACACCAAAAGCTGGAGTAACTCAGCGGGACAGGCATCATCTCTGGAGAGAAGGAATGGATGACGCTTCGGGTCGAAACCCTTGTTCAGAAGAAAAGACGATTCTCGACCCGAAACGTCACCCATTCCTTCTCTCCAGAGATGCTGCCTGACCCGCTGAGTTACTCCAGCATTTTGTCTCTATCTTCTGTTTAAACCAGCATCTGCAGTTCCTTCCTAAACTATACAAGTATTGGGTAGGAGTTAAGTAATTGCAGCCATGCCACTGCTGGGTTACCTGTGGTAAACCTGAGGACCCCCAAGGCTTCTGTGAATTCCTGAGAAGAGGAATAGCTTGCAGACATTGCTTGTTTAAGCCATTTGTGAACTAGTCCTTGTCACACACATATCAGATTCTCCTGAGCTTACTTATACTTTTGATGTTGCATTATTTGCTAAAGTAAGGGAATTCAATGGATGCTTGCCACTGCACTCAGCAACATAGTTGCCAGAAGAGTTGAGAGACGGATTAAAGTAATGTCTGATTGCTTTAAAATATCAAAAGTCTCAAAGTAGTATCTCTGAATACTTACTGTAATAATTAGAAATACTTCAACCAAGAAAGCACACAGTTAGGCACCATTGCACAAGGTGTTACAAGGCCTTCGAGAACAATAATGTAGCAGATATAATACAAAGTATCATGCATGTATGATTTCAAATCCTTGGTTTTGTATACGCAAAGCACATCTTTGTTCTGCATAGTCCCACCATGAAAGAAACTCTTAAACATATGGCTCAGCAATCAGGGGTTGGTACTGGCATTGGAAAATTGGAATTTATCTCCAGTATACCATCAAAATGGAACTTACCTTGTGGAAGAGCAATTTGCTTGGGCAGAATCTTTACAGTGTGAACGTTTGAAGGCACTGGGCCTGAACTCACTGGAGTTTAGAAGGATGAGGGGGACATCATTGAAACTTACCGAATAGTGAAAGGTCTGGATAGAGTGAACATGGAGAGGATGTTTCCACCAGTGGGAGAGTCTAGGACCAGAGGCCATTGTCTCAGATTAAAAGGATGTACCTTTAGAAAGGAAAGTGGACAAAAAAGCTGGGGAATCTCAACGGGTGAGGCAGCATCTATGGAGCGAAGGAATAGGCGACGTTTCGGGTCAAGACCCTTCTTCAGACCTTTATAAAGGAGATGAGGAGGAATGTCTTTAGTCAGAGGGTGGTGAATCTGTGGAATTCATTGCCACAGAAAGCTATGGAAGCTGGAGTGCCGGTTAGTTCAGTTTAGTTTAGTGAAACAGAATGGACACAGGCCCTTCGGTCAATCCGCTCATATTAGTTCTATGTTATCCCACATCCACGTCCACGTCCACTACCTATACTAGGGGCAAATTTTAATGTGACCAATTAACCTACAAACACAGAAACTGGAGCTCCTGGAGGAAACCAACGCAGTTACAGGAAGAACCGGCAAACTCCACACAGACAGCACCTGATGTCAGGATCGATCCAGGGTCTCTGACACTGTGAGGCAGTGGCTCGACCAGCTGTGCTGGTCAGGATGATGTGAGATGCTGTTTATCAGACATTGCATGCAGGTTAATGTCATTGAAAAACACCCAGCAAACTCCAAGCACCTGGAACGTAGCAAATTAACTTTGGAAATCATTCGTCTTTGGAATGTGGGAGGATACCAAAGATCTCAGAGAAAATCCACGCAGTCACGGGGGGAACGTACAGACTCCATATAATCGAATATCCAATTATAATTAGTGACTGGCTTTGGATTAAATGACAAACATAAATGTTGCACTTTGTGATGGAACCTCTAGTTCTATATTTCTTAGATAATATTTGCATAGCAATAGCAAGTTCTTGCCTTTCTTTGCCCTTATGCCATGAACAATATGCAGAATTAAAATCTTCCAGTGGTTTTTTTGAGTAGTTCTGATAACTATAATTGATCAAAATTCAAAGGGTAAAGGCGCAACAGTGTACATAAGCAGAGTGGTTACTGTAACCTTTCTGTGTTTTATAGTGTAACTGTGTTTCCGTGCTGTTTTAATAAAGGTGGTGCTGTGGGAAGAGTATGTGAAGTTTATAACATGTGGTTGGAGCCATCAAAACTATAATGCAAGCATGTAGCAGCAGGCACAGCAGATGGAAACAACAACTTCAGTAAGAATATGGGGTGGGAGACTGCAACCTTCACTTGGTCGGCCTGTTTCAACAAAAGCAATCAACCTGGCGTGCACAAGCAAATAAGATTAAATAGAACAAGTTGTCCCACAACGTTAGGCTGTGCACGCCACACACAAGAAGAAGAAGCCAGCATATGGAGTAAATGCACTTCATGGCTATGATGAGGAACCACACTAATCCTACTAATGAAATCAGATATATCAAGGTTTCAAGGTCTGTTTATTGTCACTTGCACCAATTAAGGTACAGTGAAGCTCGATTACCATACAGTCATACTAATAAAAGCAACAAGACACACAACTACTTAAAAGTTAACATAAACATCCACCACAATGGATTCCCCACTTTCCTCACTGTGATGGAAGGCAATAAAATCTAATTTCCTATCCCTCAATGCAGAAAAAAATATCACTTTGTTCCTTGTTTTCCTGCTCCGAAGCAACTTTTCATCCTACCCCATCTCTTTTCACAATATGTGTGGACTTGAGGTTTCAACCACACAGGATAAATGCCCATCCCATAACATTATATCTATAGTATACTCTAAATGTGCTTTTATTGTTTAAATCTGATTCACCATACAGGGTAACGTCACTGATAAATATCATAACTCTGCAAAATCAATCAAATTGCATCCAATTACAACTAAAATAAAATTACAGTGAAGAATATTGACCTTTAAGATACTCATTAGATTTTGTAGATTTTTTCTAATATAGCAGTAATTGGCTTAGACTGTTGTGAAAGGATATTATAAAGGCAATATTAATCTTAACTCACATCAGCTTACTTAGTCACTGTACTTTGAATGATGAGAGTAACTCCAGTGTGATTTAATTGGTTTGATCAGAGGCACTATTAGTGCAGAGAAAAATATCAGTATTTCAAAACTTGAAGTCCAGTTATTGTTTGTTCTGCTGCTAACCTTTAGAACAGACTGGGAAAATGAAACGTAAAATAATGCCACAATGTTTTGCCTCAACCATGGCCTAGGTACTACGTGTTATTTTATTTCAGGAAATGAATTTAGAGATGAATTATGGCCGATAAGTAAATATCAACACACACAAATACACATTGCATGTACCAGGATATATCTGACAAAGCTCTCCACTACACCTCAAGAACTCCATCATCAAGAAAAAGATTATTTAGTTCAGTTTAGTTTAGGTTAGAGACACAGTGCGGAAACAGGTCCTTTGGCCCACCGAGTCTGCACCGACCAGAGACATTCACACTATTCGACACACACACACTAGGGACAATTTACACTTATACCAAGCCAATTCATTGACAAACCAGTACTCATTTGGAGTGTGGGAAGAAACCAAGGATTTTGGAGAAAACCCACGTGGTCACGAGGAGAACCTGCGAATTCCGTACAGGCAGCCTCCGTAGTCAGGATCGCAGCCAGGTCTCTGGCGCTGAAAAGCAGCTACTCCACCACCTCTACTACCATGCTGCCCATGTACAAGAATTCATTAAACTCACACAAATTGATCAAAAATGTAAGCGGTGTACAGTCTTAAACATTCTGATATGGAGTTACATAGATACATAGAAAATAGGTGCAGGAGTAGGCCATTCGGCCCTTCGAGCCAGCACCGCCATTCAATGTGATCATGGCCGATCATCCACAATCAGTACCCCGTTCCTGCCTTCTCCCCATATGTCTTGATTCCACTAGCCCTAAGATCCCTACCTAACTCTCTCTTGAATGAAAAACACTTTTAAGTTACAGATTCATAAATTCATACAGCATGGAAACAGGCCCTTCGGTCCAACCACAAAGCCCCATCCAAGCTGGTCCCAACTATCTGCTTCTGACCTATATACATCCGTCCAATTTTATTTTATGTATTTTTATTGTAGCTGCCTCAATTACTTCCTCAGGCAGTTCATTCCATACAGCCATTCATTCCATTTGCCTGTGTGAAAAAGTTTCCCCTCAGGGTCCTTTAAAATCTTTCCCCTCTCACAAACCTATACCTTCTAGTTCTTGATTCCTCTATCCTGGGAAAAATAATTTGTGCATTCACCTTATCTATTCCTCTTATGATTTCATTAAAATCACCCTTCAGGCTCTTGTACTCCAAGGAAGAAAGAACTTGTCAGCTCATCGTCTCCCTCATAAATCCTCATGAAGTTTCCCTACACTCTCTCCAGCTTATTTCCTATCACAGGGTGGCCAAAACTGAACTCAATACTCCAGGTGCAGCCTCACCAATGTCTAGTATAATTGTAATATATTATCACGGTTCTATAATAAATTCCCTGACTGTTAAAGGCCAGCAAAAGCCTTCTTTGCCTGGGTGGGTGGCAGTGGGAACTGTGAGGAGGATGCTATGAGAATGCAGGGTGACTTGGACAGGTTGGGGGAGTGGGCAGATGCATGGCAGATGAAGTTTAATGCGGATAAATGTGAGGTTATCCCCTTTGGTAGCAATAACAGGAAGGCAGATTACTATCTAAATGGCGTCAGGTTGGGAAAAGGGGAAGTACAACGGGATCTGGGGGTCCTTGTTCATCAGTCTGTGAAAGTAAGCATGCAGTGAAGAAAGCGAATGGCATGTTGGCCTTTGTTATGAGAGGAGTCAAGTATAGGAGCAAAGAGGTCCTTCTGCAGTTGTACAGGGCCTTAGTGAGATCACAGCTGGAGTCTTGTGTGCAGTTTTGGTCCCCTAATTTGAGGAAGGACATTCTTGCTATTGAGGGAGTGCAGCGTAGGTTTACAAGGTTAATTCCCAGGATGACGGGACTGTCATATGCTGAGAGAATGGAGTGGCTGGGCTTGTACACTCTGGAGTTTAGAAGGATGAGAGGGGATCTTATTGAAACACATAAGATTTTTAAGTGTTTGGACACACTAGAGGCAGGAAACATGTTCCTGATGTTGGGGGAGTCCAGAACCAGGGGCCACAATTTAAGAATAAGTGGTAAGCCATTTAGAACAGAGACGAGGAAACACTTTTTCTCACAGAGAGTTGTGAGTGTGGAATTCTCTGCCTCAGAGGGCGGTGGAGGCTGGTTCTCTGGATACTTTCAAGTAAGAGCTAAATAGGGCTCTTAAAGATAGTAGAGTCAGGGGATATGGGGAGAAGACAGGAACGGGGTACTGAATGGGGATGATCAGCCATGATCACATGAGCTGAATGGCCTACTCCTGCACCTATTGTCTATTGTCTATTGTCTATTGTCTATTGCCATTCTATCTACCTGCAACCTCACTTTCAGGGAACTATTTCCTGGATCCCTCTGCTCCACAACTTTTTCCAGGATAAACTGTGAAAGTACTCTGTTGATTTAACTTCACAAAATGTAACAGTTCACACTTATCTGAATTAACCTCCATTAGCCATACCTCATCCCATTTGCCCAGCTGATCAAGATCTTGTTGTAACTATAAATAACTGTTTGGCACGGTCTATTATGCCACTATTTTAGTGTAATCTGCAAACTAATTAAACATGCCTTGCACTTTCCCATCCAAATCGTTGATGTAGATGACAAGCGGTAATGGGCCCAGAATTGATCCCTGAAACACACTAGTAGTCACAGGCCTCCAGTCCACAAAACAACCTTTCACTACCACCCTGGGTTGCCTCCCATTAAGCCAATTATGTATCCACTGAGCTAGCTTACCCTGAATCCCATGCGATATAACCTTCCAAAGCAGCCTCTCAAGCAAAAGCTGACTAAAGGTTTGTTGAAGTCCATAAAGGCGATATGTTTGGCCCCGGGTTATTTGTTCTAAAAGCTCAATCAAATTCACGGGACTCAAGGCCCCATGCACAAAACCATGCTGTCTAACCTAATCAACCCCTTTCCTATCGCTCCAAATCCTCTCCTGTAACTTTCCTATCATATACATTGGGCTTATAGTTGGTCTATAGTTCCTCATTTTCTCTAAATAAAGGCACAATATAAGCCATCCTCTCATCTTCCAGCATCTCACTGATATCTAACCATCATTGTCTAACACCTCTAGATGTCTGACACCTCTACCGTGTGTTACTGCAATTACTTCTTCAGTCTACATAACCTTGTTGGATATATCTGATCGGGTATGGGAGATCATTTTATACATTTTCATAAACTTTAGCCCATCTAGCTTCTCCTCAACTATTAGCTGGACTGTCCTCAAGACATCTTCATTAACTTTCACAAATTCCCTGGTATTTGTGTTTTCTTCTACAGTAAAAAAACAGAGTAGTAATATTGATTGAGGACCTTGCCTATCTGTATAAGGGGCTTGCAGCAATATCATGCACTAGGCACATGATTGGGAAAGGAATTAGGATCATGAAATGGAATGGTGAGTTGTGTCTTTGAGGATCGTATTGGGATGGCAGAGGGAGGAAGTGTTAATCAGGCCATGAAGGGGCAGGGGTGGACATGGATGTTAATGGAAGTGATGGTTAGGGAAGCAATCAGGTCACTCCAGTTGGGAGTTAGGGATGGGGTGAAGGTGAGATGGAGTGGGTTGAAGATATGTTCATGGAGTCTGAGAAACATCAACAGTAATGAGGTGGGCCCGAACAATAAGAAGAAATGTTATAAGCGGTTGTCCTTAATGGATGATTAACACCTCAAATTCAATTCAGATCCCCTTTTGCAACACAGGAGTCCATACATTTTTGTCAAAATGTATTTCAATGTTGGTGGGCCCACAACATTCATAGGCCACAGGTCAGTAAATAATGTTGAGACTAAATGACAGCAGACGAGTACTGCATGCCATTTGTTATTTCTGCATCATGTCTAGCTGCCACCATATCCACAGTAGAACAAATTAAGCAAATTATTCCAAGTGCCAAGTTTCAGAAATTGAATTCGAAATTGAACTCTTTCACATAGAGCACAGACTTATTTTGCTTTGGAAGAATTTCTGGTCCAACAGGTGGTGAAACATGCACTTATCCAAAGTTTCTGAAAAAGAACAGGAGATGTAAATGCAGCTGTTTTGCTTTGCTTGCCAATTCAATTTCTTCAAGCCTCTCTGAGCTCCCAAGGTTAATCTTGTGAAACATCTCAGCCTGTTTTAATTACCTCCAGCAACACACTATTAAAGTTGTCAGGGAACATAAAACTCTAGCTAAAGATTTTTGTACAAAGTGCCACAGGATAATAAAGTATTTAAAATATTTTCCAGAATTCAATTTTGGAATCTATTATCTATTTTGAAAATGACCCAAGTCTTCCAACTTACTTTTGACAAAGTATTCAATATATTTTCTTGATATTAATTTGTTTCTTCTAATTTCCAAATGTCACGCATCCTTGTGTTCCTTTTATAGCAGCTTACTCACAAATGTCTATCAGTTTGATACTAAATTAATTCAAGCATCTCAATTCCAGTCTCTTCTGGATGTGTGATTAAATTATTGTTCCATCAGAGCAGCCAAACCTAGGTTTCCAGCTTTATCTGCTTTTATGATTTGATTTGTCTTTCATTCCACTAGATCCCAGTCTTAGACTTTGTTCACGGGTCTAATTGTCCAGATGTGATCAGGTCTCCTGGACTAATCTTAAATTTCTATTTGTTTCAGGGTGAGCAGTGTAATTTGCATATTGATATATGATACCTTAATCAAATATACAGTAGAATATTCCTATTTTGAATACCAACCTTTGGAATCTGCTTAGATTTTCTATATGTAGTATTGGTGACATTCACTGTCTTTTATTTAGCTGCAATATATATTCATCATCTTTACCCTTCGATGAAAACAGGTGCTATAATCTGGAGCATAGAATACTGGAGGAACTTCATCTTCCCAGATGCAGGGTCTTGATCCAAAACATCAAACATCACTTTGGTTCGACAGATGCTGCTCGACCTGCTGAATTCCTCCAGGAGTTTGATTTATTCCCAAATGTATAGGGGAATGAGATACTCTGTAAAAAATCAGCCTCCTTCACAGTGCAGTCACATAACTAAAAAGCTTCATCCATATTTTGTTTAAATCTAAATGCATATATTTATTTAAAGATCTCTCTTTAAAATGTTGCAAAGGCCTTTTTCCTAAGCCTTCTAAGGAAGTAGAGGCGTTGGTGTGCCTTATTGGTCATTGCTTCAATATGGGTGGTCCAGGAGAAGTTGGTGATATTGACTCTGAGAAATTTGAGTTTTTCGACCACAGGTGTTGGGCCTCTATGGATTTATGGTAAGTGCTTGGTTGGAGATATGATGGGGGGATGGGGGAGGGTGCGGGGGTAGGATGGGCATAGCTGGAAGCTACAGAGAGAATGGTCCCTGCAGAAAGCTAAAAGAAAATGGGAGAGGAAGATGTGACTGGTGGTGGGATCATGTTCCAGCTGGCAGAAACATTAAAGGATGATGACATATGATGAACAAATGGGTCGACTGGGCTTGAATTCACAGGAATTTAAAAGGATGGGAGGGGATCATAGAAACATATAAAATTCTTGTTCCAATGGATCAACCAATCTCTCAGGACAGTACAGTAGCCCATATTACACGGTGACCAGTCCAGAACTATATATCAACAACAAACAAAAGGTATCCAAACTTTCAAACAGAAACAACTTTCAGCATGTCTACAAATTATATCAGCAGAGAAAGGTTCTGTGGTAATGCCGTAGTTTGAGAATTATTTATCTTCCTCGAAAAGCTGAGGGAGACTCTTGTCTCTTTACTCTGGCTTCAGATGGATACATGTACATTATTTTCATGCTGGGGTGATGGATCGTTTGCTGGACATTGGCAGCTCAAAGTTTGGAAAGTTCTGAGGTCCACACGAAGTCTACACGAATTACAATTAAAACACAAAGTACTTCTGCTGTAACACCAGGATAAGTGCTCAACCAGGAAAACCAAGCTCAAAGTCAAAGTAGTACCTAAACTGATTCTACAAACTTATGCTAACAATAACTAACTCCATATGCAATCGTCTGTTACCTAAATGTTAACAAGCACACTGATCCTGTAGATGCAAGTACATCATTAGGATTATTAAGTGGGCACCTTCCTTCATTGATGTTTCATAGAGTTAGGTCTGCGGGAAGGCTCAACAGTTAGTTCTTATGATAACCAGATATTACAAATTCACCATCATAATTTATTATGTAAATCAAAAAAAGATGTCACGAAATAATGAAAGTCCAGTGCAAGAGGAAGAGTAAAAATGACTCAGTAAATAATTGAGAATAAGAACTTACAGACATGGACAGAATGAAGTCACCTGCAGTTCCACAAGCCTTGTAAATGACAAGCAAAGACCCAGGTTCAAATTCAATGTCAGATAATTGGTGAGTCACAGTCTACATTCCAGAAGTTAGTTTGTTATATTGCACCAAGGGAAATCAGACTAAGCTTCAGCTAAGTTAGACACTGTCTTCAAATTTTACAAATGTTTTACCTTCACAATCATAATCAAACATTACTTTAAATACATTAAATACATTAAGTGAAACTGTATGCTGCAAATGACTTAATACAAAATAATAATTCAATAATTATCTCCCAGGGAAAAATAATACACATTTGTTGGAAATGTAAATCCAGATAGAAGTTGATCCCTGAGTGTCTATCAATAAAGTTTTCTCTGCTCAATAAATGTGCAAAACAACAATTACTTGAATGTATAAAACACACAAAATGTCCTAAAGAACTTGGTATTGAAACTTAGCCATGATTGCTGTTTGAGCAAAGGTAGGAAACAAAAAGTGGTAGGAATAGGCCAAATATCAGTAGTCATCACCAACACTGCCACTTTCAACAATTCTGCACACTTGTTTTCAGCCCACTGCTCCAAGAAATGTTCCAGTGATTGAATCAAACCATCTATATCCACCATAGAAAGCATACTGTCAGGTTGCATTACAGCTTAGTTTGGGAACAGCTCTGCCCACGATTGCAAGAAATTGCAGAGAGTTATAGATGTAGATCCGTGCATCACAGATACCGTCACCTTAACCTGGGGTCAAGGAAAGAGCGTTCACGTCGCGGCCCTGTTTCCACCAACCTTTCCACCACTATGCTACAAGAATCGCAAGAAACACAAGAAGAGCAAGACACCGTTGTATTCAGATGCCGTGAAATGTGTTGAACAATTTCTAATCTTATGATGTGGACTCGATAAGAAGAAGACCTCACCCTAACACTAAGCCATCTGCACCACACTGCCTTGGAAAACCCCCCATCCTCACCAATGTCAACCCATCTTGGTCATTTCTTCTTTTCCCTCCTCATTTCTGGCAGATGGTGTAGAAACTCGAAAATGTGCACCACCAGACTCAGGAATAGCATCTCCCCCTCAATTATAGGGGTCCTAACATAAGCCTAGGGTAGTGTCCAATTCATCTCTACCCCATTGTGCATATTGACATTATCTATGGTACATATGTGCCACAATGCTGAGAACTATATTCTGCATTCTGTATCTTCCACGTTGCTTCTTGTCCTTGAGTTTGTCACTGTATTCGGAACTCATGGCAATAATAAACCTAAACCCAAAAAACCTAAACCTACTAAAAGCACCACCACCAATTGATATTCTATCAGCCTCATCCAGCTCCACCACTTTGCACTATAATGCTAATTATATGTTTTTGTTGAATTTAAAAAAAAAATTCTATTCACGTGCAGAAGTTTAAAATGTACAAACATGCATACATGGTTCCACATTATTTTCTGACCAAGTTGATGCTCAGAGTGTAATCAGAAGGAGGTGTAAGGGGTGAAGGGGTGAATGTGCTCAACTATTGCCTCCAAGGTTTTTGCATTTGGAAAACCAATGCGGTGAGGAATAGGCGAGTCTAATTCCAGGTTTGAGCTCAGTTAATCAATTACAATTAGCAGTGTCCCATGATGGAAACGTTTAATATTATATGTGTATAGTTTATTCCCAAAGCAGCCATTTCACCAATGGAGAAAAATCAGCAACAAAGCTTTCTTATATTGCCACAGATCTCTTCAGAAATATGACATTCATAAAAACAGGTACAGCATCCTCATAGCTTTAACCGTGGTTCCTCGAAATTTATTAGGACTATCAATTCTTTCAAAATGTAATTATTGAAATATAAATGTCTTTGTATTTTTGCATCTCACTGAAGGATGGTGCCATCATGAATATCATGATGAAGAATCAGGAAATGAATATATTTTGGGGTTTCAAATGAAAATTGCAGTTCCTCAAAACAAAATCAAGGTAAAATGATGATGAAGATTATTTTATGTCAGATAGCAATATAATCAACAAAAATATCTACCGTTTATTTTGTACCATGGGAACAACCTGATTTTCTTCCTTTTTGTTCCGTTGTGATGACAATGGTTAATGTATTGACTGATTGAACTAATCAGCCACTCCACAAAACTAGTAGCCTCGGTACTTCAGCAATATAACTCAATTCACAGGTCAACTGGGGTTAAAAAACTCCAAATTTAATTGGGGGTTACAAACTACTGCAAATTCCCAATGTAATTGTGGCCAAAATGGAATGAAGACACAAGGAAACATCACCCATGCCTTCTCTCCCGAGATGCTGCCTGTCCTGCTGAGTTACTCCAGCTTTTTTGTATCGACCTTCGGTTTAAACCAGCATCTGCAGTTCCTTCCTACACATTTGTATCTGGGAAGGGAATGGTTTGGGTGGGAGGGGATGAGTGAGCCAAGGAGTTGTGGATGGTCTCTGTGGAAGGTGGATGGGATGGTGTGATTGGGATGGGTAGATAGATGGGATGGGATGGCATGGAGATGGGAAGGTGTGACTGATCGTGGGACTACGTTGAAGTTTGCAGAAATGTTGGAGAATGAAGAGTTGGATACCGTAGTCTCTCCCCTGTTATGGAGAGATAGTCATAGAGAGTCCAAGTGAATTTGAGGGCAGGGTGGAAGTTAGTGGTAAAGTCAATGAAATGAACCTTCATGAGTGCAGGAGGCAGCGCCGATGCAGTCGTTGCTGTAACAGATAAAGAGTTGGGGGGGGGGGGGGAGGGGTGGTGCCAGTGTACCCTTGGAACAAGGAATGTTCAACATAACCAACAAAAGGCAGGCATAGCTAGGCCCCATGCGAGTGTCCAAGGCTACACATTTAACTTGAAAATAGTGAGAGGAATCAAAATAAAATTTGTTGGTGAGGACCAGTTCAGCCAGGTGGAGGGGGGGGGGGGGGGGGGGGGGGGGGGTTAGTAGTGGGAAGTTAATTTGGCCTTTGTTCTGGGAAGAACAGCCTTGACAACTTTCAGGAAGGGGATGGAGTTGTAAAAGGGCTGGACATTCATATCAAAGATGAGGCGGGGGGGGGGGGCCTAGAAATTTAAAGTTATTGAAGAGTTGAAGGGTGTGTAAGATGTGTCGGATGTACAGTAGATCAGATGGGACTGGACATGGAGGGATCGGATGGACTCAAGGTATTCGGATGATGAACGATATAGTCATAGAGTCATACAGTGGGCCGGAGCAGGTAGAAACGTAATGAATCTGCCAGGCCAGTCTTTGTTTTTAGATTTTGGGAAGGATTTAGGAGCTGGAAGTGTGGGGCTGGGGAAATATAAGGTTGGAGGCTATGGAGAGGTGATTTGATCAGTAACGGTCAGGGAGATGATGGCCTGGTGTTGTTCTGTGGGGTTATGGTCAAGGGGTATGTATCTGAGAGCTTGTGCCTCGCCTCCAGATTACAATGGCACCTCGTTTGTTGGTGAAAAAGAACATTTCAGATTTAAAACAGCAACAACTGCATAAAATAAAAAGAATGACTGAAATGGTCACCAAAGGAAAACATCAGAGGGGACATGTCACACATTGAATTGCACACCAACAGAGCATTAAAATTGCAAATGCAACAGAAAAAAAAATTAAAGAAAATGAGTTGCATTTCTTTTATATTCAGGGAGTTAAAAATATTTCAATAACAATTTTTCCAGGGGTTAGCATGGTCGTGTCGACATCAACTAAAGCAAGCAGATTTGTAAAATGTATTCTAAACTCTTAATGTTAGAATAGTTAACTGATGTACCATGGGAGCTGTATAGGAAGGAACTGCAGATGCTGGAAAATTGAAGGCAGACAAAAATGCTGGAGAAACTCAGTGGGTGTGGCAGCATCTATGGAGTGAAGGAAATAGGCGACATTTCGAGTTGAGCCCCGTCTTCAGACTCCATGGAGCTATTTATTTAACATATGCATTTTATTTTATGGTTAGATAAATTGCTATTGTTGTCACAGGAGGAAGGTTTATTTGACGAGAAATTTATGTCAATTGATAATATTCAAGCTTAAATTTTCACAGCAAAGATAATAATGGTATAATGGACTTGAAGCAAAACAATCCAATGTGGTTAATTTTCTCTGATCTCAGATGCAGAGATTGTCATCATTTCCAATTTATTCTAATAATTATTGTGACTTCAGAAACAGTTTGCACTTGGCTGAATAATTATCTGATTAGAATAAAGTAAAAAATAGGCTGTAAAAGTTTAACCAACTTCGTTTCATAAAGTCACAACGTAAACTCGATCTCTTTATTTCAGAATTAACAATTTCTGTGATTTTGTCTCACTTTTTCTTGCCCCATTTGATCAATTTGATCGGCTGGGCCTGTGCCACAGCACTCCCATTAGCAAGACCCAACTCCAATAAAGCAGCACAATCTTATTATAATTGTAACATCAATTCAGCACAATCATAGAGGCACGGCGGCACAGCGGTAGAATTACCGCCTTACAGCGCCAGAGACCAGGGTTTAATCCAGACTACGGATGCTGTCTTATTAAGTTTGTGACCACGTGGGTTTTCTCTGGGTACACCGGTTTCCTCCTACACTCCAAAGATGCACAGGTTCGCAGCTTAATTGGCTTCATTAAAAATTGTAAATTGGCCCTAGTGTGTAGTATACAGGGCGATCGCTGGTCAGCGTGCTCGGTGGGCCGATGGGCCTGTTTCTGTGCTACATTGCCGAAGTCTGAGGGGCCAATCTTTCACACGGAGGATGTTGGGTATATTGATGAGCTGCCAGAGGAGGTAGTTGAGCTAAACTCAATTGGTGTCACCCTATCAGAGGTATTCATAGAGATATTCCCAAATATATTCCCACAGGGAAAGCTTGTGTTCCCAATTTCCCAGTTTTTGCAAGGGATCTGAAGCATTAACTTGGTTTCTCTTTCCGCAGATGCTGCCTGGTCTGCTGCGGGTTTCCATCTTTTTCTGTTTTTATTTCAGATTTCCAGCACAGCAGTTATTTAATTGATTTTTTATTTCTGTTGAGCTGTTACCAAACCTTGATTTTACAGCAACAGCAACATTTTGCTTCTCAATTTGTTGTGTCACTCTTTTTTTTAAAACTCACTCCTTGCTCTGACCATTTTCCAATGTCACCCTTGGTTTATGAATGCGTTATGGGTGCTGTTCCAGTCATCATTTTGGCTACCTGGGCATCCTTGGTCTCAGTTAGGGATCGGTCCAACACTTGATTCCTGATTTCTCTCATAATTTGGCTAAGTTGACACAGGGTGAATGGAAAATTTCAAAATGTATATGGACCATTTGTTAAAAATATATGTAAATACAACAAGAAATGTCACGTAATGCAAACAAATGCAATGGATGGGGAGGAGAAGACATGACCTGAGTCAGTAGATTAAGCCCAGCTGAGTGAAAGATCTTCATGTCCTGATCATTGTTTCCTTCTTGTTTGAAAGCTTTATTTAAAAATGTTGAATCACTGTCCTAATCATACTTAGCCATGTTTCTGATATTCCAAACCTACTTTGGTTCCTTACTGCCACTGCAACCTCCGGAACAGACATCTTATTCCGAATTCTTCAGATGCTTCCCAATATAAAAGTGACCATTATAGCCTCTCTCGTGACCCCGAGTATCTGCTTCTTTCTGGGTTCTGGCAGTCTTTCGGAATGTTGTCTCTCTCAGCTTTTACCCCTTGCCCTCTCCCCTCTGTCATCCTATCTCCTACTATTTACCAGTTTAAAAATGCTGAAATATTCCGAACTGTGATGATTCCGATCTGTTATCATTCCATGTGTACATTATTCATACTATCGTTCTTTGTATACTCTCTCGTTCTGTGTGTAGAATACAGTTTTATGAAATGAATAATACCTGTGCTGGAATTCCAGCTTCAGGTCCTTCCAACCATTTGTTTTCGTGATCCGTGACAGCTACAAGTAGCTCAACTGCAAATCTTTCTCATTAGTTTCTGGTTTGTGCAGATGTATTCTGATCAGATAGGGCGATATCAGCTTCCAGCTTCTCCTCTCCTGCAGCAAAATTCCTCCCATTCATTGTGATGACAAAATAACTGGTTAGCCCAATGATGAGAAATCAAATCCATAATTTGATAGTTTATATGTATAAACCCTAATTTGCATCCCATGTCTGGAATAGGATTTGGAATCCACAGCGTTCAATCTTCATTTTTAGACCTGAATCCGTTATTGTCTGTATAAAATAACTTTCTGCTTTTTATCTTGACACATCTTATTTCACAGAATCTTTGAATCAACTACCACTGAAGCTGGAAAATAAGCCTAGAACATCGGTGTCTGTTCTTCAGAAGAGCTTTGTGATGGCTTCAATCACATTACTTATGTTTCAGCATGTATTGTAGATTTGGCCCATAAATGCAATTAGGTCATTCATTGGATCAAATGCACCTATCTGGGTGATGTACCCATGTACAAGAAATCCTGGACAGGCAGAGATGACATCAGTTGCAAATCAATGCTTATTTAATATCCTCACTACCAAAATTAGGTTTTAGAAAACAGGCCCTCACCAAAGTAAGGAAGCAGGCTACTCATTCTCTTCAACTTCCACAGGTGCACAGTAGAGAGCATACTGACTGGTTGCATCGTGGCCTGGTTCGGCAACTTGAACCTCCAGGAGCGGAAAAAACTGCAGAAAGTTGTGACCACTGCCCAGTCCATCGCCGGCTCTGACCTCCCCACCATTGAAGAGATCTATCGAAGTCGCTGATTCACAAAGGCAGCCATCGTCATCAGAGACCCACATCATCCTGGCCACACACTCATTTCACCCCTGCCACCGGGAAGAAGGTACAGGAACCTGAAAACTGTAACGTCCAGGTTCAGGAACAGCTTCTTCCCTACAGCCATCAGGCTGTTAAACACGACAACAAATAAGCTCTGAACTACAACAGACTATTATTATTATTGCATTATATTTGTTTATTTATTGTATACACACACTAAACTTTTTTTCTCCCGCAACGTACTATGTTTACATATTCTGTTGTGCTGCAGCAAGTAAGAATTTCATTGTCCTCTCTGGGGCACATGACAATAAAACACTCATGACTCTTAAAGAGACAGGGGGCACTTGCTTTTTATGTTGGAGAATGCATGACAGACAATGTTCCCAGATTCTGATCATGAGCTAAGATAAACCAGACCTATGATTGTCTGACAGATGAATTCTGTTTCTTTATATATCGGTTGACCTCTGTTTCCTGTCTACCTCCATCACCACGATCTGTTATCCAGAATCAAAAAAGCAGATTCACTGTCACAGAGTTTACAACTCAGAAATGGGCCTGTTTGTACACTACATCCATTTTTTGCCATCTGCTCTACTTGCCCATATTTGGGTCCATATACATCCATGCCCTGCTCATTCAAATGCCTGTCTAAATCTATTTTAAACCTCACCATTGCATCTGATTACAACCACCTCCACTGGCAACAACATTCAGTTATCAAGCACTCTCTGTGTAAACTTTTTCCACACAATTCCTGTTTACAGCTCCTTCCACTCACTTTAAATGTTTGTTCTTTCATTTCTCAGAACCCTACCATGGAAAATTGATTCTGTCTGTCCATCTGGTCTATGCCTGCTATAATTACACATACTGCTATCAGGTCCCCCCTCAGCTTCCTTCACTCCAGGGAAAACAAGCGCTCATATTTAGCATGTTGATCAGATTTCTTCCCAAACCTGAAGCCCTCTAATCGGGGCAGCATAAACAATCTCAGCTCGGCTCTCTCCAGTACAAACCTATCATGCATGTTAGGGTACACAAAAAGCTGGAGAAACTCAGCGGGTGCAGCAGCATCTAAGGAGCGAAGGAGATAGGCGACGTTTCGGGTCGAGACCCTTCTTCAGACTCTTCATATCATGCATGTTATGTGGTATCCAGAACTGAGCATAATACTCCAAGTGCAGTCTAACTAGTCTTTTGTAAAGTTGTGACAAAACATTCCAACATTTATATTCTGCACCCTAGCCTTTTGAGGCAGGCATTCTTCATCACCTGTCTATCTGTTTTGCTAATTTTAAGGAACGATGAACTTGAACCCGAAGGTCCCTCTGTTTGTCAACAATCCTTAGTGCCCTATCATGTACTGCATCTGCCCTACCCTTATTTGACTTCCAAAAATGCATCTATTTGGGATTAACCTGTTGGGATTAAATGTAATCTGCCAATAACCTGCCTAACACTCCGCAGAGTCCTACCGTTCATTGTGTAGGTCCTGCCCTTGTTAGACTTCCCAAAATGAAAGACAATAGACAATATACAATAAGTGCAGGAGTAGGCCATTTGGCCCTTCGAGCCAGCACCACCATTCAATGTGATCATGGCTGATCATCCCCAATCAGTACCCCCTTCCTGCCTTCTCCCCATATCCCCTGACCGCTATTTTTAAGAGCCCTATCTAGCTCTCTCTTGAAAGCATCCAGAGAAGCTGCCTCCGCCATCCTCTGAGGCAAAGAATTCCACAGACTCACCACTCTCTGTGAGAAAAAAGTGTTTCCTCGTCTCCGTTCTAAACGGCTTACTCTTTATTCTTAAACTGTGCCCCCTGGTTCTGGACACCCCCAACATCGGGAACATGTTTCCTGCCTCTAGTGTGTCCAAGCCCTTAACAATCATATATGTTTCAATGAGATACCCTCTCATCCTTCTAAACTCCAGAGTGCAAGCCCAGCTGCTCCATTCTCTCATCATATGACAGTCCCGCCATCCCGGGAATTAACCTTGTAAACCTACGCTTCACTCCCTCATTAGCAAGAATGTCCTTCCTCAAATTAGGGGACCAAAACTGCACACAATACTCCAGGTATGGTCTCACTAGGGCTCTGTATAACTGCAGAAGGACCTCTTTGCTTCTATATTCGATTCCTCTTGTTATAAAGGCCAACATGCCATTCGTATTCTTCACTGCCTGCTGTACCACTCTGAACATTAATATCCCTTAATCTGTTATTTGCACTTTATCAATTTATTCATTCATGTATGTATTTACGTATATAATGGTATATGGACACACTGATCTGTTTTGTAGTCAATGCCTACTATGTTCTGTTGTGCTTAGCAAAGAAAAAATGTCATTGTCCTGTCAGGGACACACGACAATAAACTCTTTTGACTTGACTTTGACTTTGAGTATCTGCATGCTTTCTTTCATAGACTGATGTACAAAGACCCCCAGATCCCGTTGTACTTCCCCTTTTCCCAACTTGACAACATTTAGATAGTAATCTGCCTTCCTGTTTTTCCTACCAAAGTGGATAACCTCACATTTATCCGCATTAAACTTCAACTGCCATGCATCTGCCCACTGCCCCCAACCTGTCCAAGTCACCCTGCATCGTCATAGCATTCTCCTCACAGTTCACACTGCCACCCAGCTTTGTGTCATCTGCAAATTTGCTAATGTTACTTTGAATCCCTTCATCTAAATAATTGATGTATATTGTAAAATAGCTGCGGGTCCCGGCACAGAGCCTTGTGGTACCCCACTAGTCACTGCATGCCATTCTGAAAGGGACCCGTTAATCCCTACTCTTTGTTTCCTGTCTGCCAACCACTTCTCTATCCATGTAAGCACTCTACCCCCAATACCATGTGCCCTAATTTTGCCCACTAATCTCCTATGTGGGACCTTATCAAATGCTTTCTGAAAGTCCAGGTACACTACATCCACTGGCTCTCCCTTGTCTATTATCCTAGTTACATCTTCAAAAAATTCCAGAAGATTAGTCAAGCATGATTTCCCCTTCGTAAATCCATGCTGACTCGGACCGATCCTGTTACTGCTATCCAAATGTTCGGCTATCTCATCTTTTATAATTGATTCCAGCATCTTCCCCACCACCGATGTCAGGCTAACTGGTCTATAATTCCCTGTTTTCTCTCTCCCGCCTTTCTTAAAAAGTGGGATAACATTAGCTACCCTCCAATCCACAGGAACTGATCCTGAGTCTATAGAACATTGGAAAATTATCACCAATGCATCCACGATTTCTAGAGCCACTTCCTTAAGTACCCTGGGATGCAGACCATCAGGCCCTGGGGATTTATCAGCCTTCAGTCCCATCAGTCTACGCAACACCATTTCCTGCCTAATGTGGATTTCCTTCATTTCCTGTCACCCCATATCCTCTAGCCACTTCTATATCAGGAAGATTGTTTGTGTCCTCATTAGTGAAGACAGATCCAAAGTACCTGTTCAACTCATCTGCCATTTCCTTGTTTTGCATAATAAATTCACCTTTTTCGGTCTTCAAGTGTCCAACTTTGGTCTTAACTAATTTTTTCCTCTTCAAATACCTAAATAAGCTTTTACTATCCTGCTTTATATTCTTTGCTAGCTTTGTACCTCATCTTTTCTCCCGTATAGTCTTTTTGATTATCTTCTGTTGTTCTTTAAACATTACAAAGTCCTCTTGCTTCCCGCTCATCTTTGCTACGTTGTACTTCTTCACTTTAATTTTTATACTGTCCCTGATGTCCCTTGTCAGTCATGATCATCCCTTTTTTCCCCTTGGAATCTTTCTTCCTCCTAGGAATGAACTGATCCTGTACCTTCTGTATTATTCCTAGAAACACCTGCCATTTTTGTTCCACTGTCATCCCTGCTAGTGTATCTTTCCAGTCAACTTTGGCCAGCTCCTCCCTCATGGCACCATAGTCCCCTTTATGCAAATGCAACACTGACACCTCCGATCTACTCTTCTCCCTCTCCAATTGTAGATTAAACCTGACCATGTTATGGTCACTGCCTCCTAATGGCTCATTAACCTCGAGGTCACCTCGACCTCATACTTCTCTGTATTAAATTAAATCAACCATTCCTCAGCCCATCTGACCAACCGATCAAGATCCTGCTGCAATTTTTCACAACCATCTTCACTATCTGCAAAACCCACTCACTTTTCTATCATCTGCAAACTTGTTAATCTTGCCATGCACGGTCTGATCCAAATCATTGATATAGATGACAAACAGTAACGGGCCCAGCACCAAACCCTGAGGCACACCACTGGTCACAGGCCTCTGGTCTGAGAAGCAACCTTCCACCATCACTCGCTACTTCCCTCCAAGAAGCCTTTTTAAAAAATAAAATCCATAGAGCTATCTCTCCTTATATCCCATATGATGTAACCTTCCAGAGCAGCCTACCATGTGGAACCTTGTTGAATGCTTTGCTGAAGTCCATTTATACAGTACATGTACATCTCTGCTCTCATCAATCTATTTGGTCACATCTTCAAAAAGCTCAAAGTGATTTGTGAGACATGACCTCCCGCATATTGACTATCCCCAATCAGCCCTTGTCCATCCAGATGCATGTATACCCTATCCCTCAGAATATTCTCTGGTAATTTACCAATTAGAGATGTTAATCTCGGACTTCCGGTGGCACCATGTTTTGGTAACAGTCGCCACACATAGCTCCGCTCCCGAAAATTTGCGATTTTTCGCATTAAAACTGGAGCTAGAGATCGGGACTGATTAAAAAATGTTATCGGAGGCCTTGAATGCTCTGCAGATGGCGTCAACAATAAGTGCTGTGCATTAAACTCTGGATTTAACCCTTTAAATGCAGAATCCGATTTCTGCTCAGAGTTCTCAGAGAAGCATTTCAAAATTATACTGCAGCACTGAGATAGAGCCTGAAGAGCTTGGAGAATCGACTTTTGAAGGTGCTCTTGAAGGAAAACTGCCTTCCGAAATGTCTATAAGAGCTAAGGCAAGGCAGATAAGGAGAAAGACTTGGAGGACTTAAAGCAAACGGTAAGAGAACTGAAAAATAAAAAAGGTGGACGGAACGCACATGGAAAAAATTATGAAAGATATGACAGAGAAGCTAATGCTGAATACGAATACGGGTAATTTGAAAGTTATTGAGTTTGTGCAGGCTTCGATCAACACCGTAAATAAAAGAATTGAAGATGTGAGAGTTGAACTATTGGAGCGAATGAACAAGGGGGAAGAAGACACTAATAAGAAGTTTGTCGCAGTGCATGAGACTGTCTCCTCATATGTGAAAACAATGAAAGAGATGGAGGAAGAGATGGGACGAATGGCCGAGGATATGAAGAAAATGAAGACACAGCACGACCTCACTGCAAAACAGCTGGTAAAATGTTTGGTTAGGTGCCTAGACTTGGAAACTCGTTCAAGACGCTTTAATCTAAGGCTAGTAGGAGTACCCAAGGAAGCCGAGGGAGATAACCCTCGGGAGTTTGTTGCGGATCTAATTAAAGAAGCTCTCAATCTTCCTAACCTTCCGAAAATTGAACCGGCACATCGAATTCCGAGATTCAAACAAAAATCCCAAACAAGCTCAGAATACACACGTCAGATCATTGTGAAATTTCGAGACATCTCTGGCGTGGAAGAGGTGATGAGTAATATCAAATATGCAGTACCACTGAAATACGAGCAGAGAACCTTCAAAATATTTAGAGATTACCTCTATGAAGTGGTCCAAAAAAGAAATCAGTTCTTCAAGGTAAAGCAAGTGCTCCAAGGTATGAGGGTATCAGATATGGAGTCTACTCTCCCGCGAGAATGCGCATTTCTTACAACGATCAGCAAAAATCATTTACAAATCCGGAGAGCGCATATAAATATGCCTTAACCATCGTGGAAGAGAATAAGTAACTTGAAAAGCTGAACTGTATGGATACTCTCTCTCTTTACTATTTCAACATGAAATGTGTTCAACAGAAGATGGAACTCTCCCTGTGTTTAGACTCGACGGCTTATCGAGGAATTTTAATTCAAGGACATACTGGGTTCCAAATGAAGTGGAGAAAGATAAACACTGAATACAGAGCTTTACAATATAATCTGAACAGAGCAATTACCATGGTTTAAAATTTTTAACTGAATAACCTAATGTTATAGAAATAACACTTAAAACATAGAATACTATCATAGAAATTGTAATGAACATTAACCAGATCGGTAGAAAGGGGCTGATTTACAATCTAACATCGATAATTTAATATCTTAATAAGTTTTAAGTAGATTTATAACCGGGTTGTGAGGGGGATGACGGGCTCCTGGCACAGATCCAGAAGCCTGCCCTAGGTAGCCCCTTCAACCAATAGCTGATAATTATCGAGGTAAAAACTGATCCTTAACACTCTGTAGATAAAACAGTTAGATATTATTTGGGGAATACATATGAATAGATATATGTACTGCAATTAGGTATTATATAGTTGATTTGGAATCGGCTCGGTTCTAGTACTGATATGTTATGACTTTTTGAGGGAACGGAGCTATTTGTTTATTAACATCGACAACGGAAGTCGATACAATGTTTTCTCCCACCAACAGGTGGGCCACTTATACAGTGCCGACAAGCTCGGTCACTTTATTTTCACTTTTACTATTTTTTTTTTACTATCACAATTAATCACATGTGTGTTTTTTTTATTCAAGGATAATCGCAAAAGTGAAACTTATTGCTTAAAGGCCTGAGGTATGGATGCACCGAAGATACATAGGTACTTAACCTAGTCAAAATGCAAGACACTAAACAAATAAATCGGGAGGAATCTCATTTTGCAGTTGGAATATTAGGGGGGCTAAACGAACGTAATTAAAAGGGGTTAAGATTTTAGCACAGCTTGAAAGCACTTAAGTCAGATGTTATCTTCCTCCAAGAAACGCATCTTAAAGTTCAAGATCAAGTTAGAATGAGGGCCAACTGGATGGGTCAAACTTTTCATTCGTCATACACGTCAAAATCCAGAGGCACGTCCATCATGATTCGCAAAGGTATACCATTTAAACAGAAAAATACCTTAACAGATAAGGATGGGAGATATTTGATAGTTACCAGTGAGATCCATTGCAATCCCAGTCACATTGGTAAATATATATGCGCCTAACTTTGATAATCCGCATTTTTTTAATAACATTTTGAATATAATTGCAGAAAATAATTACCAGAATGTTATAATTGTGGGAGACTTTAACTGTGTCTTAGATCCTTATTTAGATAAATCCAGTCAAAAAACAATAACGAGGTAATACGAAATCTAAAACTAGTGAACTTTTATACACATATATAAAAAATACAAATATAACCGATGTTTGGAGCAGGCAAGGAATATTCATTTTATTCTATCGGTACACAAGACTTACTCACGTATAGATTATTTCCATGGTAAACACAAAATTAATTCCGTATACTCTTAACCCAAAATACCACACAAAATACGATTTCAGATCATTCCCCCTAACTTTTTTTTAAAATAGAAGGCAATGTCTAAGAATACATCGTTCTGGAGGTAATAACCCCAAATTTAAAAGACCCGCAAGGGAGTATATATCTAAGACAGCAAATGGATCTTTTTTTCCGAAATAAATGATACGCCAGACACACCACCGGAGAATTACATTATTATGGGGAATCTTTCAAAGCATTTATTAGAGGTGTTATAAAATCTTATACAAACCTTTCAGAATAAAAAAAATAAAGAATGAACAACGGCAAGCTAGAGGAACAAATTAGACAATTGGATATAGATAATGCTAAAGACCCTGTCCATGGATAAACACAATAAAATATTAATACTAAAAATTCAAATTAATAAATTACTATCAGAGAAAGTTATAAGATTATTCCCAAATTACAAGACAGGAACAGTTTGAATTTGGGGAGAAGCCTCATAAACTTCTCGTACGCCAATTAAAAAAACGAGAAAAGGAACACACGATTTCAAAGATTAAATCAGACAAAGGGGATGTATTAACATTACTGAAATAAATTAATAAAAGATTTGTGCAATTTTATGAGAATTTGTATACATCCAAAACGACAACGGACACCAACACAATCACTGAGTTTCTGGATAATTGCAATCTTCCCAAACTAGAATTGTAGGAACAAGAGGAATTGGGAGCACAAATCTCAAATAAGGAAATAGAAGAAACAATATTCTCATTAAAAAATGGAAAAACACCAGGTCCCGCACGGATTTAGTAATGAATTCTATAAAAGTTTTTACGATATATTTGGTCCTCGTCTACAGAAAATGTACACACATGCTTTCAGAGAACAAATATTACCTGATACACTAGCAGAATCTATGATTACATTAATACTTAAGAAAGATAAAGATGAAGAAGAACCTGGATCCTATAGAGCTATCGCGTTGTTAAATACAGATCAAAAAATATTAGCAAAAATATTAGCAAGAAGATTAAGTAAATATGCCATTAAACTAATACATCCGAATAAAACGGGGTTTATCCCTAAGATACATTAATTTAATAATTTGAGACATCTGCTTAATATAGTGCACTCACACCAAACTAAAGATCCAAATCTCGCAATTATTTCACTGGATGCAGAGAAACCATTCGATCAGATTGATTGGAAGTATATGGTTAAGGTATTACAAAAAATTCAACTGGGAGAGAATTTCATTCAATGGATTAAATTAATATATAATAAGCCAACGGCCAGAATATTAACTAATAACATTTTATCCACGAAATTTCAACTGTCAAGGGGTAATAGACAAGGTTGTTCATTATCACCATTGTTATTTACCATCATAATTGAACCACTAGCGGAAAATATTAGAACTCATCCGAACATCCACGGATATAAGACAAAATATTCAAACAATAAAATATCATTATACGCTGATGATGTACTTTTGTACATCACAAAGCCTCATATCACTATACCCAATATTTTAAATTTAATTGAAGATTTTGGTTCATTTTCAGGTTACAGAATAAACTGGAATAATAGTGAAATCATGTCAATAAAACCGAAAGATTCTATACATCTTGTACAATTTCCTTTTAAAATAGCTGGGGAAAAATTTAAATACTTGGGCATTGAAATTACTAGAAGATATCAAGACATGTTTAAAGCAAACTATAACCCTGTACTTAAGAAATTACATAATTTAATTAAATTCTGGAAAATGCTCCCGGTCCTTAATAAGTTGAATAAATGCCATAAAAATGATTTTTCTACCACAAATTCTATACTTGTTCCAATCAATCCCACTATATCTACACAAAATGTTTTTAAAAAAATTGTATTTGGGATTATAAGACCCATAGAATACAAGGACCACACCTGAATAAACTCAAAGTAGTAGGGGGATTAGCACTCCCTAATTTTATGTATTATTATTGGTCGGTAAATATTAGAAATATGATTCAATTGTTGGATAATGCTCTTCATCAACCGGAATGGATCATTATGGAGAAAGAGGACTGCTCCCCCTTTAATATTGGTGTGATCCTTCTTTCACCAATGACGGTGAATAATACAAACTACAACAAAAACCCAATTATACATAGTACAATCAGAATTTGAAACAAATAAAATACAACTTAAAATTAAGAAACTTATCTCTCCTATCTCCTATTTGCTAAAAACCCTCTGTTTAAACCCTCGATTATAGACAAAGCATTCATACAATGGTAAAGAGCAGGAATTAAAACTTTGGGAGATTTGTATGATACGGGAAAACTATTATCATTTAAACAATTACAACTAAAATACAAATCTGGGTAAAAATCAGTATTTTACATATTTCCAAATATGTGATTATTTGAAAAAACGTGCACATGAATTTCACACAATGCCATTAGACTTACTAGATGAAGTAATGAAATACAAAGGCGGAATCACCAAATTTAATTTCACAATATATATAATATTATACAAAATGCAGTAATACCAACAAAGGAAGGTATTAGAGGTGAGTGGGAAAACGAACTAAGCATAAAAATTTCCCAATGAAAGGTGGAAAGAATACTTATTAAATGTGCACAAATGCTCAATTAATGTAAGACACATTTTTAATACAATTTTAAAATTATACATAGATTATACTACTGAAAAATTAAATTAAATAAATTTGTCCCTAACGTTTCACCAATTTGTGATAAAATGCCACTGTCAAGAAGCTACTATAGATTCAGATTCAGATTCAGATTCAGATTCAGATTCCTTTATTGTCATTCAGACCTTTCGCCGCCACTAGCGCACTCATTCATCTTTTGTACAAAAATTCAAAGGTTTTGGATTGAAATCTTTGAAATTTTCACAAAAGTGTTTAAAGTAAAAATGACACCAAAGCCAGAATGGATTATTTTCGGAATGACAGAAGGTAGTCCGGAATTGAATGCGTATCAAAATAATTTCTTTGATTATAGCTTTATAATGGGAAAAAAACTAATCTTAATATTCTAGAAAAATGCTCCTATACCAACATTAAATATGTGGATTTCAACTATGTTTGAAACATTACATCTGGAAGATATGAGATTCCGACTGGAAGGAAAATCAGAACACTTCTTTCAGACGTGGTCTGCATTTATAGAATTGCTACAAAGATAGGGTGCAGGAGTACCTCAGGCCTTGGTAGGGGGGGATGAAAAACTATGGAGTTGGTGGATTCCTTTTGCGTGATATATATACAGAGTAACCGGCTTTTTTTTTTCCTTTTCCTTTTTTTTAGGGTCTATCTCTTAACCCCTTTTCTCTAATTCTTTGACCAAGGGTTTCTTCTCCCTTTTGGCACGCTCTTTCACTATCACAACTCTTTTCACCTATTTCACTCTCTTTCTTTCTATTCTTTTTCTTTAAAAGCCATAAAATTATGGGGTACAATGATTGTAACAATATATATGCGAAGTACATTGATGTATTTACCTCTAATAAATAAAATATTAAAAAAAAAAGATGTTAATCTCACTGGCCTACAACTTTCCAATTACAGATGTTAATCTCACTGGCCTACAACTTTCCAATTACAGATTTTAATCTCACTGGCCCACAGTTCCCAGCATTTCCCTGCAGATCTACTTGAATGGAGGCACAGCATTTGACACCCTCCAGTCTTCCGGTACCTCTCCTGCATTTAATGATGACCAGGGCTCCCGCAATTTCCTCTCTAGTTTCCCACAGTGTCCCCATTTATATCTGAACAGGCCCGGGAGATTTATCTACCTTCATACACTACAGTACCTTCAGCACCTCTTTGACCAACTTGTGTGTCAAAGCAACATGTGTGTAAAAATTCTTGCTGATTCTTTAAATATGGTAACTAATACTTCTCATAATGGAACTCTGATTTAGAAATTATCTATACTCATTACATAGGTGGTGGTAGCGCAGTGGTAGAGTTGCTACCTTAGAGCGCCAGAGACCTGGGTTTGATCCTGACTGCGAGTGTTCTCTGTACGGGGCTTGTGCGTTGTCCCCGTGACCTGTGTGGGTTTTTCCGAGATCTCCGGTTTCCTCCCACACTCCAAAGACGTACAGGTTTGTAGTTTAATTGGCTTGGTATAATTGTAAAAGTCGTCCCTAATGTGTGTAGGATAGTGTCAGTGTGCAGGGATCGCTGATTGGCACGGACTCGGCGGCTGAAGGGCCCGTTTCCTCGCTGCATCTCAAAACTAAACTAAACTAAAGTAAACTCTTGATATTGATTGGTCCCTTTGCACAAGCAAAAATGAAAATGTAATATCATGTTTGGAAAATGGCCAATGCAATAAATAATTGTTCTTCCAAGCAGTGTGACATCTAGTAACTCAAAACAAGCAGACAACATCATAGGCTGTCGTTGGTCGACTTTTCACTAAATGCACAGGTTGTTTGCATTTCAGACAGCTTTTAATGTTGCTCAGGCAGTTGCTGAAACTAAACTCTAATGTTTGGTGTAAAAATGCAGCTTAGAAACAGTAGTGGGCCTGTCCCACTTAGGCGACTTTTCAGGTGACTGCAGGAGACTCTGCGGTCGCCACATGTTCACGGGTGGTTACCGGGGAGTCGCCTTCATGGTCGTGAGGTGTTCCCGCATTCTGGGAACTAGTCGCGGCCTCATTATGTTCGCCATTAATTTTTCAACATGTTGAAAAATTAGCGGCTACTAAAATGAAGCCGCCATGGAGAGCAGCGATAATTCTCGTGTCGTAGGTGGGTCGCCAGGAGGTCCTAGTCAGTTGCTAGGATGTCGAAGGTTCTCGTAGGTTGTAGCCAGTGCTGACCGGTGAATTGGCTCATTGGAGAAAAAAGCGTAAACAGTAGTTTTCAGAACCAAGGATAACCAAGGATGTCCACCGAGCTTCACAGCCGTGTGTCTCTAGCTTCCTAAAAGTTGTCTCCACACCTTCTCCCTCCTTCTCCCCCCTCCCTCTCCCCCCTCCCTCTCCCCCCTCTTTTAAAGAACTTGCCATACATTGTGCTTTAGCCGTCTTAATTACAGCGCCAACCTTCCTGTTCATCGCAGTGTGTGTCTATATCACATTGGCTTTGCACCATGTGAATTTCACTCAGACAGCGCTCTGCCCGCTTGCCCTGTCCCCCCCCTGCATAATGGGCTGGTGAAGGAAGCAGTGTGTGTGTGTGTGTGTGTGTGTATATGTGTGTGTGTTCCACTCTGACAGTCGCCGTTCTAGTTGCCGGTTTTTCAGGTGACTCACGGCAACTTGACAGTCGCCGGCAGTCGACTGAAAAATTGCCTGAGTGGGACAGGCCCATTAGACACCTAAAAGCTCAGATTGGAATGCATGAGAGTCTATGCTGGTTTCATACATGCGAGTCTATGCAACTTTAATGTAAGGTCTGTTGTCTCTATTATGCTATAGTCCAACAGACCCCACATGACTCAACAGGCCCTACACTTGCAAATGCAAAGAATGTGATTGCAGAGGATATGCTTAGAAGAGAAGAAAGTGGGTGATTTCTGAAATGACAAGGGAAGGAAAACTTTGGGAGAACTGTGAAGAAGGGATCCAGAGGAGACGGGATTGATGGTAGGTTGATCACGCTGATGAATGACGTTGGATTATGTAATATTTTTACCTTTTGGATTTGTTGTCTCAATCACTCTTTTCCATCTGATTGTTCAAACAAACTATTAGTTTTAATCATCTGACATGCATTGGGACTGCAGAGGGTGATAAACATGACAACATGTGTACATTTCGAGAGCATGCAATTGTATGAATAGTGTTTCAGGTATCTTGAGGTTTTGGGAACCTTATCTAAAAATAGATATATTTTTAAGTTCTCACTCAATTTTCTTCTGTATGTTACCCATGTTGCTTGGCAAGTTACATGACTGTATGTTCCTGCTGGTCTTTTGCATTTGATTAGCAAGACTTTGTCAGTTCATTCTGACTGTTCATCTATTCTCTCAGTTGTCATTAATTTGTAGTGGTCTGGTTCACACAGGTGCTTTTAGCTATTTGTTTGTCACAAGCAACACTTCTATTAAAGAACAACATTTCTCGATTTATTTCACAGACAACTCAAATTAAATTGGCTTAACATCTCAAGGGTAAGTCTTTTATTGTTGCACCATGCTGCTAACCATACCATTTGATAGATTTCTACAGCTGTTTTACCACAGAGAATGACATGAAGACTAGGGAACTTGAGAAAATTACCGGTGATGTCTTAAGAACACTTCCTATTACAGCCGATAAAGTGCTGGATGTACTAAAATGCATGAAGATACAAGATACATTTATTTCTCACATGTGCCAGATGGCACAGTGAAATGTGGTCACCATACAGCCATACAATAAAATAAAGAACACAACACATGATAGAGTCCAACATAAAACATCCCCACACAGCAGAATCAAAAGTTTCCCACTGTGAGGGAAGGCACCAAAGTCAGTCATCTTCCTCTGATGTTCACCCGTGGTCAGGGCCTCCCGAGCCTCCGCTGTCGCTGCCACGGGCAGCCCAATGTTCAGGCCCGCTCGCCGGGAAGGTTGCCACATGTTTGCCAGAGGTTGCCGGGGTGTCGCCTGCATGGTGCTGAGTAGTCCTGCATTCTCGTAACTAGTCGCGGCTTCATTCTGCTCACCGCTAATTTATCAACATGTTGAAAAATTAGCGGCGACCAGAATTCTGACGCCATGGAGAGTAGCGAGAATACTCGTGACGTGGGTGTAGCGGTAGTGGGTCGCCAGGAGGTCGTAGGTTGTCATAGGTTGTTGCCGGTGCTGACTGGTGAATTTCATTGGCTCAATGGGAAAAAAAACGTAAACGGTAGTTTTCAGAACCAAGGTTAACCAATCGGTAATTTTAATGTCAGCCGAGCTTCACCGTGTATCTTTGACTTCTTAAAAGTTGTCTCCACTCCTTCTACCCCACCCCCCCATCTCCACCTTCTCCCCCCTTCTCGCCCCTCTTTTAAAGGACTTACGTGACCCTTCCCGTACACTGTTCTTTCACTGTCTTAATTACAGCGCCAACCTTCCCGTTCATCTTGGTGTGTGTCTGTATCACATTGGCTTTGCACCATGTGAATTTCACTCAGACTGCGCTGCCCCCACTTGCCCTGTCCCCTGCCTGCATAACTGGCTGGTGATGGAAGCAATGTGTGTGTGTGAGTGTGTGAGTGTGTGTGTGTGTGTGTGTGTGTGTGTGTGTGTGTGTGTGTGTGTGTGGTGTGTGTGTGTGTGTGTGTGTGTGTGTGTGTGTGTGTGTGTGTGTGTGTGTGTGTGTGTGTGTGTGTGTGTGTGTGTGTGTGTGTGTGTGTGTGTGTGTGTGTGTTCCACTCTGACAGTCGCCGTTCCAGTCGCCAGTTTTTCAGCGAGCTGCTACGACTTAATCCTCTGTCTTTTCACTTGTGGCACTGTCTTGCCATGGGGGGATCTGTGGGCGGCCGGGGGCGGGGAAGGGGAGCAGAGGTGGAAAACATAATTAGTTCATTTTTTTTTTTTTTTTTTTTGATATTCCTGCTCGAAATAAATACTCTGCAAAGACCTTCATGTCTGCGAGCCAAATCACTTGCAGATTCATAAAGACAATTTAAAAAAAGGACAATTGATAAAATATCACCATTGAAAGAACCTTATTTATATAATTTTGGGAATGAAATTAACCTGTTTGCTTAATGTCGTTTTTATCCTTACAATTAGCTGGTGTGCCCTTTGACTACAATTGTACTGTATTTAGGAGTGTTTGCTACTGATACCAGAAGGCTGAAAAGAAGGTATTTTGTCATCCAATGACACTCGCCATTCAGGAGCAGGGAAAAAACATTGCAATCCCAGACAACACTCTATAGTGCATTGCTCAAGTATATTTGCATATCCCTGGTGATCTAAAAACAAACAGTAAGCACTTCTAAGGATAGGAGCCAAATAGCAAAAATCATTCATTCCACAATATACAGCCAAGTGATGATAATTTACAGTAGCTCTAAGAAAAATATATTTTAGTCAACATTCAAATGCACAAAAATTTGAAACTTTGACTTCCGACCCAAAATTTGATAGTTAATTCCTGAAGTAAACATATTTGTTTTTGCTTTGCATAGAATTCGACAGTCCATTTCAAAGGTCATTAATTACCACAATCCTTATGTGTTGGAGTTTTTGGAGTTTCAAAAGTCGAGTCAAAACTTCAATCCAAAATCGCAAGAACAGGCAATGATATTACATTTAACGTTTCAATGTCTTCCATTGTGCATTTGTTACGTGTGAAAACATTATTGACCTTCATAAGAAACTTGATACATTTCTGAGAAATAACTGCGGACCATAATATTGGCGCGGAGTCTATTTTGTGATTGGCAGGTTATTATGGTATTTGAATTTGCATACCTCTTTGTGGTCAGGTAGAAACTTACAGATTTTTTTTTCTGATATTAGTGAGAGAAGTATTTTTTTTCTCTTTGGATTTTTGGTCAATTCTAGAAGTTAGCAGAGAATTTTGTGAGCGTATTCGCAATCGGCCACAATTCAGACTGTGGGAAGCAGATAGAAACAAGTACTGATGTCCATCAGCAGAATGTCAAAAAGTACAGCTTTGAAAACGATTGCTGACCTGTAGAAAGCAGAATGTAAAGGTTCAGAAGGACTTGACTTGGAGCCTGCAGGATAGATTGTGACAGGCACTGGACCTCAATGAACCATGACAAGGATATTATAGGCACAGCAGTGTGATTTTCAAGAGGTCCAAAGGGCATTTCTGCTACTTTGTTGTATTCAATAGGGATAAATGATGATTTGGCAGAAGTGAATGAGGAAGGTTGGAGTAAGCTTCCATCCAGATTTTCAAAATTCCCCTGTGGCATGAGAGGATTATGGAACCTACTCTTTCAGAAGGGAGGAACTGACCAACAAAGATCATGACAAAAACGGACCACATGATACAATCTGTAACCAGAGAGGACACCAACACAGGCTGCAGAAAGAGAGGATTAACTTGCAGAGATTATAGTTTATGTCGGGTCATCCTTTCATTTTAATAGTCTGTGCTACGGGGCAGCAAATATCATATTTTAAAGTTTGTTGACTGGGATTTAGAGAAGGGAGGAGAATATAAAGAGGCTTTAAAGGGTTATTGGTAAGTTCAGTGAGTGGACATGAACACAGCAAATGTAATACAATGGGAAATAAATGTGAGACTAATCTATTTCTCTGTACAAGCAGAAATCCAGAGTCATTTTTAAATGGTGACAGAGTGTTGATGTTCAACGGACCTGGTGTTGTTGTGCCCAAGTCAATGAAAGCGAACATGCAAGTTTAGTTTAGTTTAGTTTAGAGATACAGCACGGAAACAGGCCCTTCGGCCCACCGAGTCCGCATCGACCAGCATATATTAACACTATCCTACACACACCAGGGACAATTTACATTTATTCCAAGCCAATTAACCTACAAACCTGTACATCTTTGGAGTGTGGGAGGAAACTGAAGATCTCTGAGAAAACCCACGCGGTCACAGGGGGAACGTACAAACTCTGTACAGACAGCACCCGTGGTCGGGGTGGAACCTGGGTTTCTGGAGCTGAAAGCGCTGTAAGGCAGCAAGTCTTACCATCACCAGGGCGCCCCAGTATATATTCCTAGGAGCTGCAAGCAATTACGAATATAGGAGTATACTGATCTTCACGACAAGAGATTTGAATGCAGGAGTAAAGATGCCTTATGGGCCTGTCCCACTTAGGCGATTTCTTTCGGCGACTGCCAGCGACTGTCATAGTCGATAAACCGCCGACTGGACAAATGGGCCTGTCTCGCTTAGGCGATTTTTTAGGTGACTGCCGGTGAATACAACATTGAAATTCACCGAAGTCAGCATTGGCGCCAACCTACATCACCTGGCGACAACCAATGACATCCTGGCGACTGCCTATATTCACCTGGCGACAACCGACGACAGCACCTACGTTAAGCTGCGCTCATTTGGCCTCAAACCCAAGGTTGCCACTGTCGCTGAAAAATGTTCAACATGTTGAAAAAATGTTTGCGACCAGAAAGACGCTACGACTCTTTGGACAACTGAGGAGACTACTCATGACCATACCGGCGATAACTCAGCGACCACCGGCGACCATGTGGCAACCGCGTGTAGTCGCCTAAAAAATCGCCTAAGTGGGACAGGTCCATTACTGCAATTATATTTGGCTTTGGTGAGACTGCAACTGGAATCTTGTGCACAGTTTTGTTCTCCATTTATTAAAACAAAGGGGGTTTCTGCCCCTGAAAGACTCCAATGGAGATTCACTTTACTAGTCCCAGGGATGGCGTTTTTGCTGTTTAAAGAGATATTGAGTGGACTGCTATGGAGCTGAAATGGATGAAAGATGGTTTCATTAAAGCTTACAACAGTTTCACAGGGAGAAGAGGGTGAATACAATAAGGAGGTTTCCCACAGCTGAAGAATGAACCAAAGGACCAGTCTCAGAATAAGAGGTAGTCCTTTCAGGACTGAGATGCGAAACCTTTATATTCAGGTTCATGTGGTGAATCTTTGAAATTCTCTGCCCCAAAGAGATTTGTAGGCCCAGTTATTGAGTTAGTTTAGAGAGGAGATCAATAGACCTTTGGGGTATTAAAATAATCAAGAGAAGTGGAAGCGTGCAAGAAAATGGTATTGTGGTACAAGATCAGCCATGACCAATGAACAATGAAGCAGGCTGGAAGATCCACATGGCTTCCTCCTGCTCCTAACCCCGATAACAAGGTTTCATGATGTAATCTACAGCGTAAGAGATACAATACTTCCAATTCCATGCCCCCCCATGGCCTCATCTTCACCGTGGACATCTAGACTCTATATATATCTCCATTCCCATCTGGGTGGCCTTTGGGCCCGTTGCTGCTTTTTGGAGCAAACATCTACCAGGGCTCCTCCATTAAGACTTGCATCCACCTGTGTGAACATGTTCTTAATTTCAACAACTTCTCTCATGAGTCATCAGATCATAAGGTCATAAGGGCTAGCCATTCATTGACTTCCACAAATCAAAATTGCAGCCATTGATATTCAGATGGGCCTTAGCTATGTCTGTGCTTGGCATCACTTATCAACTTTTCTCTGCTCCATTGATAACTGTAATAGTTCTGCTTCCTGCATGTGTAAACCTCATTAATTTTTCATCATATTTGCCATTCATTTGGACCATTTCTGACACCTTTCTCTCTTTTGTGGGTCTCTTTGTCTTCATCTCAGGAGCCAAACCATCCATTAGATATTTGCTATTAAACCACTGACTCCAACGTTGAACCCCCTCTCGCCCAACTTGGTCACTTGTAAGTACGCCATTCCTTTCTCTCAGTTTCCCCATCTCCACCGTATCTGTTCTTGAGATGAGTCTTTCCATTCCAGGACATCTCAAATATCTTCCTTGTTCAAGAAAGGTTTCGCTTCTATTGTGGTTGATGGAGTCCACACTCATCATCCTTGCATTCCCAGGAATTCTGCTCTCACCCCACAGAGTTCCCTTTGTCCATGGCTTTCACCCTAGCAGCCTTTGCACATCACCTTTCATCATTTCTGCCAGCTGCGACGTGATCTCATCACCAGCCACATCATGCCCTCTCCTGCTCCTTCCTCCTTTTCACAGGGACCACTTCCAAGATTTACTCATCTCTCTCCACCCACCTCTCACCATCCCCGGTACTGTCCCCTGCAACCATGAGAGGTCCATCACTTGGCCATGCAGTTCCCCTCTCACCATAATCCAGGGACCTAAGCAGCTCTTACAAGTCTGACAAAGATTTATGTACACCCTCCTCAATGCAGTCCAGTTGATTCACTGCATTTGATGCTCTCAATGAGGCATCTTCTCCAATAGTGACAGCAGCATAGATCAGGTGACCTTTTACAAAGCACTTGTGTTGTTGACCTATGACCTCTGTCCATGTTGTGTGCTATTTCAGCTCTTCCTCCCATTCCCACACTGACCTGTCTGTCCTCAGCCTTCTCCATTGCCTAGGTGATGCCAGACATGAACTAGAAGATTAATACATCTCATTCCCGGGAGCCTACAACTTAATGGTGTGAACATTGAATGTTTCCAATTTCAAGTATCTCACATCTTGTGTTCCTTTCCCTCAGCTACTGGTCCATCCAAATTCCTTCAACCACCTTTTTCCAACCTGCCACAGCACACTCCCAGTTCTGCTCACCTACACCAGTTCGCTCCCCCCCCCCCTCCACAAACTGGTTCTGTATGCCGATCACCCTCCCACTATACCAACTGAGTCCGTCCTATCCACCAATCTTCCCTTCCTTATCTGGTTCTACTTATCATCTTCCTTATTTATCAGATTACAGCAGCTGCAGCCTCTTGTGCCTCCGTCAGTCACCTTCCATCCCCATCTCTACATCCACCCTCTCCTTCTCAGCCCTGGCTCGGTCTTCCCCCTTTTCTCTCTCTTTATCTGTGTCTACCAATTGCACACCACCCACTGTACCTCAACTCCACAACCTCCTCCTCCCCTCTCCCATGGCTCTATCTGCCCTCTACATCACTCCTCATCTGGTAACACCTATCACCCCTTCCTCTAATCCCTTAACACTGGCTATTTTCCCTCTAGATTCTCAATCCTGATGCAGAGTCTCCAGCCAAAACATCAAGCATCTTAACATTTCCCAATACATCAGGAGGTTGCTTGGAACATTCACTAGAAACATCCAGGTTGAATGTTCACCCATAACATACGCCTGGATGTTGCCTGCAACATCCTACCCGAAACGTCAACCCCGAGTGCCCATCCCAAACCCCTAACCCAAAAGACCCACCCCAATGACCCACCCCACTCCAATGACCCATCCCAAATGTCCACTTGGAACATCCATCCCAAACTCCCACCCGGAACGTCCAGCAGAAATTCCCAGGATTTTGCCTGGAATGGAGAGATGTATTTCAAAGGAGTTCTCTGCCAGAGGCCAGTGGAGGCAGGTTCTCTGGGTACTTTCAAGAGAGAGCTAGATAAGGCTCTTAAAAATAGCGGTGTCAGGGGAAATGGGGAGAAGGCAGGAACGGGGTACTGATTGGGGATGATCAGCCGTGATCACAATGAATGACGGTGCAGGCTCGAACGGCCGAATGGCCTACTCCTGCACCTATTGTCTATTATCTATTGTCTATTGATAGCTTGGCAAGGCTGGGTTTATTCTCACTGAGATGGAGAAGGCTGAGTTTTTAAAAATAAGATTCACAGAGTTGCACAGTGTGGGATCAGGCCCTTCAGACCACCACCGACTATCATTCCTATCTATACTGATCCCACCCCCCTGCATTTTCATGGCCCATTCAAGTACCTGTCCAGATGCCTGTTATTGTTCCTGCCTCCGCTATTTCCTCTTGCAGCTCATTTCAGATATCAATTATTCTGTGTGTGAAGAATTTACCCTTAAGATCCCCTTTAAACCTCCTCTCTCTCATCTTAAACCTATCCCTCTAGTTAATAACAGTTATATCATTGGAAACAGATACTAGCTATCAAACCTATTTATTCCTCTCACAATTTTAAATATCTTTATCAGGTCATTTATTGGCCTCCTTCACTGTAGGAAAAACAAACCAACCTATTAGATGTCTCCTTACAACTTAAGATCTCCAATCCTGGGACATAGTTAGAATTGATAGTAGAATTTGTTTTTGTATTTCCGGTGCAAGCGTCTCTGGAACTAGGGGCCGCAGATTCAGGATGAAAGGGATGAATTTAACAGAGATCTGAGGGGTGAAGAATGGTGCACATATGGAACAAGTTGCCATAGGTGGTAGTGGAGGGAGATACAGTTACACCGTTTAAGAGGCATTTGGACAGGTACTTAGTTAGGGAAGAGACAGAGACATATGGGCCTCATGTTGGCCAAGGGGATTAGCACAGACAGACATCACAGTCAGCATAGACTAAGTAGACTGTAAGGACTTGTTTGCCAAATGCTTGTTGCAAATTCTTGGTGTGCATTATTGAAATGGATGACGTCCATAGCCAATCATCACATGATGAAGGATGGAGAACATTATCATGAAAGGCTTGGAGGTTATTAACAAATATAGATTACAATAACAAAATCTCATGATACAACTGGGGTCACGGCCCCATAGCAGAAGCGTCCACATCGTGGGGCTGGAAACTGGACGTATCCTGAGCTCATTCTGCTACCACCATCATCTATTGTAACAAGTGATGGCTTCCACTGCTTGTCGCCGGAAGCTCGCGTCCTTTTCAGGATGGACGATGACAGAGGTCAACATTTGTAACAAGATGGACACAGAAAGAAGAAGGCTGGGGTCACGACCACTTTAACACTGAACACACCGAGACGCATTTCAACCAAAGGCAAGCAAGCAAGCGCCATTATATATCTCAGAGAAAAACCATGACGTTATGATCCCAGTTGGAATGGCTAATGCAGGCAGTACCACAACAGGATATCAGATGGGAGGAATGGCCAATTGCTGTTCAAATTAATGAAGAAAACTCCTGTGTGTGGTAATGGTATCCAGTTCCTTGATGGAGTGCATGACCTCTGAGTGCCAAACTCACTTTTCTGGTAATTCAAAGGATATTATGTGGCCCTCAGTTGCTGCAGAATATTGACAATCTATCCTTAACTTTAATTCGGTTGAAGTTCTACAGTCTAATCGATGTGAAGAATGGTATTTCAAGAGTACTACAGCAGAGTGTCAGCCTGGATCTTTGGTTCGGATCTCGAATAAAACAAGAACACAAATTGGTTGCGGTAGCTAACTAATTCTATGTAAACCACATCTTTATAAGAGTTTTGGGATTTCAGGCAGACTGCATTGAATACTTAATTTTACATGTTCGTAGTCACGTGTGTGACTACGTGAAGAGCCCGCCCTCAAAAAACGCTGGAAAACGGCATGACGTCAACCGCTGACGGCGAAGGGGAGGCTGCGGTAAGGAGCAGCTCCTCGCAGCGGTCGGAACGGCCCGCAGTAAGTGAACTTACATCGGGCGGTTTTGAAGTTACAGCTGGGTGGCTCCAGCATCGAAAGTAAAAGTAAAAAATAGACGTTAGCGTCAGATTGATCACAGATAATTTAACCAAAAATGGAGAAATCGGAAAGAAGGTTTTTCGCGGGTGAAGAAGACCTCCCGGGTAAGTAAATATACGGACTCGAACCTAGAGGGCGACCCGGTTCTGAAACGCTGGCCCACTGATTACCCGAAATAGAATTTCCCAGATTCTTCAGACATTATAACCACGGAGGAAATGCTCCTAATAAAAGCAAAAAGAAAGCTGTGAGCCCGTGGTTTCCTGGAATATTCGTGATTCTGAAAGACCTCCAACAATAAAACTAGTGCTTAAAAATGGAGCAATGGAGAAATCATACAAAATATAATGAGACCCAGGTCAAGTACCACATGAATCCCAAAAACCCTGAGGGGTATTGAATAAAAGAATATGGCTGTGGGCAAGTTGGGTATATGAAACTCCATACCCACATTTGGTCTGGAAGAAGTCTCATGGGATGATATCCCGATGGAATTAGGGCTCAGAAGGCAGACCCTGCTGAAGTTAAATGGCTTATGAAAGCACAGCCACAAAGTAAAAAGAAAAGGCTTGATGTGCCAGGGATAGCACAAGATTTTGCTAAACCCAAAGGAGCGGGTGATGCTATGGAAGATAACCTAGCTGCCAATAAAAATTATATTAGGTAACTTCACCAGCTTCACAATACGTTGATTAATGAATATCAGAATCATATAAAGCACCAGCAATAGTGCCTCATTGGAATTGCCTACTGGTTGAATCCTAGTGTATTGGCGACAATGACACCAGTATGAGAGCCCAAGAATGAAATTTCAAAAGAGCTAAAATTATTATTCCGCTGCATTACGCATATGGCAGCAAATGGAGAATCAGAAATGGAAATGGAAATGGAAAAAGATTCAAAAAGATACTTTTTGGCTTATTTGTGCACTTCAATTTAATGAGTATCAATTGCATGAGGAAAATGGCGATTTCGCCCAAATTTCACCCTAGATTGCAAGCCTGTGTCAAGAAAAGTGGAAGTTCAAGCTCTGGTATTTGTTTCATAAAATCTGCCGAAACAGCTGAAACAGTTGATGAAGAAGCTAAATATTTTAGCACTATTAAGGCCTTTTGTCTTTGGACAAAGAAGACGTTTTCGGCCCGAAGGGGTTTTGATTTTCGTATCAGAGGCAGAAATTTGTCACGAAAATATTATCGGCTGCGCAGCCAAGTACTACCCTGCATTCGGGAAAGAGGAGACCATCACGCTCTTATGGAGAGTATTAAGACTTCTAACCTGTAAAGAAAACTGTGGATGAAATCACCAGTTGGAGGGAGATTGCAAAAGATTATAATGCCTGCTTAATATTATTCTGCTCGAATTTATATTCCGACAGTTTCGGGAGCAATTATAATTTTTTAAAGAAGGGGCCAATCCTCCTGTACAGAATAAACCTGCTATGCTGATGTGTTTTCTGCAGAAGAAAGAATGGATCCATGTGGAAATGACAAATTATCCGGAAAAGGGGTAATGAAAAAACTTGTGAACATAAGCCATCAATTTGTCTCTAATATATTTCGTAGAGTAAGAAAGATGGGTGGATGTAATATTATTCAGACCTACAGATCAAAATAATTTGTAGAATACAAACATTTTAAGATGAGACATTCAGTACAGCAAATATCTGAATTCAGCAGGTTGTTATATGGCTAAGATGATTTGAAAGACGCCTATTATTCTGTAGCAATTCATTATCTTTTTTCAGAGATACTTAAAGTTTAATTGGCAGGGGCCATTATGGCAGTCAAAAGCCATTACCAAATGAATTGAGATATCGCTCCTAGACCTGTTACAAAACTGTTAAACCAGTTTTTTAAGCCCAATTAAGAGCACAGAAACACATAGTAATGGCATATCGATGATATTCAGATTATAAACGATAGTCCAAGAAGTCAGCTGAGCACTCAATTTCAAGTACTAAAGCTTGTTTGAAGAGCTTGGATTCTTAATTCATCCAATAAGTCCCCACTGCAGCAGTGTCAATCAATTAATTTTCTGGGTTGTAAATAACCCAGTGACTATGTAGTTTAAATTTGCCAGCAAAGAAGGCAAATGATATTTATACAAATGTGTAATTACCTCATTCACAAACTTATCCCTCCATCCGAGAAGTGGCAAAAGTCGTTGGTAACACTTGGTGGCAGCATTTCCGGTCAGTGGAATTTGGGCCATTACATTATCAAAAACTTCAAAGGGACAAAGTAAGGGCTCTTAAAGAAAAGGCAGGTCCACTTGACAGTCCTATGCAATTACAAGGAAAGCAGTATTGAATTGCACTGGTGGGATGAAAATGTCCCACAAGCTGCTAAGAATATCATGATTAAACAGCCTGAAATGGTTTTTACAAACAAGGCTAGAGCTTCTCGATGGGGGCAACAGATTTATCCTCCAGTTGTGGAGTAGATGAAAAAGCTAAAGAACAAGTTGTTATTCTTCAAGAGTATGGTATTAACTATTTGAAATTATTGGGGCTTTTATGGGCTTAAAGCATATTGCTGTGCTAAACAAGGTCTGCCATGTGTTAATACAGTTAGACATAAAACGGCTTGGTTACATTAATCACATGGGGGAGTTAGAATCAGTATCAAGTGATTGTCTGGTCAATGAGATATGGCAATGGTGTATTGCCGGCAGATATGGATTTCAGCAAGCCTATATTCCAGGTAAGGACAATGTGGTAGCAGATGAAAGGTCCAGATTTTAAAATAATACCGAGAGAGAAAGACTTTCTTCACACAGAGAGTGGTGAGACTCTTGAACTCTCCTCCACTGAGGGTAGTTGAGGCCAGTTCATTTGGCTAATTTAATAGTGAGTTGGATTTGGCCAGTGGCTAAGGGATCAGAGGGTATGGAGAGAGGCAGGTACGGGATACTGAGTTGGATGATCGCCATGATCATATTGAATTGCGGTGCAGGCTCGGAAGGGCTGAATGCCCTACTCCGCACCTAAATTTGTATGTTACTAGGTCAATGTTTCTATGGCAATGGATGCTTAAGCCAGCAATCTTAAAGAATATGTTAGCCGATTTGGGTTGCCAGAAATTGCTTTGTTTGCATCCAGGCTTAATCATCATTGCCTCATTATGTGTCTTGGAACACATCCGACGCAGTCGCAGTAGATGCTTTTTCATTACACTGGGAACGAGTTCTTTTAAGCTTTTTCCACCATTTGCTCTGATTCAGAGATGCTTGAAGAAAATAGAGCAAGATTCAGCTTCCGAAGTTGGAAGTGCCAAATGGCCAACTCAACCTTGTTTCCCAGTTTATGCTGAATATATAAAGAACCGTAAATGCAGATTCCTAACTGTAGAGGATAATCTTGACTAATCCAGTAACAAATGAAGATTACCCATTGTAACATAATAAGAATTTATTATCAGCAGGTTTTGACCAGACCACTCAGGAACTGGGATTTGGTCGGCAAAACCTATGGAAGTTATTGGCGCATCATGCGAGATAGCACACAAAAACAATATATGACACATATTAAGAAATGGGAAGAAAATTTTGCACAGCAGTTAAATTATTCTGATGATTCTGAGAATGTACTCAGTAATTGGAATACCTTGCCAATTTTGCACTTTGAGCAACATTAAGTTACGTGCCATTAACACTGCACGCAGTGCCTTGTCGTCCTATTTAGGACTTATGACTGATGAGAAATCAATTGGGTCGCATCCCATTGATATCACATTCATGAAAGTAAATTTTCACATGAATCCGCCAAAACAAGATATACAGAAATTTAGGGATGTGAGCATTGTTACTTGCACTACTTAAGAAATGAACTCCATTGAAGGGTTGCCATTGGATAGGTTAACCTTGAAATTTGGTCAAGTAAATGTCACTGGTCTCAGCTCAAGAGTGCAAACTATACAACTGTTGCTTTAGACTTATGCATGGGACTACAGATAACGTTGTGTTCTATGTTATTACGATCTGATCAAACAAAGTAAGACCAGGGAGATCTGGAACAAAGGAAACCTTTCCAAGTTTTCATAATGAGCCTAGCATTGTGTGGTTAGACATTTGAACCAATATATTTAAATTACGGACACTTTTCGAGTGAAACGAAAAGACATACTGCTTAACGCACAAAAGCCACACACAAAAGCGTCAGTTCAAACTATCTCAAAAGGTTGAAAACAGGTGTTGGTTTTTAGCGGGAGTAGACACTGCGTCTTCAAATCTCCTCCACCAGGGCGGCAGCTACGACCGCGCGAAGGGGCGGGACGTACCTCTCGAAGCATATTTAAAAATCGCAGGTGGATAAAGAAGAAACTTTTTCAATTCTACAACAAACCTGTTCACACTATACAAGCTTTGGAAAACCCACCCCGGGTGTTGGGAGCACTATAATACCTGCTTTGTTTGCTTTTAATTGCTATTAATTGCTATAATCAGTTTGTATCACTGATATCTTTGTCACTATTAATCAAATTTCCCGCAAATATAAGGAGGTATTAAGGTCTTTCAACCATCTTAAAAAAGTTAATTGTGAAAAAGATCTAACATTTGTCTGTTTCCTCATGTATGTGTTTACATCGCCGGACTGTCGTACGGATAATTCTACGACATAAAAAACACAGAAAGCTTTAAAAATCTTCACGTAGTCACTCCACGTGACTCCGAAGTAAAATAGTAAGATAAAACGAGAACTTACCTGTTCGAAGTTTGATCGATATTTTACGAGGTTTACGACGATGGTATTACGTGCCCTCCACTCCCACCCTCGTAAAATAAATGATCAATGGTAGTTCTAATCTTTTATGAGCCATACTATGTTACTTCCGGCTTTGGGTATGTGTTTTCATGCCGCTGCTTTGAAGTATGCCGTACAGCGTGAGGCGGGCTCTTCACGAATCCCTCGCATTCGTAAACTCCACGTAAAATAACGATCAAAACTTCGAACAGGAAGTTTTGGGATTTCTGGCAGACTGCATTGAATACTTAATTTTACATGTTTTTATCAAGGTACAATTATGTTGAATGGTATCATATTCAATGGGATAATGATCATTTGGAACCAATTTCTATTAATTTCATAATCAATCAGAACACATACATGCACACATTCTACATACACATATAAACAGGGTGCAAAAATCATTGTCATTAAAATACCAGAAAACATAGCCCCCTGTCCCACGATGCGAGTTTACCCAAGAGCTCTCCCGAGTTTAAAAAAAATCAAACTCGTGGTAAGTATGTAGAATGTACATAACGGGTTTGTCGAAGCTCGTGGATGTCTCGTAACAGTTCGTAATGCTGATGGCAGGTACTCGGGAAACACGGAAACTCGTGAAGTTTTTTCAACAGTGTGAAAAATTTCCAAGAGTAAAGAAATACTCGTGATGAGGTACCACGGGTTTGATTTTTTTTTTAAACTCGGGAGAGCTCTTGGGTAAACTCGCATCGTGGGACAGGAGCTTTACTTCAAAGCCTTCAACAGCCTTTTTCATGTGCTGCTACTTCTAGTGTAAATTATGTTGGAATGGAATGCACCTTTACAGCCTGGAAGATTGTTCTTGTGACATAACTTTAAATAGAATCACCTAATAAATTGCAGTACATTAATATTGCTGATTTTTTAATATTAACTTGCTGACAGACATCAGAACACACAGAAAGCGCGTCTTGCAGCAATAAACGTAGTGAAAAGTGGTACATCAGCTTTTTTTTCGTATCTTTTATGAATAGGCCATTAACACATTCTAAGGGTGTTGCTATGTGACCATGGATCATTAAAGACTGATTAACGAACCACCCCACAGGCATCAAGATCACAAGGGCACCTTAGATCACTGAAAAATCTGCTGCAGTTGAAGAAAATGACAATATTTTGTAATTATATATGTATTTGCATAGTACCTTATCACATTATTATGCCTCCGAGCTCCCCACAAAATGAATTACATTTTGGATAGGCAGAATTTGTTGTCACATTGGCAGTCATAGCCATCTTTGTGTCAGTGTTGGGATTAATTTCCAGTTAATCTATTGTTTGGCACTATCTGTTGAGAGAAAGATGATTGCAAGGTCATGGAGAACGATGCCTGCTCCTAATCAAATCCAGGAACTAAATCTTCAATGACTTCCAAAATGAAGAAATGATACAGAAAAGTGAAAAGCAAGATAAGATGCTCTCTGAAGATGGTTACATTAAGTGGAAGAGGATACTGCCCGACCCATTGAGTTACTCCAGTGCTTTGTGTCCTTTTTTTGTACACCAGCATCTGTATATACCACCAGGGGGCACCGCACGATGGCAGCCTCGCCAACAGTCTGTCTGTCTTTGTCATTTTTTCGTTATTTTTAGTGAGTTTTAAAAGTTTGCGTTAATATTCTCTGGTTTGTTTACGTGGGACGAGGGGGCGGGGAGGTGGTGGGTGGGGAGGGGGTGGGAGGTCGGGGGAAACTTTTTACAATCTCTCACCTTGCTGGAGATGTGATTTGTTTTCCGGATCGTATCTCCAGTCACTCTGCAGTCTAACATCATGGAGCTGGAAGCCTTGCTCGGGACTGACTTTGAGCCCCAACGCAGGGGCTTGGACTTACCGTCGGAGCCTATCCCTTGCTTGGGATCGACGCTCCAACTGCGGCCTGCGGATTTCACCGTCGAGGTGCTCGCAGGTAGAGACCGAGTCGAGAAGCTCCAAAAACGCAGAAGGTATCGACCAGCCCCCCCGACCCGGGGTCAGATCGCCCGGCGCGGGGAGCTGACATCCCCCAATGCAGGATCTTGATCGCCCCGATGCAGAGGGCCCAGCCGCTGGCTATGGGAGCCATGATCGCCCCATCAACGGATGACTCGAGGCCCTCGACCGCAGTAGAACAAAGAAGGGAAGAGATTGAACTTGCTCCTTCCATCACAGTGAGGAATGTGGAGGAGTCACTGTGGTGGATGTTCATGTTAAAATGTATTTTTGTGTGTCTTGATGCTTTTTATTGGTATGATTGTATGGAAAATCAAATTCTTCGTATGTTGCAAAACATACTTGGCTAATAAAGTATGATTATGATTAAGATTAGTTCCTCGCTTATATAAAAAGAGTTTAGGTAATAGGAGGAAGATGTGGTCACAAATAATCTTGCATAGAACATAAAGTGTTAGAGTAACCCAACAAGTCAGGCAGCATCCCTGGAGGATTTGGACAGGCGATGTTATGGGTCGCGACCCTTCTTCAGACTGATTGTAGTGGGGGAGAGAAAGCTGCAAATTAGATGAGGAGTGATAGGTGGATACAGGTGAGGACCTTTGATTGGCAAATGGGCAGACAAAGGCTAGAGATGAAAATAAGACAAAAGGGAGACAAAAGGGGATGAAAAGAGTCAAAAAGGAGACAAGAAGACAAAATGGTGTTGATAAGAAGAAGAGTGAAATGTCAAGCCAAAGGGAGGGATAGAGATGGAAAGAACGGAAACTGAGGGAAAGTGAGAGAGATAGTGAGAGTAGGGATGTGAAACAGGGTCAGGAAAGATGGGATTGGGCACGGGTGTAAGAAAGAAAAAGCAGAATATGTGTTGTGCGATCTCACACTGGCAATGGATGATGCTCTGGACATAAAGGTCAGTATGGGAATGGGGGGGGGGGGGGGTTAAAATGGTTCACATCTGGGAGATCCAGCAGATTGAGGCAGACTGAGTTCAAAGTGGTCTCACTAGTCTACGCTTGGAAGGAGGAATTGGGATGAGACAGTGATATGGAAATACAGGCATCTATGTAGAATGAGGGAAGGAAAGAAATGACTGTCGCAAAAAACCTTCCAAAAAGCTCTGGAAACGATCACAATGGCATTTGAGGCAGCCTTTTATGCAGAGTTTTTCTGCTGCACTGACCCATAAGAAAGTGACTTAGTGCAATTTTTTTTACAAGATGCTCTGGAATTGATGTGGAAAACGAAATAAATGTCTGTCATTTTCTTCTTCAACAACACACGATAAGATACGATACGATAAAACGTTATTCATCCCCGGAGGAAATGGGTCTGCCGACAGTCACAACACACAAGGTACACGAAAACTTGAAATTAAAAGTAAAAACAAAAATAAAAAGACACGTGACTGTTGTCTGGCTGCCGTGTGCACAGCGCCTTCACCGGAAAAATGAACGAACAAACAAACACAGTCTTATCCCCTGGGCAGAGGATTCTAAACTAGAATGCCCCATCCTCTCCCACACCGGGTCCCCCATTGTTCTCCCACCGTCCCTCATGACGGTCCCCCTCCGACGGATCTCCCCTCGTCTTCCCTTCCCCCCCCCCCCCATGCTCATCGACCGCTGATCACAAGGCCTGACATAACGTGACTTTAATTCACGTAATGTCACCTTAAGTGACATTACTATCTATCAGAACAAAATTCTATGTTTTCTATGTTTCTAAAAATAAAACAAAGAGGTCGAAAGCAGTTCTGTTCCAGTGAGCCGCCCCTGGGTATAATGGTCAACCAATTTAGAAACATACAAAGCTACTCAGTAAAAATTAAATCTGCCATGTCAAGGCATACGGCACAAACATTAAGAATAGATAATATACTCATTGAAGAGTAAAATAACTCACAGAATTGTGTTGGTCAGGAGATGTGAAGATGGCAAAGTAGAACACAAGCAGAAAAGCGTTGATTTCATTAAATATCAGAGGATGTTTGAGAAGGTGCGTGCTTATTCCTGCTCCAAAATTTATATATTCTTATTGAAACAAGACATGCAGATGCCAGTTTACAAAACATATTTTCTTATCTTTGAATGGGGAAGAGGTGAATGAAGTCCCTCAGGTTTTCTATTGCTTCCTCCTAGATTGAAGAACCCAACCAAAGTGGTGAAAAGTACAGGTGATACCAAATCAGTGGAATCAAAAGAGAAGGCTCAGAAATTATGGAATGAGTCAGGCAAATTACTTAAGTGACTGGAGCAAGGACAAACAAATGTAATATAGTCAATGTAAAGTGCAGCACATAGGAAAGTGAAAACGCTGAAAGGCATAAATGGTTTTGAAATAACTAAGGATGATGCTTAAAGTGACCAGAGCCGTTTGTCAACTTAAAGCAAATATATGCCCTACAAGCAAATCAACAAACTCAAATGCACAAAGCCAAATAAGGGGATTATACAATCCAAAACGTTCACATTTTTGCACGTAATAGAAAGATCTGTGTTTTTTTAAAGGTGCTTCTATTGCTTAGAACTCAAGAAATTAAAGCAAGATTTTAAAAAAATTGCAAAAACCTTCAGAAACACACAAGAGGAAGTTAGACATCCATAAATTCATATGGGTTGTATTATTAAAGGTAGTATTGATCACATCACATGGAAGCAAGAAGGGTCTCAACCCGAAACGTCGCCTATCTCCTTCGCTCCTTAGATGCTGCTGCACCCGCTGAGTTTCTCCAGCCTTTTGTGTAGCCTCCAAAATCAATTCCACTTTGATGATTATACAGCTGGAAGCCTCTGAAACTTTCAGTGAATACTTCAGGGAAACAATAGTAAACATGAAGAGGACATCACTGATAGACCGCTTAGCAGAGCAGAGAATTTGGAAATATTTTCTTCCATGGCTATTTCTCTATCTATGGGTGGCATAGTGGTGCAGCTGATAGAGCCGTAATACTATAGACCCGGGTTCAATCCTGACCTTGGGCGCTGTCTGTGTGGAGTTTGCACATTCTCCCTGTGACCACGAGGGTTTCCTCCAAATGCTCCAGTTTCATCTCACATCCCAAAGACATGCAGTTTTTAGGTTAATTGGCCTCTGTATGTTGTCCCTGAGTGTGCAGTGAGTGCCTGTAAAACTAGACGTTGAGAGAACGGGCGGTTGATGATTGATCGGAGGGCATGTTTCCATGCTATATCTTCCAATCAATTCAATCAATCTATTGCTTAACCCTCCAAGGAATTATATTTCAAAAGGTGTTTTGGAAATAATATGAGATGTAACTGTAGCTGAAAGATCCCACAACTATAATACATTTCCTCGGCAAGTGCCTGGCATGTTGAAAGGTAAATATCTCTAAGGGCTTCTTCAGAATTCCAATTCTGCAGACCATTGAAGGTTACAATAAGGTTTTTTGATTGCATCCTGGAAATCCACAATCCCCACAAAAAAATAAAGTGTGAATTAAGATATAAGTTTGAGATTATGTTTTTCTGGAATTTCCTTGGACTTGCCCATTTCCCTGCTGTGACTTGCAAGTGCCGGTGCAAAGAAATGTCCGGGTGTATTTCTGGCTTAATTAAGATTAGGACAACATGTAACTTTGAAACAGAAAAGGTGTCACTTTCTCAAATCTTCGTTAACTATTACTTCACATCTCGAATACATATGCACCCTCATAAGAAACTGAAAACTGACACTTGATCAGAATATGTAAGAAAGAACTGCAGATGCTGGATAAAATTGAGACCCTCCTTCAGTCTGAAGAACCCATTCCTTCTCTCCGTAGATGCTGCCTCACCCACTGACTTACTCCAGCATTTTGTGTCTACCATGATCAGAATATCTGGGTCTACAGTTATCAAAGGAATGCTTACTGGTTCATCTACTTGGACATCATAGTGAATTATTTTAATTGGAATCAGAATAATTGAGTTAAATTAGAGGAAGTACAGATTAAATAATAAGTAATTAATTCGGATAGGTGAGCAAACTAGAAATCTGTCAACTAGGAAATGGGAAATCTGTGAATCTTAATGGGCTCACAACATTGACACTAAAGGAAATAATTTTAAAGCCAATGGAAAAAAATAAGTATAACTTATTCTAACAATAATATTCATATTAATGTCATAAGGATATTAATGTCATAATGTCATATTAATGTCATAAGGATGTGTCCAACTGAAAATGGACACATCCTTATGCTCTAATCACTTGCTCCATCGCCATTGTATACACTAATGGGGAAACAGTACACCCTGTCATAATGCCCATTTCTAATCCCTGCCATGCTGTCATAAAGTCTGCTGTACTAAAACACATTTGGACATCTTGGAGATATGCTTTCACCAAATTAGCTATTGATCCTGGAAATCTAAAGAAATCAAAAGCACTCCAAATAAGACTATGTGGCACAGATCCAAATGCATTTGCCAGGTCCAAAAGCATTACATGCAAATCTCTTCTCTCGAGCTTGGCTGTCTGAATCTGGTGCCATATTGAATTGAATTTAATTTAATTGAATGAATTTTATTAGCCAAGTATGTATACATACAAGGGATTTGCCTTGGTACTTTGCACACAAGTAACAACAGTAGACAATTAAAAATAAAACATTATAATTTAAACATGTGAAGATTTAAATAAAATACCAGAGCACAAGAAGGCTACAGACTATTGGTTGTTGAGTAGAGCACCTGATCATGCAAAAAAGCAGTTTTTATGTCTGGCCGTGGCAGGTTTGACAGTCCGGAGTCGCCTTCCAGGGGGAAGTGCTTCAAAGAGTTTGTGGCCAGGGTGAGAGGGGTCAGAGATGATCTTACCCGCTCGCTTCCTGGCCCTTGCAGTTCGTCGATAGGGGGAAGGTTGCAACCAACAGCCTTCTCAGCTGATCGAACGATTCGCTGCAGTCTCCGGATGTCATGCTTGGTGGCTGAGCCAAACCAGACCATGATGGAGAAGGTGAGGACTGACTCTATGACGGCAGAATAAAACTGGACCAGTATTGCCGCAGGAAGTACATCCTCTGTTGGGCTTTTTTGACTGTGTGGTCGATGGTCCCTGGAGATGATGATTCCAAGGAACTTAAATAACTCCACAGATGTGACTGTGGTGTTGTTGATGGTGAGTGGGGGAAGGGGGGAAGGGGGGAAGGAGCTCTCCTAAAGTCTACAATCAATTCCATTGTCTTAAGAGCATTGAGCTCCAGATTGTTGCGAAGGCATCAGGACGCCAGCTGTGTCACTTCCTGTCTGTAGGCAGATTCCTCCCCATCAGTGTTGTGTCGTCCGCAAACTTGAGAAGCTTGACAGAGGAGTCTGTGGAGGTGCAGTCATTGGTGTAGAGAGAGTAGAGGAGAGGGGAGAGTACGCAGCCTTGCGGTGCTCCTATGCAGAGGGTCTGAGGGTCCGAGATGTGTTTTCCCAGCCTCACATGCTGCTTCCTGTCTGTCAGTAAGTTGGTGATCCATCGACAGAGGGGTTCATGCACAATCAACTGGGAGAGTTTGGAGTGTAGCAGCTCTAGCACAATGGTGTTGAATGCAGAGCTAAAATCAACAAACAAAATCCTCGCATAGGTCCCCTGGCGGTCTAGGTGCTGGAGGATGAAGTGCAGGCCTAGGTTGACTGCGTAAGTCTGAAGAAGGGTTTTGAACCAAAACGTTGCCTATTTCCTTCACTCCATAGATGCTGCCTCACCCGCTGAGTTTCTCCAGCATTTTTGTCTATCATCCGCTGATCTATTGGCCTGGTGTGCAAACTGCAGGGGGTCCAAGCAGGGGGTTTGAGATATTGGCCAGCACAAGTCTTTCAAAGGTCATCATGATTACAGAGGTCAGTGCGACAGGCCTGTAGTCATTAAGACCAGTAATCCTTGGCTTTTTGGGTATATGACACTAATGTGTTCTAAGCAATCTGTGAAAGCTGGGAATCCGGCTTTCAGCACTGTGGTATCTATTAATCTATTCCTTTCTAAATAACTTGCCAGCCTCTGTGCCACTATGCTAAAGAAAATCTTGCCTTCTGCATTGAGCAGACATATAGACCTAAACTGACTTAACTCTGAAGACACTTTCTCCTTGGGAATGAAAATTCCCCCTGATCTACGCCAAACCCTTGGTAACACCTGCTTCACCCAAATTATAGCAAGAGCCTCCACAAGAATCTAAGCACCTCAGGTGCACTTTTATATACCCGGTAAGGGACTCCATTTGGCCCTGGGGCCAAAGAAGCCTTTAGCATGCCTTATTACTGCTTCCACTTCCTTCCACTTTGATGGCAAAACATCTAACATGCTTTATCTCTCTTAATGGTGGTTTATCTGGAGGGAACTCCATTCTCCTTTTCTTTTGTGGATCTGAGTGTGTTCTTTTTAAATATTCCTCTAAATCTTCCTTTGAAGGTTTGAGCTTTCCACTTTTTTCCTGACTAAACATTCTTTTAACAAATGTAAATGGATCCCTATAAAATGCTGACCTGACTTTCTCCTTCTTCTTTCTCTTCCTCCTAAGGTGTTCTGCCCGCCTTAATATTGCTAACCAATTTCTTAACTCTTCTTGCAAAACATTAATTTCCTCTCTCTCATCAACTGTGGCATTTCTCCACTTCTTTCTCAACTTAATTAGGAAAGGAAAAATAGATTATGAAAGAAAACTGGCAGGGAACATAAAAACTGACTGCAAAAGTTTTTATAGATATGTGAAGAGAAAGAGATTAGTTAAAACAAATGTAGGTCCTTTGCAGTCAGAAACAGGTGAGTTGATCATGGGGAACAAGGATATGGCGGACCAATTGAATAACTACTTTGGTTCCGTCTTCACTAAGGTAGACATTAATAATCTGCTGGAAATAGCAGGGGACTGCGGGTCAAAGGAGGAATTGAGTGAAATCCAGGTTAGTCGGGAAGTGGTGTTGGGTAAATTGAATAGATTAAAGGTCGATAAATCCCCAGGGCCAGATAGACTGCATCCCAGAGTACTTAAGTAAGTAGCTCAGGAAATAGTGGATGCATTAGTGATAATCTTTCAAAACTCTTTAGATTCTGGAGTAGTTCCTGAGGATTGGCAGGTAGCAAACGTAACCCCTCTTTTTAAGAAGGGAGGGAGAGAGAAAACGGGGAATTACAGACCAGTTAGTCTAACATCGGTAGTGGGGAAACTGCTAGAGTCGGTTATTAAAGATGGGATAGCAGCACATTTGGAAAGTGGTGAAATCATTGGACAAAGTCAGCATAGATTTACGAAAGGTAAATCATGTCTGACGATTCTTGTGGAATTTTTCAGAATGTAACTAGTAGCGTGGATAAGGGAGAACCAGTGGATGTGGTATATCTGGACTTCCAGAAGGCTTTCGACAAGGTCCCACATAAGAGATTAGTATACAAACTTAAAGCATACGGCATTACGGGTTCAGTATTGATGTGGATAGAGAACTGGCTGGCAAACAGGAAGCAAAGAGTAGGAGTAAACGGGTCCTTTTCACGATGGCAGGCAGTGACTAGTGGGGTACCGCAGGGCTCAGTGCTGGGACCACAGCTATTTGCAATATATATTAATGATCTGGATGAGGGAATTTAAGGCAATATCTCCAAGTTTGCGGATGGCACTAAGCTGGGGGGCAGTGTTAGCTGTGAGGAGGATGCTAGGAGACTGCAAGGTGACTTGGATAGACTGGGTGAGTGGGCAAATGTTTGGCAGATACAGTATAATGTGGATAAATGTGAGGTTATCCACTTTGGTGGGAAAAACAGGAAAGCAGACTATTATCTAAATGGTGGCCGATTAGGAAAAGGGGAGATGCAGCGAGACCTGGGTGTCATGGTACACCAGTGATTGAAAGTAGGCATGCAGGTGCAGCAGGCAGTGAAAAAAGCGAATGGTATGTTAGCGTTCATAGCAAAAGGATTTGAGTATAGGAGCAGGGAGGTTCTACTGCAGTTGTACAGGGTCATGGTGAGACCACACCTGGAGTATTGCGTACAGTTTTGGTCTCCAACTCTGAGGAAGGACATTATTGCCATAGAGGGAGTGTAGAGAAGGTTCACCAGACTGATTCCTGGGATGTCAGGACTGTCTTATGAAGAAAGACTGGATAGACTCGGTTTATACTCTCTAGAATTTAGGAGATTGAAAGGGGATCTTATAGAAACTTACAAAATCCTTAAGGGGTTGGACAGGCTAGATGCAGGAAGATCGTTCCCGATGTTGGGGAAATCCAGGACAAGGGGTCACAGCTTAAGGATAAGGGGGAAATCCTTTAAGACCGAGATGAGGAAGACTTTTTTCACACAGAGAGTGGTGAGTCTCTGGAACTCTCTGCAACAGAGGGTAGTTGAGGCCAGTTCGTTGGCTATATTTAAGAGGGAGTTAGATGTGGCCCTTGTGGCTAAGGGGTCAGAGGGTATGGAGAGAAGGCAGGTACGGGATACTGAGTTGGATGATCAGCCATGACCATATTGAATGGCGGTGCAGGCTCGAAGGGCCAAATGGCCTACTCCTGCACCTATTTTCTATGTTTCTATGTTTCTATAACTGTCTCCTTCACTAATCTCGTCATTTCTCTCTCTCATCTTGCTCTAACCATCTGTAGAGCTGCCATCTTCTTTTTCTCAATGAACACCAAACCTGTCTGCACCATATTGATAAATAATCTCTCCCATCTTATCTAACTTGTTTTCCACTGTCCCTTTCAAATTCTCTAGTGGTCTTTACCAAATCTACGTTAACAGTTTTCCATTCCTTCCTTTCACTTGCCCTAGGCCATTTAGCACTAGGTTTCAGCCCACCGTTCTTCTCCCTAACTGGCAGATTAACCTCACCACCACCTACATCCCCCTCTACAGAGCTTGTTCCCTCTGCATCAGTAACAGGGTAATGATATCCTGCGAACTGTGATTTTCTACCCATCGCTGGATTTCACTCAACCCCTGCACTCCCTCTAACAAGCACTTCTTCTTTCCCTGATGTATTCTGAGGCCCTTTGCTGTTGTTACTCTCTGCCAACCACAAGAACAGTCCTGGAGCTTCTTTCCCTCTACCACTGAGCCGCTGTCCTTCATTGATGCGCTAATCCTACTCGTAGTCTTTTCCGTTCCGTGTTCTGAAGCCGGGTAATGCACCTGTATCATCTTCTGCCCCAGCTCTCGCAGACTCTCGGGGCATCTTTCCTTCATTGGTCGTAACTTTTTATGAGTGCAGTGAGACTGTTTACAATCTACGCTACTGCTGTAATTTGGTGCTAACCCATAACAGATTAATGTGATAATGTGGAAGAGATATGAAATACAGTAGAAGACAAGGGGAACACTATTTTGATTTGGATTAAGTACTGTGGCCTTGGTGTGCAGGGTCCAATTTCTAAATTTGTAGGTGATGCAAATGGAGCAGGTAGCACGGGATTACATGGTACCTGTGGCGGGGGGAAATAACAGTACATGCATTTGTTTGTTCTATATCTCTCTACATCATTGTCTATATCTCTAATTTCCCTTTCCCGTGACTTTCAGTCTGAAGAAGAGTCTCAACGCGAAACGTCCACCATTCCTTCTCTCCGGAGAAGCTGCCTATCCTGCCGAGTTACTCCAGCATTTTGTGTCTGCCATCAAAATAAATCTACGTTGGCTGAAGGCAGAAGTGGCACAAAGAATGGAAAACAATGTTGATTAGAGGCAGAATTTGAATGGGCATGGAGGCACACAGGTGTCAGATAAGGAGATAAGAATAGAGGAGGCATGAATGAGAAGCCAGAAAAAGGAATATCAGAGGAAGGGGCAAGGCAGAAATGGGTGGGCAGCCAGGTGAGGCACAGGGAAGAGAGGAAATAGGGGGGTGGGGATTATTTATATGTTTGGTATCTAAAAATAATTCCCACTTGATAATTGCCAGGCTTTGTCCTGCCTCCAGTTCACTTCCAGCTTTCTCCCCACTTTTACAATCAGGCTGAAGGGGGATCCCAACCTCAAATGTCATGTATCCATGTTCTCCAGAGATGCTGCCAGATTCACTGAGTTACTCTCGCACATTGTGTTTATTTCTTTATAAAGTTTAGACAGATTTAGATAGCATAAATTGAAGGAAGCTGCCACCATTAGCAATTGGTTAATGGACCAGGACACACTTGCAAAACTTTGAACTAAAGATACAAGACGAATGCAGGGAAAAACGTACCTCCTCAAAGCACCAGGGATATAAGCTGATTGGATTGCTCTGTTTGGTGCCAGCATTGATTTGGTGGCTAAATAACCTCCTTCTGTGTCGCTGCAATTATGAGATTCTATATTCCTATGAGATATTGGGTAAATCTTAAAGATCCATAAAGATTGGAAAGATATTTCTAAAAACAACAGCAGGCTACTATGAAGAATACAACACCAAGAGCACATGCAGAAATCGATAGGCCAGATCCAAACTATGGAACACACTTATTTTCTGAGTATAGTCTGAGGAAAGATTCAACCACCACCGGATTTCAACTTCAACATTCTCAAGCTTTTGATCTTTAATACCTGACATATAAATGATGCAACATGCAATACTGTGGGTGGTCTTGCTCTATTTCATTTCTGCTCCCAACAGTAATCCCGCTCTGGGTGCAGGAAAGGATTTACTGTTAGATATAGTATATTAAATGAAAAGTGTGGTGTGGACAAGGTATGAAAATCGCTAACAAAGACTGATGGTCACGGAGTGTTCAGTAGACACTTGTTCTGCATGCATTTGGAGACGTTATTTATTTTTGGTTGAACCCTTTTGCTCCTATTGCATTTTTTAGCAGAAGGCAACTCAGACTAAACACTAATTTGGTAAATATTCATACATAACTACCTTGCTGAAGAAAAGCAAAGATGTTTTTCTATCTGATAGATAGGAAAATATTTACTGACAAAAGCAGAACGCTGAACAAAGTACTTTTGCAAGATGACTGAACAGACAAGGAGTGGAATTCTAAACAGTTTAACCTGCTTCTTCGGGAGTTGTACTTGAAAAGAAATGTGGGCTCTGTTTCAAGGTTTAACAGAACAAAGTTACAGTACATGAAAAGGAAATTGATGTTGGGTGAAGGAGCAGCGCTAGAACATATTGTTCTCCCATGCTGCCTGAAATTCATACTGGTTGATCACACTAAAAATATTATACAGTCACATCAGTATGTTCTGCCCCTAAAATTTATGAAGTCATCCAAAGTCAGGTGTTCGTGCAGTTTGTTGGAAGAATGCAGAGAATCTTCAGGAATAAATGAATAGGTAAGAGCAGATTGGCAAAGATGTGGCCGTTGGAATATAGTGTGAAACATTGTGAGATTCCCCTTCTTGGCAAACAACAATAGAAAAAATAGTGCATTTCGTCCCATAGTGTGAGATTGAAGGTATTGATGTCCAGCTGTCCAGGGTCTGACCTCCCCAGAGGAGCATGGGTGAAGCTCAACAGACTCGTACTGGAGTTGGGCGTTTCATTGTCAGCATTTGGACATGGGGGCTCTGCCAGAGCCCAGCCTGTGAATGTGGAGCAAAACAACAGACAGCCAACCATGTCATCTCTGGGTGCCTGCTCTACCACCCATGAAACGGAGCTCAGGCCCTGGCAGACATGGACGCATAAACAACAACCTGGCTGCTCAACACCCGGCTAGAGATCTAATTATTCCTTTGGTTTATGTTTCATTTGCAAGAAGACCGAGTGATTATTGATTATAAATCACTGAAATATATTTGGGCAAGCATTGAGAAAAAGGTTGGACTTCATCACAAGAGGCTCGCAAGAATATGGCCAACTTGAATATTGTGCATTTTTCTGACCTCCCTACGTAGAGATAGAACGTACAATACAGGAATAGGATCTCTGGCCCACATTGCCTGTGCTGAACCTGATCCCAAGCCCAGCTCATTCCAGGCATGAACCACGATGTGAAAAAGTTTCTCCTGACACCTCTTTTAAACTTTGCCTCTCTCATCTTAAAGCTATGCCCTCTAGTATTTGATTTTTCTATCCTGAGAAAAATATTCTTACTGTCTATTCTATCTGTGGCTCTCATAATGTTGCATATTTCTATCAGGTCTCACCTCAACCTCTGGCATTCCAGAGAAAAACTATCCAAGTCGGTTTTGACGCTAACCCAGGCATAATTTTGATTACACTTCTCTATAATCTCTCCAAAGCCTCCACGTCCTTCTATAATGGGGCGGCCAGAACTGTACGCAGTATTCCTAATCTGCCCTAACCAAAGTCCTATAAAGTTGCAGTCCTGGAGAGAGAAAGTCAAGCTGGAGAGGGTATGATCAAAATTCACCTGATTGATTCTTTGATGCTTGTCCCAAGTCGAGAGGTGAAATAGGTTGGGCTTTTTGCTCTCTTGAGCTGAGAAGAGAGGTGATCTCGTTGGAACATATAACATTCTGACAGTGACATGGGTTTAGTGCAGGAAAGGGGCACTGAAATAAAGCAGTATAAGGAAGGCAAACGCAACGTTAGCGTTTATTTCAAGAGGGCTAGAATACCAAGACAGGGATGTAATGCTGAGGCTCTATAAGGCACTGGTCAGGCCGCATTTGGAATATTGAGACCTAATTTTTAGCACCTTATCTGAGGAAGAATGTGCTGGGTCCAGAGGAGGTTTACAAGAATGATCCCAGGAATGAGTGGGTTAACATATGATGAGCATTTCACGGCACTGGGCCTCACTGGAGTTTAGAAGAATGAGGGGGGAACCTCATTGAAACTTACCAAAGAGTGAAAGGCTTGGATAGAATGGATGTGGAGAGGATGTTTCCACTAGTGGGAGAGTCTCGGACTAGAGGTCATAGCCGCAGAGTTAAAGGACCTTCCTTTAGGAAGGAGCTGTGGAGGAATTTATTTAGTCAGAGGGTGGCAAATTTGTGGAATTCCTTGCCACAGAAGGCTGTGGAGGCAAAGTCAATGGATGTTTTTAAGGCAGAGATAGATAGATTCTTGATTAGTATGGGTGTCAGTGGTTATGGGGAGAAGGCAGGAGAAATGGTTTAGGAAGGAGAGCTAGATCAGCCATGATTGAATGGCAGAGTACACTTGATCGACCTGATGGCCTCATACTCCGGAAACCTTCTGACCTTATGATTTAAAGCAGCAGCCATTATCTTATTTAAGGAGTTACAAGAATGAAATGTTGGGCAACTCCAGTTTTGATTATTTATGCTAATATGTTTCTGAAGCCAGGTCAACAATACAAAGCTCTAACCAAATTCTATTTCTTGGCATTAATTTTATAACCTGCTGGTTTTGTTTTCTGCAGTGTTGAGTTTGTTTGATTCAATTTCGTGAGTGATGCCTCCTCTACTGATAACAGTTATTTCTGTTTCTCCCCCTTTCCATTGCAGACACTTGAACAATCTGGAGAGCCACCAACAGTTGTGACAGGCGCAGCATCTGTTAATTCTTGGTAATTTAGTCTCTTTGTTTTGGCCTAATATATTTGGAAATGTTGAAGAAGGGTCTCGACCCGAAACGTCGCCCATTCCTTCTCTCCAGAGATGCTGCCTCATCCGCAGAGTTACTCTAGCATTTTGTGTCTAGCATCTGTTATGCCATATATAGCATGATCTCCAAAGCAAGAGATTGCAGTATCAGCATCCTTGCGGTGAAAAATGAACACAAACAGGGCTCATTTGATCCAGCATTCACAACAGATACTTTGAATAGTGCCTATGGGAGAACAGTGGCTCTATTCTGACCTCTGTAGTACTATGCAAATGGCAGTCTCAAACCACAAAACACCGGTAGAATGGCATAACACAGTGTTAGATGTGGTTGAATGACTTATTCTCATAAATAGGTTAACTTTCTATTGATTCCAATTATGCCTCATGCTGCCTCAGCAAGGCCAGCAGCATAATCAAGGACGAGTTACACCCTGGTCATTCCCTCTTCTCCCCTCTCCCTTCGGGCAAAAGGCATAGAAGTGTGAAAACGCACACCTCCAGATTCAGGGACAGTTTCTTCCTGTGTTTCCACTTTGAAGGAAATTACCTGAAATTTGGGAAATTCTAGTTGTCTTCGGGTAATTTTGGGGGGAAATTAAATAATTTCGGGAAATTTCGGAAATTTCTGCGTCCGGCCCGCGAAGCGGTCCAATCCGGCCCGCGGGACGATTTGGGGGGAAAAAAAGTATATTTACCACCGTCCGCGCCTGTGCAATTGGGGGAGGCCCGTCAGCCTCGTCACAATTGAAAATGGCACCAGTGGCGCAGTATCCGCACAAGCGCAGTTTGGGCGGCAGGTCGCACATGCGCAGTTGGGGAATTCCCCTCGGAAATACCATCAAATTCCAGGAAATTTTGGATTCTATTTAAGGGATTTTTTTTTGAGGTGTGGAAACACTGGTATTTTCCCAGCTGTTATCAGGCAACTGAATCATCCTGCCATAACCAGAGAGCAGCGCTGGACTACTATCTACTTCATCAGTGACCATCGGACCATCCTTGACCGGGTTTTGTTGACTTTACCTTGCACCAAATGTTATTCCCTTATCATGCATATATACACTGTATAAGGATCGATTGCAATCATGTATTGTCTTTCTGCTTGCTAAATGGCACGCTACAAAAAGCTTTTTGCTGTACCTCCATACACATGACAATAAACTAAACTGAACTGAAGAGTGCATATGGGAGAACAGTGGCTTTATTCTGGCCTCTGTAGTACTATGCAAATGGCAGTCTCAAACCACAAAACACCAGTAGAATGGCATAACAATGTGTTACAAGTTAAAAACATTTATTCAACACTTTTTTTAGATTTAGTTGGATGAGTTATTCTCATAAATAGGTCAACTTATTATTTTTTAATTATATATTTTTTCTCCCATATCCTGATCCGAAATTGAAAGTTTAATTTTTTATCATTGCACTTATTTCTCACTGTGAAAAGACAATTAGTGCAATGGGAACAAATCCTAGCGCAGATTCAGCACGCAACCAACACAGTGCTTTTTTTCTCTGCTCTATCAACAACTCCTAAAGCTCCATCCTTCACCACCAAAAATGACAAGGTCACCAGGCAACGGACGTTATAGATATTTAAAAAAAAACGGTTAAGTTCAAGGATAGACACAAGGAACGACAGATGCTTGGATTTGAGCAAAACCCAAAGCCTATAATAACTCAGCACGTCAGGCAGCATCTGTGGGGGGAATAGGTAAGTGACATTTCAATTCGTGACCCTTCTTTGGATAGTCTGAAGTCTGACGAAGGATCCTGTCACAAAACATTGCCTATCCATTCCTTCCGTTCCTTGCGCAGATGCTCTCTGTCCCTTGAATACTTCAGGACATGCTCAAGTTCGATCACAGTTATGACTGGAGGTGGTGAATCCATGGAATTCTTTGCCACTGAAGCCTGTAGAGGCCAAGACAATGGATATTTTTTTAAAGCAGAGATAGATCGATTCTTGATTAGTACGGGTGTCAGGGTTTATGGGGAGAAGGCAGGAGAATGGGGTTAAGAGGGAGATATAGATCAGCCATGATTGAATGGTGTAGACTTGATGGACCGAATGGCCTAATGCTGCTCCTATCACTTATGAACTTAGACCCAAAGCAGCATGTCCAGCTTTGCCTTCTGTCAAAGCCTGCCAGACATTGGGGGTTTCATTAGTGCCCCATCTGATGCTCTCCATCCCTGAGACTCACCATCTGACTCATGGCTGCCATTGAATTCGACCCTCTGCATCTGGCCCATATAAATGTGAGGCTGTAGAGATTGCGGGCAGGGTTTAGCACCAGCTTTTGTTGATATTTCTTTGGTGACCTCCAACAAGAATAGTTATTTAGAGCAAAAAATCTGCGGATGCTTAAAATTTAAAATAAAAACTTAAAGTGCTGGAAGAACTCAACAGGTGAAGCAGCATGTAGAAACAAGGACCTGCAGATGTTGGTTTACACAAGGGGATGCAAGGTCCAGGAGGAACTCAGCTGGTCAGGCAGCATCTCTGTGGAACATGGATAGGTGATGTTTTGGGTCGGGACCTTTCTTCAGAGTGAAGCTGCATCACTGGGAAAAGCAGCAGAGGTATCACTTCACATTTCTTCTCATCAGAATTTGAAAAGGGAGACAGCAAGCAAGGTTTTCTGTTGCAAAGAGTGGAGGGGAAGAACACAAAATTAATGTGCTTGATAGGTTACAGACAAAGTTGTCTGCGAAAAAATACAGCTTTAAGAACAGGCGGTTAGGGCCAGTAAAGTAAAATGATACTCAAGTATATGTCCGTGCCTTTGGAGAGAATAAGAGAAAAACAGGTAAATACCTGACATTGCCCAATCTGTTCATATGGACAATGAGAAGATGTTTCTCTCACTCACAGTGTTTCAACATTTCCAAATATATTAGGCCAAAACAAAGAGACTAAATTACCAAGAATTAAAGTTGGAGATAATGGGAAGATTACGACTGAAAGCAATTATCCGTGCTTGGTCTGATGTCGAGGAGACCATGTTGTAAGCACCAAATGCTGGACATTAAATTGCAAGAAGTTGCTACTTCATCTGGAAGTACTTCTTGGTTCCCAGATGGTGGAAAGGGAAGAGATAAAGAGTAGGTATTGCACTCCCCACAGTTGCATGGAAAGCTACTGTGAGAATGGAAGTTGCTGGAGGCGAAAGATTAAAGCATGATGCTGCAGAGGGAAGGTCCCTTCAGAATACTGAAAGGGGCGAGGATGAGAAGATGTGTCCGCTGGTGGAATCCCTTTGAAGTCAAAGGAAATCAAGCAAAATTATCTGTTGAATGTGCAGACTGGTTTTGGTGTGAAGTAAGGACAAGGGGAATCCCATCCTTACCATGGTGCTATCAGAACGGATGTGATTGAAATGGAGATAATTTTGGAATTTGGATGGAATCATTCAGAAGGGAGGTGAGAGGTGTAATTGATAGAGCTGTGGATGTTGGTCATTTCATTATGGATATTGATAGTTATTGCAGACATCAGATAGAAATAGAAATATCTCGAACTATTTGAAATTGATGGCAGGACAAATATTGGCTGCAAATGTAATGTTTTTTTTAAAGTTCTATATGTGTACAGAAAGCGGTGCCACGCAGTTGCCAAAGCATTGGATGAAGAGTTGTAGATCAAACATATTAATCTATGTCAATATAGCCTTCACCACGTATATTATGATGATACACACTCCACTGTGTAATCCAGTCTGGGATTTGAGTAGGAATGCAGTTACTGATAACAGCCTGCTCGTCCCGTTGCTCGGCAGTCTGGAAGATGATGCAACGAGTGCATAGGTTTTAATAAATGCTTTGTGGTTCACCTAATACTTTGTGATGGTTTGACCACAACACAGAGTTGAGTGAGGAGGTCATGATATAGAGCTGGCAAAACAGCTCTCCCAAAAACTCAGCAAAGAGACAGGGAGATGTTAAGCTCTCAGAAGCTTGCATCGCAACATTCATGACTTGGAGAAAGCGAGTGCAGTTGACAGAGTTGTTGTTGAAGGTAAAATGAGTTCAGCTTGGCAAATAAAAGAGTGATGGAAGGAGATTGCGTGGCACTTAACTCAAGGGTATGATCTCTGGTCAACTTGGTGGGATAGAGGTACAGGACGAGGGATAGCATATCCATGATGAAACCAGAACACTAGAAACTGCCAGTTATGGAAGGTATCAGAGGTATCACAGATGTAACTGAGAAGGGGCTGGATGACTGGACAACGAATAGAATTATGAAAGGATGAAATGCTTTCTGTGGTTCAGAGTAATCTCTGGTTAAGTGTAATCGGAAACGATATGTCTTCCCATAGGGTCTGCGGAAGATCCAGTGCATGAAGTAGCTGTGCAAGTCGGGGGGGGGAACCATGAAGCTGTGAACGGATGATTTCCCGATGAAATGTGGCCAGTAGCCATCTAGGAGACCCTGCCCCCTCACTCTCCAGTTAGGTGGAGGGCAATGGTCCATTTATTTACATACATGGATTTGATTAATTTCATTCTTTGATAGGGTTGTGGTGTCAATGGTGGATAGATCAGTAGACCGCGATTTGTTGCATAGGCCGTGAATGCTGAACGTAGCTGGAAGTTGAGAATGTGCGAGGAGAAGATTGATGAGATACACAGTCTGCAAGAGCAAAGGTTATGTGGATGCTGAGGTGAAACTTTGCTTAAAACACAGGATGCAACTGAATCCACAAACCAATTGATTTTGTTTGATCAGATTGGATCAATAAAGTGCTTGGTCGGTTGCATCGATGAAACATGCATAATGCTTCAAAGCTCATGATCTCAATGACCAATCATCTTTTTGAAGATGCCAGACCTGACGAGGAAAGACACAAAATGCTACAGCAACTCAGCGGGTCGGGCAGCGATGGAGTTCATGGATAGATTACTTTCAGGTTGGGACTCTTCTTCAGACTCAGCCTGAAGAAAGGTCCTGACCTGAAGCGTCACTGATCCATGTTCTCCAGGAATGCTGTCCAACCTGCTGAGTCACTCCTGCGTATTTCCTTGGTAAACCAGCATCAGCAGCTCTTTGTTTCTGCACACATAATGATGAACATCTTTCCCTGAAGAACATTATTGAATTAGATAAATTTTAAATTACAAATAGTTGCATGGTCATCATCAGTTTAATATTCTAGATTTTCTAAATGTTTGAAATTACTTGTGTTTGTGATTTGAATATAATTATTTATACAGAGTTCAATTCTCTGGAGGCACGTCCAGTTACTTGAACATAAAACCATCGCACCGATATGACAATGATAAACTGCTGCTTTTCAGTGAAGAGGAAGGGTTGATGCTGGAGGCAAGAGCAAACTGCAAGGTGTCATTGGTTGTGCTTCACATGAGGTGAACATGCGCAACACCAGTTCTGCAATCCAGCAGCACTTTTGCTTTTGAGCGTCTGGTCAAGGTCCTGCAATATTTTACTCCCCTCCTGTTCTGAGGTCTCCTTGTCCAAATTTGAGCTTTGATCCTCTGCATCCTGTTCGACCTTCCAAACTTTCTCTGCCACTACATTTCGTAACCCGTTCAAAGAACAATCTCCTTCCTCTGGTATAATTTCAGACACATCCAGGGCACATCTCACCTTAATCTCATGTATCAAATCCTCTGAGATGGGAAAAAAAGGTAACTACTTAAGCGGAGGAACTCTTTGCCAGACATTTCCCAGGTGTATCTGAGGCAGCAGCTGGAATGGGTAAGTTTTTATTCCAATGGGACAATGGCGTTGAAATACCCAGCTGAACTGCTGCTCAAACCTACTTTTGATTTCTGGAAGTTTAACGAATCACAGGAGATTGAAGTTTTTGAACTAAAATCTGAAGCGAAAAGCAATTTAATCATGCTTTACTTACATCCCCTTTAGGCATTAATTGCATCAATGGGCCAAAGCAAGCTGGCTGTGGCTGGCAGGTCTGAAGAGAACTGTGGGCATTCACATCCACACCCAGATATATCCCAGACTACAGCAAATCCACTATACATCCAACACTCGCTGACTGACAAATTACATCATGTCCATAAACATTGCAATGGAGAGTCTCTATCCTATACAGGTCAGTGGTGATATGCCGTGTGGGAATGCCTCAGTCTGTAATTTTGGTGCAAATTGTAAGTACAGCTTGTTCACCATCCCCACATCTCTTCCAGATCTCTCCCCCCTACTAGAATGAAGTCTGAAGAAGAGTCCCAACTTAAAACATTTCCTATTCATGTTCAGAGATGCCGCCTAACCCACTAAGCTCTTCCAGCACTTTGTGTTTTTTGCTATAGAGTGGGTAGTTTAACTGTTTAACGGGAAGATGGCAGCTCTGCCGGCAGTCTGTTCGCTGTTCATCTTTTTGTTATTTTTAGCGTTTGTTAAAAGTTTGTTTTAATGTACGGTTTGTTTTATGTGGGGGGAGGCGATTGGGGGAAACTTTTTTTCAGGCTCCTACCTTCCCGGAGATGTGATCGATTTTCGGATCAGATTCTCCAGGCTCTGCGGCCTACCATCGCTGGAGCTGGGAGCCTCCTCGGACTGTCGTGAGACCCCCGCGGGGCGCGGACTTAACATCGGAGCGGATCCCTTGCCTGAGATCGCTCCCACCGCGGCCTGCGGACTTACCATCAGGGCTCGCAGTCTCAGGAGAGGCTAGTTGGGAGCTCCAACGCCTCAGAAGGCTCGACCAGCCCCGACGTGAGGTTCGATCGCCCGGCGGGGAGAGCTGACGACCCAACGATGCAGGAGCTGAGCACCTTGACGCAGAGGCCCAACCGCCGCCAGCTACGTGAGTCAAGATCACCCCGTCAAAGGAGGGCTCGAGGCCCCCGACCGAGGAAGAACAAAAGAAAGGACTTGGACTTTATTTTGCCTTCCATCACAGTGAGGAATGTGTAGGAGTCACTGTGGTGGATGTTTATGTTAAAATGTGTTTTTGAGTCTGTTGCATTTAATTGTATGACTGACCTGGCCAGTGAAATTCCTCGTATGTTGCAAAACATACTTGGCAAATAAAATCGGATTCTGATTCTGATTTTACTTCGGAGTCACGTGAGTGACTTCGTGAAGACCCCGCCAGCACGCATGCGTGACATATCGTCGCGCGCATTTGCATCGACAAGCTGGGGGGGGGGAGTACGCTCTCTCCTCCAGCTCCTTCATAAGAACGGTAGGTAAGTACTTACCTTTACTCCACAGGATGGACAAGGGCAAGCGGAAGGCGACGCTCTCCAGGAGCCGAGCTGCTTCGACCAGCCAACGGCCTTTGTCCCCGGAGCTGCAAGCACCACCGGCAGCTTCGGGACGTGTGGGGGCAGGAATGCAGAAGTCGGGCGCTCCCGCTACTTTAGCGCCCGACTCATCACCTGAGTGCTTTACCGCCCCGGAGCTGGATGCAACGGATCCAGACTTCGAGCCCCCTTCCCCCAAGAAAAGTGGGGGGAAACAGGTACGTGCCAAGGGGCTTCCCTCATCACCAGCGACCTCACCCCGAGTTCCAGTAGACCCGAGGGGGCTGGGCCGGGGGACAGCTGCATGCGTCGAGCAGGCCTGCAGGAGCAGGTGCCGCCGGCAAAACACCCCGTCAGGCTGCGGTCAAGGGCGGAGGTGGCAGCAGTAGACGGTCGGTCAGCTCAGCTCTGGGAGCGGCCGACCATGTGCCTCCACGCCAAAAATTGGGCGACAGTGGAGGTAAGCCTGCACGGACTCCGGGGAGCCAGGTTCCGGGGGCCGGCGCCGATCCAACTCACCTGCCTTCGTATCAGACAGGTGGGCCGCCACAGTCTGGAAGAAGACAGCCTGCAAAGAGTCCTCTCAGCATCTCGTCGTCACCAGCCAGAAGTGCTAGCTGTTGCCCAGCCGCTGTGTTTGAAGACGACCCGGGACAGCCAGTGACCGCTGAGCCAGACCATAAGGAGGATATGCTGGACGTGGTGGGCAGGTTTGCCGCAACCACACAAACAGGTGAACCTCTGCACCACAAATTGGAGGGCACCATTGATTACCTGACTATGCACCAACTCCAGAGTCAGGTACTCTCCATGGAGAAGATAAAACCGCCCAAGAACTGCATCAACCTCAGTGTGCCCTTGGGTAATGCTCAAATCTGGGGACACTTGAGTACGGCCACCAGGATGCAGGATGTCCGCCTTCAGCGTATCTTAAAGGTCCTCTCCACGGGCATAACGCCGTTTGCTAGGACCCTGGATGGGGATAATGTGTCCAGTGAACAACAAGACGCCCTGGCACTCCTATGCAACGCCCAGTATGAGATCAACTGCCTGCGTAAGAGCTCCATAAAGCCCACACTCAACCCCAAATTCGCGGGTTTGTGCCGTCCATCAACCGCTCCACCGCCTCATCAATTGTTTGGAGACCTGTCCAAACAGGTGAAGGAACTAGATGAGGAGGCCAAAACAGCTGGCCTCATGAAACTTCCTACGACTAGACTTCACCCATACCACCGGCAACAACCACACACAAACTGGAAACCGCGACTGCCGGACAGGACACAAAGGAACTATCCACCTCCACTTCCCCAAACACAACGACCTTTTTTAGGGCAAAGCCAACAGCGGCCTGCATGGAAGATGCGGCCGCCATCCCGTCAACCTCCACAACGTCCACCCAAATCGACATACGGGAGGAACCGTCGTTAACCATGGAGGTAAGGGGGCCTGGTTCCTCTCACGCTGTAGCATCCCCTCCTGCACAAATTGGTGGTCGATTGCGGGCCTTTTTGGGAATATGGAACACTATCACTACAGATGAGTTTATTTTACAAAGTGTTCAAGGCTATATTATAGAATTTATTGGAGGTATAAATCCCCCTACCCAGCATTTGCCTCATAGGAAGTTTACACTATCCCAAAAAGACGTGGAGGCAGGACATGCTGAAATTATATGGCTAGCAGCAAAAGGGGTAATTGGCAAGACAACACACAAACCCCTTGAGTTTGTGTCCAACATTTTTACCAGAATTAAAAAAGATGGGGGATGTCGGATTATAATAGATCTAACTGAGCTGAACACTTTTGTACAATATACCCACTTCAAAATGGATACTTTTGAAACAGCCAAACAGATGCTTTACCCGGGGTACTTTATGGCATGCATCGATTTAAAAGATGCATACTATACGGTGCCCATCTCTGAAGCTCACAGGAAATTTCTAAAGTTTGTCTGGAAGGATCAATTATGGGAATACAAAGCATTGCCCAACGGAATCACCACAGCCCCTCGGCTGTTTACAAAATTAGTAAAACCTATATTGGCTCTTCTCCGACAACAAAATTATATGGTTATGGCATATTTAGATGATATCCTCATAGTGGGTCAGACCTTCCAATTGGCTACACGGGCGGTGGCTGCAACTAAGGCTCTCTTCGAGAAGCTGGGATTTGTAATCCATCCAGACAAGTCAAAATTGCACCCGGTACGGGTTATGGATTATTTGGGGTTCACCCTAGACACAAACTCAATGATGATTACCATCCCAGCCAACAAAGCTACTGCTATAAAAGAAGAGTGCCACAGACTTACTTGCGCCAGGGTACCAACCATTCGGCAAACAGCAAAAGTACTAGGGAAATTGGTAGCTACATTCCCAGCTGCACAATTCGGACCACTACACTACCGAAATTTACAAAGAACAAAGATCACAGCATTAAAAGCAAATGCTGGGCACTTTGATCGGCCAATCCGGTTACCACCAAAGGCTAGAACCGAGCTACAATGGTGGGTTGACAATATTAGTGAGTGTCGCAGACCCATCATAGTAAGCAACCCATCCGTCGTGCTACAGACTGACGCAAGTGCACAAGGCTGGGGAGCAACTGATACTATGTTCAGTTGTGGTGGCAGATGGAACTCTCATGAGTCTACCTTCCTTCAGTCACATGGGATAAACTATACAGAAATGCTGGGAGCATTTCATGGACTGCGGGCTTACTGTACTAACTCACGGGACTTACATGTCCGCCTCCAAATAGATAACACTACAGTGGTGGCTTACATCAATCATATGGGTGGTATCTGGTCGCTATCTTGTGATGAATTGGCTAACATAATTTGGCACTGGTGCATTGAGAGGAATATTTGGATTACAGCGACCTATTTGCCAGGGAAGCTTAATACAGTGGCGGACACCAGGTCACGAGTGTTCAATGACAACATCGAGTGGATGTTAAACCCCCAAATGTTTGGAAATATTATAGCTCACTATGGGACACCAGATATTGACCTTTTTACGTCAAGGTTGAACCATCAGATACCAACGTATGTGTCTTGGGAACCAGACTCTGGGGCAATAGCAATGGATGCGTTTTCTATCCATTGGGGGAAATGGTTTTGCTACGCATTTCCCCCATTTTGCCTCATCAGTCGGGTATTGCAGAAAATTAAACTGGACTCTGCAACTGGCATATTGATCATTCCCGACTGGCCTACACAGCCATGGCACCCGATGATCGTTAAAAGTTTAAAACAAACCATGGATTACGATTGGGAAACACCCCAAATTGATTACTCACCCCATTACGGGGATAGTCATCCATGCCATGGTCACCTAAACTTGTTGGCCTGCAGGTTCTAAAAAGACCACTCATCAAGGCGGGCATCTCACCACGAGCCATGGAACTCATCTCCGCATCATGCCGAGAATCAACTCGGAAGCAGTACCTCACGCAGATCAGAAAGTGGGAGGCATTCTGCTCTCGTACCAACAAGACTTCCAACTCGGCTACGATACCTGATGTCCTGGAGTTCCTAGCTGGCCTCCATTTCGATGCTGGCCTTAGCTACAGTGCCATCAACAGTACCAGGAGTGCGCTGTCCTCATACCTGGATATAGGTGTCGGCTCCAACCACCTGGTGTCTAAACCCATGAGGGGAGTGTTCAACACCAACCCTCCATGACCCAGATATACCTTCACCTGGGATGTAGGGATCGTGCTAACCCTACTGAGGAGCTGGGCTCCAATGAATGAGCTACCACTGAAACAGCTCACCCTCAAGGTGGTGATGCTGATGGCACTGACTACAGCCCAACGAATCCAGACATTACAAAAACTGCGACTGGACAGCATGGTGGCCACCCTGGTCAAATAAATTTCTTTGTCCAGGATTTATTGAAGCAGCACAGGCCAGGGGCGCATGGGCTGCAGTTGGAATTTCGGGCATACCGGTAGATGCCACTCTCTGCGTAGTCACCCATCTCCACCACTACATCAGGATTACAGGAGCCATCAGAAAGAAGGAACAGGGGCTCCTTATCAGCCACAAACCCCTGCATCATCGGGTGACTGTACAGACCATCGCCAGGTGGCTCAGGGTGGTGCTGGATGCAGCAGGAGTTGCTACTAACATTTTTAAATCTCATTCCACTAGGGCTGCATCCACATCAGCGGCGAGGGCCATGGAGGTGCCCATGGACCACATCCTCGCCACCGCGGGCTGGGCCAGTGAAGAAACCTTTCAAAGGTTCTACAATAAGCCACTGGTCGCCCCTGCGACATTCGCAGAAGCTGTGCTGGGAACCGCTCAGTGAATGTCTGTCCCCGAATTAGGGGTTATTTGATTAATAAATTGTATTACTTTTTCAACCAGTTTCGACTGAACTGCATTAACAGCCTTCCTCCATCAGACTTGCGGCAGTGTGATAGCATGGACGTTGTCCAGGGCGTGAAATCACAGAGCTTTGAAATCTTCACAAAGTCACTCACGTGACTCCGAAGTAAAATAGTAAGATTAAACGAGAACTTACCAAGTTTGAAGGTTGATCTGTATTTTACGAGGAGTCGCGGTGAGGGATTTCGTGCCCCCCGCTCCCACCCTCTATCATAAGGTCAACTAGGAAGTTCTACGTTCTTCATCTTACTATTTTCAGTCATGGTGCGTTCTGTGATTCCACACCGCTGCTTTGAAGGATGCCGCGCATGCGTGCTGGCGGGGTCTTCACGAAATCCCTCACCGCGACTCCTCGTAAAATACAGATCAACCTTCAAACTTGGTAAGTTCTCATTTAATCTTACTATTATATATCATTGGAAGACACAACATATGCTTACTGTGTTCTAATTCTCTCTTAGCTCCGCAGTTTGCAACCTCAGTCAATTCAAAATAGACCTGCAGCCAAGAAGGGACTGTTAAATAGTGATGGTGAAACATGGCTAATTCGAGAACATTAAATCAAATGTTTCAAACTAATACATCAATCTTTCTCTCTGCCTTTCTCTGGTCTTTAACTGGGTGTGATTCAGACGTAGGGCACTTTCAACATTCTCATTTGGATGCAAAGAAAGAACACTTCATATCAAAACTGAAACAGCTGAAAAATGAATGAATTTGACAATCTTAAAGACAGTTATTTTGCTTGTTAGTTGTGAATTAAAAAGGAAGTAAATGTCAACAATCCACTGAGATAATTGATTGCTACATATCTCCATTGGAACTTACAGCCCTCTTCCTCTGTGTTTTTGTTTTTCACAGTAAAAGACTTTTGAACTGACATTCTCCCCTTCCTTGTTTTGAGTACTGACGTTCCGTTGTGCCATCAAATTCCCAGGTATTATTTCTGAAACGTGCATTTTATTTTCAGGACATTTAATCAGCTGCGAAAGTTGAATGCATTTTGATTAAATCTACAGGTTAACCACGTCAGGTTTTATTGCGCATGTTGAGAGATAGCTGCAGAGATGTCACGGTCAACTGCACATCGGATGAGCATGACAGAAATCGACAGAAGTCCACAAGCCAGGGAACAGAACCACAATTTTCCAAAGTGAAGCAATGTATCTCAGATTTGCCCAATAATTAAAAAAAAAAGAGAACACAGTATAAAAATGAAAGTGAGTTAAATAGTACCATAAGAAATAAAATGGACAAGGGAGCCTTTGACACCATGTGGCTGCTCAGCCTTCAGTAACATTATGCGGATATTTTAACTCAGCAACACTTTCCTGCGCTAACCTCAAATCCCTTGATCCTGTTGATATTAAAAAAATGCATTTCTTTCTTCCTTGGGTATAGAATTTATACAGTGACATTACATCTGCAGCCATCTCAACACTCACTGCCTTTGGTTAAAAAAAAAATCCTTCTCTTCTCAGTTCCGATTGACTACATATAACACCTTATTTTAGGACCGTGACACCGGAAGTTTGAGACTTATGTATCAGAAAACATTATCACTGCCTCTAAAGGGCCTGTCCCACTTAGGCGATTTTTTAGGTGACTGCCGGCGACTGTCACAGTCGTAGCAGGTCACCAAAAAAAGGCGACTGGACCCCCACCCCCCTCCCCCCCCCCGTGTTACGACAAACTGCAACGACCTACCACCCCGTCAACATCAAGCTACGGCAAGCTACCGACAACCGGCGACCCGTTAGGACGTCCACCTATGACCACACCTACGACCACACAGGCGACAACCTATGACAACCGAAGTCAACCAAAGTCCATCCACGACAAGCTACGACAATTAAAGATAACTGAAGACAATTCAGTCGCCGATACCTGTCGCCGGTTGATATAGGTTGACGTAGGCAGTCGCCAATGGAATTCACCGAAGACAGCACCGGCAATAACCTACGTCACATGGCGACAACCTACGACAGCATCTACGTCAGGAGAAGTCAAGCTACGCTCATTGACATCAACCCATTGTCGCCGAATATGTTTGAACATGTTGAAATCCAACGGCGACCAGAAAGATGCTCCAACTCTTTGGGCAACTGAGGAGACAACTCACGACCATACAGGCGACACCCCGGCGACCATGTGGCAACAGTCTAGCCGCTTGTAGTCACCTAAAAAAATAGTCTAAGTGGGACAGGCCCTTTTTAACTCATTGAACCCTTCAGAATCCTGTATGTTTTAATACTCATACTTCTAAACTCAAGCGAGTACAAACCATAGAACATAACTACACTTCCAAAAAGCTGCCTGGTGAGCTGACATAGATGAAGCACTCCTTCGATTGCAAGCTTTGTTTAGTTAAATTTATGGTCATTCGTACCGTGGCACAGTGAAAAGCTTTTTAGTTGCCAGCTATCCAGTCAGCGGAAAGACTACATGAGTACATTCAAGCCACCCACAATTTACAGATAAAGGGAATAATATTTAATGCACAATAAAGTCCGTCTGATTAAAGATATTCTGGGAGTCACCAATGAGCTAGATGGGAGGTCAGGACCACTCTCTAGTTGGTGATAGGATGGTTCAATTGCCTGGTATCAGATTGGAAGAAACTGTCCTTGAATCTGGAGGTATACATTTTCACACTTCTATACCACCTGCTTGATGGGAGAGGGGAGAAGAGGGAGTGTCAGGGGTGAGACTCGGCCTTGATTACGCTGCTGGCCTTGCTGGGGCAGCGTAAAGTGTAGATGGAGTCAATGGAAGGGAGGTTGGCGTGCAAGAAGGTCTTGGCTGTGTCCACAATTATTTTTTTTTAATGTTTATTTCATTATAAGCAATTGTACAAGAATAAAGCTATCGGCACAACAATTATACAATTTCCGTACAGCTTCAGTTTTAACGTTTTATAAATGATGAATCGGGTAAAATAAAAGTAAAAGGGAAATAATGAAGAGAAAGAAGAAAAATACAAAAAAGAAGGAAGAAAAGACCTCTGAAAGAAGTGAGAGACAAAAAAAGACGGAGATATGCCCCACTATCCTTCCCCCCCCGCTCACCCATTCCAAGCATGAGTTTTAAATTTGTGTTCGACCATTCTATTGTTGAAGAAATTCAGTGAAGGGAGACCATGTTTTGGAGAATTGATCTGATTTAGCAGCCGTAACAAGCCTTATTTTTTCTAAATGTAGTGTCTCAGTCATTTCCGTGATCCACATCTTCATTGTGGGAACTGTTATCTTTTTCCAGAATTTAAGTATAAGTTTTTTCACAGTTATTAAGCCGTAGTCAAGGAAACATCTTTGGAATGTCATTAATTTAGAGCAGCCTTCTGACATTCCTAAAATTATTAATTTTGCATCTTACTCCAATTGAATTTTAAGTGATTTAGAGAAGATATCGAATATTCCCTTCCAGAGTTTTGTATTTTTATACAGGATGCAAAGGAATGGGTTAAGGTAGCTTCTTGGAGGTGACATTTATCACAGATAGAGGAGACAGTTGGAAAATTCATACTCAATATGGTCTTTGAATAGTATAACCTATGCAATATTTTGAATTGTATCAGGCAATGCCTGACATTTAAAGAACAGTAATGTATGTATAGAATTATAGAATCATAGAAAATAGGTGCAGGATGAGGCCATTCGGCCCTTCGAGCCTGCACCGCCATTCAATATGATCATGGCTGATCATCCAACTCAGTATCCTGTACCTGCCTTCTCTTCATACCCCCTGATCCCTTTAGCCACAAGGATCATATCTAACTCCCTCTTAAATATAGCCAATGAACTGGCCTCAACTACCTTCTGTGGCAGAGAATTCCACAGACTCACCACTCTCTGTGTGAAAAATGATCTTCTCATCTCGGTTCTAAAAGACTTCCCTCTTATCCTTAAACTGTGACCCCTCGTTCTGGAGTTCCCCAACATCAGGAACAATCTTTCTGCATCTAGCCTGTCCAACCCCTTAAGAATTTTGTAAGTCTCTATAAGATCCCCCCTCAATCTCCAAAATTCCAACGAGTACAAGCCGAGTCTATCCAGTCTTTCTTCATATGGAAGTCCTGCCATCCCAGAATGTATGTATGTGTCCACAATGTTCTTCAATTTCCCACAGTCTTGAATGGAGCTGTTCCCAAACCATGCTGTGATGCATTCTGATAAAATGCTTTCTGTAGCACAGCAGTAGAGGTTGGTGGGGGTTGTTGGGGACATGCAAAATTTCCCATACCTTCTGAGGAAGTAGAGGTGTGAGTGTGCTCTTGGCCATTGCTTCAATATGGCTGGTCCAGGAGAAGTTGCTGGTGACATTTATTCCAAGGAACTTGAAGCTTTCAACCATCGGCACTGTCAATGTATTCCGGGATATGTGCGCCGCTTTGCTTCCTGAAGTCGATCACTATCTCCTTCATCATGCTAACATTGAGAGAAAGGTTGTTGGCTTGGCCCCAGGTTATGAGGTTCTCTATCTTTATTTTCCTTCGCATATTTCCCATTTGTTACACAGTATCCTAGGTACAATCTCACCTGGGCTCTTTGTGATTACTGCATGATAACTTTACTCTTGCAAAATGATGACCAACAACTGCTGATATCTAATTTACCTTCCCAATTACCTGTATATCTGAACATTTACAGTAACTGTCACTGTATGTCATGTTGTTATTTGTGGGTGGAGCACCAAGGCAAATTCCTTGTGTGTGAATAATTGGCCAATAAACTTACTTACTTTCTTACATTGACTTTCACTGATTCATGTGCAGGGACACCCAGATTTTCCTGACAACCCTTCAATCTCTCATAATTAAAAACATGCTTTGCTTGTTTATTTTTTTCTGCCGAATTGAATGACCTCACATTTGACCACAAATTTCCAACAATCATGACTTCAACAGTCCATTTCTACTTGAAGCAAACCTGTATCAAAGCTCACCGTCACCCAGCATGGGATCACCATTCAAACCACTAATGTAGACTGTGGACAGGTGGGTGTTCTGCACTAAGCACTGTGGCACCTTGTTTGTCATTACCTCACAACCCTAAGTTGCCTATTTTCCACCACTCCCTGGAGTTTCCTGTTCCATTCAATCGAGAATCCACATGCGCTCTTTAATCAGATGTGCTCTGTTATTTTTGTTTCATTATATGTTGTATTATAGGTTTAAACCTATTAAAAGTTTCCTGGAAATCCAAATGCACATCACACAGCCCTCCTATTGTCTGATGAAGAATCTCGACACGAAACATCACCTATTCCTTCGCTCCATAGATGCTGCCTCACCTGCTGAGCTTCTCCAGCATTTAAGTCAACCTCCTTTTTTATTATTCCTGTGGCTCTCTCCAAAATAAAAACACAAATAGATCCTTGTACATGAAGGTAGGCACAAAAATCTGGAGTAACTCAGCGGGACAGGCAGCATCTCTGGAGAGATGGAACAGGTGACGTTTCGGGTCGAGACCCTTCTTCAGAATGAAAGTCACGGGAAAGGGAAATGAGGGATGTGGACGATGATGCAGAGAGATAGAGAGCAATGATTGAAAGATATGCAAAAATGTGTTGATGATAAAGGAAACAGGCCATTGTTAGCTGTTTGTTGGGTGAAAATGAGAAGCTGGTGCAACTTGGGTGGGGGAGGGATTCTAGGTTCTTGGTTTTTGGTTTCTTGGTCCTCCAAAATATTCCAAATGGAATTTAAACTGGAGGTGGTGGAGGGAGGACTTAAGCCAGAAAGGGTTTTTGGGAAGAAAGAGCTGCCTTAAATTTAGTTGCATCTGGTTGGGTAACTATGGCAGGGTGAAGACTATTCCATGCTTTCATTGTGTGGGGGAAGAATGAATTGCTGTACACATTTGTCTTGGTAGCTGGTATCTCAAATTGGATCGAATGCCCTCGTCTGCTCCTAATTGGTTTGGGTTTGGTGTAGGTTTTGTAATCTATGTATGGACAGAGAGAGAATGCAGGGATTACTTGAAGTTAGAGAAATCAATATTCATACCACTGGGCTGTAAGCTGCCCAAACGAAATATGGGCTGCTGGTCCGATTAGCCTCACTCTGATGATGGAGGAGGTCGAGGACAGACAGGTCAGTGTGGGAATGGGAAGGAGGTTTAAAGTGTTTAGCACCCACGACTTTCCTTTCATAATTCCATGTTGACACTGCCTCAGTGAAGTGTTGTTTTCCAAGTGTCCTGTTACCACTTGCTTAACAATAGGCCCTAGTGTTACCCATGACTGAGGTAAGGTCAATTGATCTATATTTCCCTGCTCACTCACTCTATTTTTTTCGTAAATGCATCATTTACGAAAAAAATTCCACAGGGAAGATTAATTGCGAATCTCTAGAAATTGTTTGGATGATTTCCTACTCTATCCATTGTTTTAATCAACCAACAGTTCTATCTCAGCATCAAAATGGTAAACAGTCAGAACTTTGTTTTCCCAAGATGGAAAAATCAAATACTAGAGGCAGAGTTTTAAGGTGAGATGGGTAAAGTTCAGAGGAGGTGTGTGGGGCAACCTTTTTACACAGAGGGGTGGTGAGTGTCTGGACCATATACCTGGGGTCGGTGGTTGAGACAGGTATGACAGTGGGATTTCACTTTAGACTTTTGGGTGGGCACATGGATATGCATGGAATGGAGCAATCTGGATTACATGTAGGTAGATACAAAATAGTTTTGGCATCATGTTCGCCACAGACATTGTGGGCCAAAGGGCCTTTCCTTGTGCTGTACTGATCCATGTTCTGGATGTTCTAATCCGTGAACTGAGATGAGATGAAATTGTAGCTTTTCACTAAGTAAAGGTGACAAGAATTTATGTTCAGAATTTGTTCCAGTTTACTTATCAAGTTTCCGTTACCTTATTAAATGTTTTTATTCCATTGACAAGAGACTGTTCACAGAGCCAAAGAGTAATGTTGCAACAAAACAGACCCTTCAGTCCATTGTGTCCATGCGAAACATGAAGTGACCATCTTAACTAATCTCATTAACCAATACTCAGTCGGTAACTTTCTTCACTTTGGCAATTTCAGTGTGTAGCGGCAGATTTTTATATCCTTCAAGAGATTACTCCCTCTAGCCACTAAATGGACTACATGGTTGAGGAGAATGTCTTTATACGCAAGCAAGCTCACCATCAGAGATCTTCAGAGCTTCTCCACAGATAAGTCTTCAAATACACGGTCTTTTGATGAATAAATTCTTTATTGTTGATGAAAAACAATAAGATACAACCAAACTTCTTCCGACATAAACTATAATCTTCATCGAACTCCAGCATATCGCTTTAAAGGTTAGAAAACTCCTCGTGTCTCCATTAAACTTCACATGGTCAAAGGGTAAGGTCTCCATGCTGGTCCGAAACGAAACTAAAAACTAAGCTTCTGCACAAGAATCTTAGCTCACAACACGCCTTAAAATACGTCCTAAATCCCACCCACAATATAATGGGCTGTCTAAAATTTAAAGACACATGCCATCATTAATGACAAACAAAACAAGCCACATGGCCAGTTCATACCGGCCCCTAATTGTTCCGAGTTTATAACGAGGCAATTATTAATAAACATCAAAAAAGTAGTCATGAAGGCTTAACATATATTAAAGGCAAAAAGTCAGGGAATTGAGCCCCGTGGCTATTCGTCGGGAAATTGAACCCCGGTCCAACGCATGACAGGCGGGGATACTAAACCACTATACTAACGAGGAACGTCACTTTTGCCTTCTAGAAGCAAGCATAACTTGATTATTAATCTTATTAAAATACTGGTTTTAGTTTAAAGTCGTACCGTGCATACCAAACCCTTAAAATCAGGCATGATACCGAGTATATAGTCCAAAAAACCCAGTTCAAAGCTTTGATAGCATGAAACGTCTTCCTCCATATCTGATCAATTCACTATTGTGTTGTAACAACAATGTTGAAGTGTGAAACTTCTTTGAGAAAATAACAGGATTTTTAGCAATAAAGTTCACCATTAGGTTTGGTTTAATTAGGTTTGGATCATTAACAGAAATTTCAAATCCCAGCTCAAACTTTGGCCGTTCTCTGTCTGGCTTATAGAGAGATTTTAGTTCATTGATCCATCTCTTATCGCTTAAGAAACGGTTCACTATCAGTTCTCTGGAAACTTCATTCGCAGAATTTTCTTTTGGGTTAACATATTTCAGTTGTACAACATTAGTAACTCCCAATTAGTTTTCTGTTGGCAGATTGTCTCTGTCCAAATCCAACTCTCTGATTTCTTTGGCTCTATCATCGAGTGGAATGCTTTCACAATTGTCGCTGACCCACTTGGAGAGTGTGAATCCTCCCTTATTGCAAAGGGAAGTCAGATGTTCTACTGGTTGAATTGCCTCCTGCTCAGTAGACATGGATTTTAAGCAATCATCCATGTTGTTGTTATTCATCAAAGAGATTCTTACTTCATGAAATTTAGTATTCTCGCCAAACTTGCGTTTCAAAGTCTGGGTACGTTGCTCTGACATACGACGATTATTCGGCAGATTAACACTTTCTTGTTTGAAAGGTAAGTCCAGACAATAGTGTGCGTCAGTTTTTACTGAGTAGTTCATAATATCCATGAACTTCAACTTTTCATTCGACATCTCTTCAGATTCCTTGCTGGTACTTTCATTGAAGTCATTATGGTATTGCTTCATCACCGGCTTTTCTAATTTATCAGTCGATATTTGATTAACAGCAATGGGAGGATAGTTCCTCTGATTTCCGATTTCATGGTTCCTTTTCAAGGTAACCCATCCAATTCGGGTTTTTGCAACATATGGTTCATCACCTTGGCTCTTTACAATTTGTACAGGTTCCAATGCCTTCAAAACATTTGTTCTGATAAGTAGATCAAGGCTAGAATTTATTTCAGATATCTTGACATCCTTCAGGTAAAGAAAGACTGGATAGACTCGGTTTATACTCTCTAGAATTTAGGAGATTGAGAGGGGATCTTATAGAAACTTACAAAATTCTTAAGGGGTTGGACAGGCTAGATGCAGGAAGATTGTTCCCGATGTTGGGGAAGTCCAGGACAAGGGGTCACAGCTTAAGGATAAGGGGGAAATCCTTTAAGACCGAGATGAGAAGGACTTTTTTCACACAGAGAGTGGTGAGTCTCTGGAACTCTCTGCCACAGAGGGTAGTTGAGGCCAGTTCATTGGCTATATTTAAGAGGGAGTTAGATGTGGCCCTTGTGGCTAAGGGGATCAGAGGGTATGGAGAGAAGGCAGGTACGGGATACTTGGATGATCAGCCATGATCATATTGAATGGCGGTGCAGGCTCGAAGGGCCGAATGGCCTACTCCTGCACCTAATTTCTATGTTTCTATGTTTCTAAAGCCATTGTTTCAAGTCTTCATGTCTTGGTTTATTTTGATGACCAACAGGCATGGTTCCATGTGTAAACACTTCAGATATTGGTATAAAATTATCTTCATCCAGACTGGATATCTCCATACTCGTAATGTAATGACTCCTGCTCTCTTTATCTTTAGTCATCGTACGTAATCAAATCTTAGTCTCTTCTCCTGTGATGTTCAGCCTTCCCGTCAGGTTTTCTGTGCAAAAGGTAGTCGAACTTCCGTGATCCAGAAAAGCACACGTTTGCAACAATGTAGTCGTCTTGCTGTTCCTTACCTATACTGGTAAGATGGAAAAGTTACAAGCTTCAACCCCGTCCCCAATATGAGCAGTTACTTGAGGCGAGGTGATAGCATCACTAGTAGTTGGCTTCTTCTTCTGTTCTGTTTGCTTCGGTTCATCCTCTTCTATTTGCTCTGACAGCTCTCCATCTATTTGTTCCAATTCTTCCTTCTTCCCAATGCTTTGGTAGCTCTTCTTCAGTGTGAAGTGCTTCAGCATGATATTGCTTGCACTTATAACAAATTATAGGACTCTTACAGTCTCTCACCATGTCCTTTTTTCAAACATACAAAACAGATTCCCTTCTCTTTCAAGAAATCCATCTTATCTTCATATTCTTTCATCTTGAATCTTCGACACCATCTTAAGGTGTGACCAACTTCATCACATAACAAACAAAATACTATTTGCTCGCTAGTCGATACATTTCCTTTCATTCCATCTGTCTTTTCTCCAGGTATGGTTGTGATAGCAAAACTACTTCTCATGGGTTCTGATATTTCTTCGGTTTTAGTAAAGGTAGAACCTTTGTTAGTTGCAATCGGTTTGTAATCTTCAATTGTCCCGTAGTGTGGCTCTAACATGTACCGTAATTCCTTGACCAAGAATTCCACCAGGTCTGGTAGCCTGGCTTCTTGCTTCCTCTTATCCATTATTCCCGCCTGCTTCGTATCTCCACCTTTCTCTCAGTCTTCTGGGCAACTTGCTAATGATGATTCTAGTATTACTAGCAAGATTGATTTCTTCCATGTGGCCGAGATTTCTCATCGAGCTGCAACAACCGCTCAGAAATATTACATAATCACCAATGCCTCTCCATCTTCCGGCTTGATTCCTTTTCAAGCATGGGCCTTCTCCATGTATGCGTTAGCAATCCTCTGTTCATTACCAAAACGTTTAAGTAATCTTCTCGCCTTTTTATAGCCATGGCTGTCTGGCGCATATTGACAACTTTCGACAAGTATCTGAACACTTCCACTTGTGTACCTCACCAGAAATCGTAAGCGCTCCTTTTCATCTGTAACTTTAGTTTCTAATACTTCTTCTAATTCCCTTACAAAAGCTTCATACCGCAAAGGGTCTCCATCAGTGGTGAATCTGTGGAATTCTCTGCCACAGAAGGTAGTTGAGGCCAGTTCGTTGGCCATATTTAAGAGGGAGTTGGATGTGGCCCTTGTGGCTGAGGGGATCGGGGATATGGAGAGAAGGCAGGTACAGGATACTGAGTTGGATGATCAGCCATGATCATATTGAATGGCGGTGCAGGCTCGAAGGGCCGAATGGCCTGCTCCTGCACCTAATTTCTATGTTTCTATGTTTCTATCATACGTAGGAATGTCTGCAGGTGGTAGAATGAGAGAGGTATTTTGTCGAGCTATGATCTGGTTGAATTCAGTTTGCATTTTCACCAATGCCAATAATCCATTCTGATAACCTTGGCTTGGCTCCACCTGTTGATAAACAGGCATCAGGAAAGTGTATTCCGATCTTTGTTTGTCCCAGGCTTCTCCAATGCCCCCATAAGTACTTTGCTTCGACCTAACACCCATTTGCTGAGATGAAGTTTCACCCATCTTCCTCTGTTCCAATGGGTTTTCAAAGCCATGAAATCCGGTGGAACCTCGATTGTGGAATTGATCCAACTGCTGACTCACTTGGAGCAGTTTTTTCTCTTGGTCCAGAGCTCATCACCTTCGATGATCTAGAGCTGCATCTTGAACCCTCACTTTCCAGTAGCTCCTTCTTTGCTTTGGCTCCCGCCATCTTTGTGTCTAGTTTCAGTTGTTCCTTTCATCGCCTCAGCTCTTCTTCTTCTCTGCAGTTCCGTTGTCTCATTTCTTCTTCTTCCCGCTCAATCTCATGTTTCATCCTCGAGGCATCCGCTTCTATTGAGAGAGCAGCTAGATCAGCTTTAACTCCCAATCGAGCAGAAGCCCTTGATACTGAACTGGCTGTAGAACCAGATTTATGTCCTGAACCTCGTGGAGATACTTTCGAGATATTATCTCGTCATGTAATTTCATCTTCCATTCTGGCACCTTGTTGCATCACACTTCCAGCTACTAAGCTCATAAGTTGTGGTATAATTTCAGATAACCACTCCTCTGCCTCCTTCATGAAACCATTGAATATCTTCACCCTGTCTCCCTCCCACTGGGTGTGTCTTATGCGTTCTTCCCGAGACGGCTGTGAACACAGCAGTACATCTTGTTTTTTCCAACCTCCTGGCAGAGTTTCAATAGTTGGCTCATATTCGATTTCACCTTGATCACGTTCTGCTCTGATTCCATTAATTTCTTATGTTTCTCAATTAATCTGGTAACCTGTTTCCATAATTTGTTTCTCTCCTTCTCGGTTTCTTTCAAATAGGCAGCTTGTGAATTATCTTGTTTCTTCTTGATACATGAGTTTTCTGTAGCTCTCAATCCACTTGTTAACTTCTTCCCATATCTAGTTTTACTCTTTGTTAGTAGACAGATAGGCAGGTTGTCCTCAACTAAGCTTGACCGCCACCTTATGGTTCCTCAGGCATTGTTCTTTCTTCATCTTCTGGCTCCATGATTTTAAAGAGGTCTTGGCAGATTGCCACGTTTTCTAATTAAACAAACAGAGTGTTCTCTGAATTCTGCTCCAACTGTGTGTAAACATCGAGTGGCTATTTTGAAAACAATTTCCTCAGCACAATAGCATACTGAGATTGGTGCCAACATCTCTCCAACATCCATGGGCTTGATGATGATAATTCGAAAGGAATGCGTGTTATCAAAAGTTCAAAACAATCTCCAAGGTCAGTCTCCTTTCTCCAGACAGATTAGGAAAAAAAACACTTCTTGGCTCTTCCACAGAAGCCGTTTAAATTTAAAGCTTGCAGCCTCAAAATTCAAAGAATAATAGTCGATTTCTACTCACAATTTGTGTGATGGTGTCTTTATATAAGTCTCAATGCTGTTGATAGACCTCAAGGCCTTCTCTGGCCGAGATCTATTTTCTTCAGTTACTCGGCTGGAACTGGAATTCTGGCCAAAACCTCTCTGAGATCTTAGCCAAATCTTCTGTTCCACTCTCTGGGATTGGCATTCACTGCCTGCTGGAGGTTTCCTTTGACTTAATGTAGCGACAGATTTTTATATCATTCAAGAGATTACTCCCTCTAGCCGCTAAATGGACTACATGATTATGGGGAATGGTTAAGAGGAAGCTCACTGTCAGAGACCTTCAGAGCTTCTTCACAGATAGGTCTTCAAAAACACAGTCTTTTAATGAATAAATTCTTTATTGTTGATGAAAAACAATAAGATACATCCAAACTTCTGACTTATTACTATAATCTTCATCGAACTGCAGCTTATTCCATTAAATGTTAGAAAACTCCTCGTGTCTGTTACACTTCGCATTGTCAAAGGGTAAACCTTCTCCATGCTGGTCCCAAACTAAACTAAAAACTAAGCTTCTGCGCAAGAAACTTAGCTCAAAACACACCCAAAAATACGTCATAAATCCCACCCACAATATAATGGGCAGTTTAAAATTTAAAGACACATGCCATTATTAATGAAACACAAAACAAGCCAAATGGCCACTACAGTGCTCACCTACTGTACATACTTTTTATGTGTTATGAGCGTTCTGACCTCTGCTCTCCACAAAGGCACTGAATTCCAGATTCCATCCACTCCCTATGTTAAAAAAAAAATGTTTCCTTCTATCCTCTAGAAACACTTTACCCCTTACTCTAAAGCTTTGCCCTCTATTTTTATAAATGTCTGTTGGGTATAATGTAGGACTGATCATGTAGATTGAGGAAAATGTAAAAATCTGCTGAGATAATCAGAGATTTGCAGCGAACTCTTCACTCAAAATAATACTATTTGATGAGGAAATGAACAATCAAGCCAACCTTCGGCTAATCTTTGACTTTCACCTGACTGTTAAAGCCTGAATACACAAGGAGACACGATAGAGATGCCGGTTAGAAACAAAAGTAAACACAAATTGCTGGAGTAATTGAGTGAGTCGGGCAGCTTCTCTGATGATATGGATAGGCAACATTTTGTCTCATTTTGTGTCTGAAGAAGGGTCTCGTGAAATCCCCTATCCATGTCCTCAGCTATGCCGCCAGAGCTGCTGAGTTCCTCCAGCATTTTGTGTTCTCCAGAACATTTATTTTCCATCAACAAAGTGCACCAAACAATTTGGCAAGGACTCTTCAAATGTTTCGCAGATTATTAACATTAATCTCAAAGGTCAATGCCGGAAGACGATTACAAATGCCAACACCTCCCAGTTTCCCCCACAAGTCACACATTGTTGTGATTTGGAAAGTAATATCACTGTGCCTTAATTGTCACCAGGTCAAAGTCATGAAGCCCAAACCAAACAGCATTTGGCATTAACAAACTGAACATATTGCAGCAGGTCAGGAATACAGATATCAACTATACTCTCAAGGGCAATTACGGATCGCAGCATAAATTAGGCTTATGTATAATGCCTCCATATAATCAATGAATTAAATTCCCTAGACAGATCTAGACCTGAGATATATGCATTATATTGTGATTGTATTGACAGTGTGTTCCAATTCTGAATGGAATATAAATGAAACCTAATGGAGAGACCAATGGAAAATGAATTTCAAGGGAGTGTGCAGTTTTGTTGCAGCATTAATATTGTTGGGTAAAGCGCAGATGCTGAGATCTTCCCCAACGTTCAATATCTTCTTTGAATAATTTACACAGCGGGTCAGAGGGTCACTGGTGCAGCAATCCATATCAGTTGGTATTTTCTCCTCGACTTCTTCCATCCATTAATTAGAATTCTCTCAGTTGTGCTTCTGAGTCTTTGCTTTTTGGGCAACAGTACAAAATCTGTTGCAGGTCTGTGCTCAATTTCAAGCTATTCCCTAATGAGAATTGTCCTGAAGTTACTGAGCCGAGTTGGGTCGCTATAATGCTTTTCCTCTACCTGATTAACATTTGCGTGTAGCGAGAAAACCAAGATTTACTTTGAGGAACATGTTCTGCTGGGAGTTCAGGCTAATGGTATTTACATACGAGAAAGTAGACACAGAGGCTTGGCAATGAAGGGAAGTACTGTGCCAAACATGAACTGTAACGTATGCGACAATTAAGTCCTAATATTAAGTGGCGGAGTTTGTCACAAATCCACATTGTCTACAGTTGGGCAGACAAGGATATAAAGGGGAGCAGTGAGGTGATGTATTGACGACCTTCATCAAGAAAGAAACGTTTAATTACAGAAGGGGCTCCCAGACACCAGAAATGTCATCACATTGTTCCTCATGACCTACAGATTACTGAAGGGTCTTTCCTCGAATTACTGTGCGGATTGCATCTATCAGAATGATCTTGTAGGGTGCAGCACCAGGTACTAAGCATGGCCTATTTAAACGTTGCTAAAGATTTTGATTCGAGCAATTAGGAGGGATTATGGAAAGCTCTGCTTAAATTTGGCATTTGCTCTCTCCAAAATGGCACGCAGCCATGATATTGGTCAGGGGTTAAAGAGAGCAAATCTTAGTGAAGCCACATCATTGATATACAAACAGCAATAGGAATTGATCCCTGACAGATGCCACCAAACAGAGACCTCCAGAAAGAAAAATAAGTTTCCAACATCGCCCTCTGCTTCCTTCCATGAATCTAATTTTCGATCCGATCGGTTAGCTCTCCATGGATTTGGCGCAATCTAACTTTACATAGCAACCTACTGTAAGGAATCTTATCAAATGCCTAGCTGAACACACACAGACAATGTCCAAGGCTTTCCCATTAATGTTTACCTCTTCAAAAAGCTCAATCAGATTTGTGACACAATCTCCCACATACAAAAGTGTGCGATCTATCCTTTACCAGCCCCTGTCTATCCGAATGCTTATATTTATATATCTATCTATATATATATATATATAGGACACATGGTAAAAACAGAGGAGAAATACTCATTGAGGATTTTGTCAATCTTCTGAGGCTCCAGACAGAGATGAACACTTTAGTTTTTGAAGGGCCTTATTCTCGCTTAGTCACCTTCTTTTCCTTAATGTCCATAAAACCTCTTTAGATTTCCTTTCATACCATCAGACAGAGCAATCTCCTGCCCCCTTTTTATCCTCCTCATTTCCTCCTCTTTAGGAATGCCCCTCAGCTTTGAAATACACTCGATCCTAGCTGCCTTTTTTACCCTGTCCTATGTCTCCTTTTTGTTGACCAGAGCTTCAATTTATTTTGTCATCCAAGCTTCCCAATGTCCACCTGCCTTGCCCTCCACTCGAACAGGAACCTGCATGCCCTGAACTCTTGTCATCACACTTTTAATAGCATCCCACTTACCGAACGTTCCATTGCCTGCAAACAACCTACTCCAATGAAAGATTGACACAAACTCGGCAGGTCAGGCAGCATCTCTAATTAAAATGAACAGGTGATGTTTCAGGTTAGGACCGTTATTCAGAGTGATGACTCCCTTCGAGCCAGTACCGTCATTCATTGTGATCATGGCTGACCGTCCCCAATCAATAACCCGTGCCTGCCTTCTCCCCATATCCCTTGATTCCACTAGCCCCTAGAGCTCTATCTAACTCTCTCTTAAATCCATCCAGTGATTTGGCCTCCACTGCCCTCTGTGGTAGGGAATTCCATAAATTCACAACTCTCTGGGAGAATACATTTTTTCTCACCTCAGTCCTAAATGGCCTCCCCTTTATTCTAAGACTGTGGCCCCTGGTTCTGGACTAGCCCAACATTGGAAAAATGTTTCCTGCATCTAGCCTGTCCAGTCCTTTTATAATTTTAAATGTACATCCAATGACAACCTTTGCTTGCATGCTATCCAGTCAAATCATACTATATGTGAATACAACAAGCAGTGCAAAGAGAAAGTACCAGTGTGAAGAATATTGTGTGAGAGCGTTACAGCTACAGAAACAGTGCAGATAAAAATGTGCAACTGTGTCATCATGAAGTAGGTTGGGAGTTTGGGACTACATCTGTAGGTTATGTGAGGACTGTTCAGTACTCTGATAACAGCTGGGAGGAAGCTGCACGGGGTTCTGGTGGTACGTGCTTTCAAGCCTTTGTATCTTCTTCCGCATGGGAGTGGGGTGAAGAGAGATTGACCGGGGTGCAAATGGTCCTTAATTTCCCAAGTCAGCATGAAGTTTTAATGGAGTCGACGGGAGGAGAGGGGGAGGCTGCTTTGTGCGATCGACTGGACTGCATCCACAACTCTCTACAATTTCTTGTGGTTTTGGGTAGAGCTGTTGCCAAACTATACTGCGATACATCTCAATAACATATTGATTATGGTGTATCTTCAGATGTTATCTCTCTATTCTATGTTCCATATTGGCAAAAATCATTGGAGACATGCCAAACCTCCTTTATCTTCTGCAAAGGTAGAGGCACTGCTCCGCTTTAGTTTTAATATGATTGGCTCAGATAAATCATTCATGATATTTACGTCTGGGAACTTGAAGCTCTAAACCATCACCTTTGATGGTGACTGGAGCAAATACAACACCTCGTTTTCTAAAGTCAATAACTAGCTCACTTGGATTATGGACATTGAGGAATCACCTGCCCCAGAGGGTTGTGGAAGCATGATCAATGATCTTTGAAGAGGATCAAGATCAATGAAGAGGATCAAGATCAATAAAGTGAAGGCTATTGGGAATAAGCACAGACAAGGTAAAGATGCTTGGGCTAGTTTAGCCGCGATCATATTGAATGGTGGGCAGACATGAGGGGTCAAATGGCTAATTCCTGCTCCTCTTTTGTTTATGTCTCCCATATCCTTACAATGGCCTACAGAATAACACTTTACCTTCAGCTGGAGAAACTAACAAGCCAGACTTTGAAGCAGATCTGGAAAGATGTTGCGTGAACCTATTGACCAAAGTTCCCAACAAATTGATATTTTACCAATTAATGTCGCTGCAACCTGAACTGGGCAATAAAATGACAATGCTGCCCGGCGATCATAAGTTTCTGATTTTTTCCATCAAGACAGCATTCTTCTTCCTAAAACAATCCAAACAATTCCCTTCTCTGCTCGGTCTTTCATCTTTCCTGCACACTGCAGGATACTGCACTGACTCTATCATTCTAACCACAAACTGACTGCTACTGTACAGAGTAGAAACAGCACTTTGCCTGCACCAGAGAGGAATCACTGCTAATCACCGCCTTCTGCCTTCACAAGGGAGCTGCTTTCCTGCAGATACCTCCTACCTGTCCAAAATACCACCTGCGCAAGGGACTTGAAAGTTTACCTGGGAGATTGTGGAGAAGTCTGCTAGCATCTTGAGCAGTCAGCCTCAAGGCAGAATGGTTTGTTTTAATTAATTTATGATACAGAATTTTAAAAGTTGTTCTACTAGATGTTTTCATGAATAAATGTGGGTATGCTGTATAAGAATAAGTTCTTAATTCTGGTGATTTTTGATAGTTTGTACCATATGGGACTGGATCCATTTTTTGGTTCCCACAGATGAATTGGACGAGCACTAGGTATATAATGCCATACAAGTAATGAGTTTGCAAAAAAAAGAGGAGGAAATACAGTCCGGTGAATTGAATAGTGGATAGGCAACAGGGAACTTGCTTTCACAACCCATACTGACTGTCTTCAATCATGCAGAAACTTTCCCAGATAAAAGGTTAGTTTTGTCCCACATCACAATTTTCAAATTTGATTTAATTTTGATATTCAGATGATTATTATTTGTCCTCTTTTCTAACAAGCACAATTTTCCAATATATGAAAAAATTACTCACTGCATAGTTGCCAAGTCCGAGATATTAATTTTGTCGAGGGTTAACATTTTCAGTTAAGGAAGGAAGAATAGAAAAACACATTGCAAATATCTGCAGACCATAATTTATGAGGATGTTGCCAGGACTAGAGGGTGTGAGCTATAGAGAGAGGCTGGGAGTGCAGGAGGATGAGGGGTGATCTTATAGAGGTGTATAAAATCATGAGCAGAATAGATCAGGTAGATGCACAGTCTCTTGCCCAGAGTAGGGAGTCGAGGACCAGAGGACATAGGTTCAAGGTGAAGGGGAAAAGATTTATTAGGAATCCGAGGGGTAACTTATTCACACAAAGTGTGGTGGGTGTATGGAACAAGCTGCCAGAGAAGGTAGTTGAGACTGGGACTATCCCATTGTTTAAGAAACAGTTAGATAGGACAGGTTTGGACGGATTTGGACCACTGCAGGCAAGTGGGACTAGTGTAGCTGGACATCGTTGGCCGGTGTGGGCAAGTTGGGCCGAAGGACCTGTTTCCACACAGCATCACTCTGTGACTCTGTGACTATAGGGAAAATGAAGATCCATCACCAAAAGTACTCCAATCTTGATCAAGTGGGAGCAGCTGTTTTGCTTCTATTTATATACATCATGCCACATAGAAGTCAACTATTTTTCTAACTTCTTATCATGTACAAGATCAGTATAGTGTGTAGGTGGGATATCAATCAGCACGTGAATTGACATGGCCTCTGAGACATTGTAATTTATTCAAATAAAATAATACATTTATTTCCAGGTATAATCTTAAGCATTACCTATGTGGCACTACCTTATAAATAGCAATAAAAGATTCCCAGGGCCAGATTAAATCTCAGCCAGGCAGAAATATCAAGTGGACTGTGAAATGCCATATAAGACATACTATATTTTTAAGCCTTTGGCAACATTCTCCACTAGAAGCTGTTGATTAAAATTGGTGATAAGGAATCAAGGTGAAATCCTGTGAGCAAGTGTGAAACAGACTGAAAACCAAGTTGATGAAAATACGTGAGGTGCAGTTGTTTATCCTTGGACTGTTGAGAATGTTGCTACTGCAACCCCACTTCCACCATTTGTCTTCCACCCTCTACTTCCTGCTACATCGATGATGAATTCAACATTTCAATTCAAGCTTGCTTCAATTTACCGGGAGAAAGAAACATAGAAACATAGAAAATTGGTGCAAGAGGAGGCCATTCGGCCCGTCAAGCTAGCACCGCCATTCAGTGTGATCATGGCTGATCGTCCCCAATCAATAACCCGTGCCTGCCTTCTCCCCATATCCCTTGATTCCACCAGCCCCTAGAGCTCTATCCAACTCTCTCTTAAATCCATCCAGTGACTTGGCCTCCACTGCCCTCTGTGGCAGGGAATTCCACAAATTCACAACTCTCTAGGTGAAAACTTTTTTTCTTACCTCAGTCTTAAATGGCTTCCCCTTTATTCTAAGACTATGGCCCCTGGTTCTGGACTCGCCCAACATTGGGGACATTTTTCTTGCATCTAGCTTGTCCAGTCCTTTTATAATTTTATATGCTTCTATAAGATCCTCCCTTATCCTTCTAAACTCCAGTGAATACAAGCCTAGTCTTTTCAATCTTTCCTCATATGACAGCCCCGCCATCCCAGGGATCAATCGCGTGAACCTACGCTGCACTGCCTCAATCACAAGGATGTCCTTCCTCAAATTCGGAGACCAAAACTGGACACAATACTCCAGATGTGGTCTCACCAGAGGCCTATACAACTGCAGAAGAACCTCTTTACTCCAATACTGAAATCCTCTTGTTATGAAGGCCAACATTCCATTAGCTTTCTTCACTGCCTGCTGTACCCGCACGCCAACTTTCAGTGACCGGTGTACAAGGACGCCCAGGTCTCGCTTTACCTCCCCCTTACCTAACCTAACCCCATTGAGATAATAATCTCAATGAAGGGGAAATAAATCCAAAAATTGAACATAAAGCTTCAAAATGAACTGAATTGAAACTGTAAGTTGTGACAACAAAAAAGAACAAAAACAAACGTGTATTGTCCTCTGCACGAGAGGATATTGTGTGTTTCTCTGTGAATTGAGTCACAATAACTGGGAGTGGGACGATGCTGATGGGAGATTGCAGGATAACAAACAAATCAATTAAAATGTGAATTGTTAAACAAATATGACAGTGCACATCACAATTAACATCCACAATCAGAACATAACTTGAGTTTATGAAAAAACGGAAACAGACCCTTCAATCCACTGAGTCCGCACTGACCAGCGACTGCCCTACACACACTAGGGACAAATTACACTTATACTAAACCACTTAACCTAGAAACCTGTACTTCTTTGGAGTGTGGGAGGAAACTGAAGATCTCGGAGAAAACCCACGCGGTCATGGGGAGAACGTAAATCTCCGCACAGACAAGCACCCGTAGTTGGGATTCGAACCCAGGTTTCTGGAGTTGTAAACGCTGTAAGGCAGCAACTCTACCGCTGCGCCACCGCGCCATCCTTAATTGAAGATCATACTTTTATTTTCACCGGTGAATCATATTAAGAGACCCTGAAGTGACCAATGTCGAACAGGACATTGGTGAAAAATTGACTCCCAAGAGTGAAGTGAAAATGAAACCAACGGACAAACAAAGGTTACTCACATTTAAAAGGAATCAATCGAGAATTGAGTGTTTAGAAAAAGAATTGAAGACCTTTTAAGTCCTGTCACGAATTCAAAGCAAAAATAGAAATGTATCAAAGTGCAGAATGCAAATTTTGAATTTTATGCTGTTTTTTTTCAGCATTAAAATACTCAGGGAATAGAATCTTGGCTAGAGCAGCTTGATGCTGTGATATGGAAGCATTTTATTCTTGTAGATTTATGTTAACCTTTCTCCACACATCAAATCTGGTTTTATGTTGCCCTGACGTGTGCAGATGAAAGATTTGCCTCCATCATGGTGCAATATTACCATGACCATCGATGGAAAAGTGGAAGCGCTTCATGTTCAGAATCAGAAAAAGCATAAAATCACAAGGACATTTTCTGTAGAATGAACATAGGACCCTTTCAATATGATTTTAAATGGAACTTTTTCCACTTTTTTCACAGCAGCTAGGGTATCTGATCTGAAAAGTATGCATTTGTCGCTTCTAAATTAATAAATCTCCCCCGCAGCCCATGAGTGATTGGGAATATGCTCCACCTGGCGTTACGTTGTGACTTTGTCAGATGAAATACTATTATGTGAATTATTTTGTCTTTTGCACCTTTACGATGCTGAATACACGTATCAGGACTTGGCTCCAATATTGATCGAGGGCAGATCATGGAGAACAGATGAAATCAGAGTACTGTTGCACTGAGGTACATTGAAATTATCTTCTGACCTTGCAGCTTGATCATACATTCCTCACATTACTGAAGCTTGCCAATGAAATTTCATCTCCCCTGACAGACAATGCTCCCCGTGCTGCAATCAAAAATTGCCCTCTAGGGCAGTGGTTGCGATGGTATTTCTAGAGCTCTGTTACGCACATGATAGTGATGCAGTCCATCATAAGTATGAAAAATGCAGGCGCCATTTTCAATTCTGCTTTTCTAATTCGATTACAGTACATCATAGAACCTCGTAACTGCAAAGTGTTCTTTCATTCTTTGAAAAAAATATTTTAATTTACTTTTGGGAGGTGATGGGCTCAGGGTGGAATGAGGGAGGTAGCAGGGACTATGGAAATTTTCATTCATGTTTTGAGCAGCCAAAACGAGTATGACTGTCCTCTCATGGAGGACGCCTGTGTGTGACTTTGTTTAACGTGGGGAGACTGGTGCACAGACAGCCACCCCACGGTCCTTGACAGATCTGGGTCAGGATCCAGTGGCATGGAGTCTAAGACGACCGGAGACCCTTTTCTGCTGCAGCCTTCATCCGCCTTCCCAGCCGTAGTGACGCTCCACTAAGGTCAGCCATCGTCCTCTGCCTGTTCCACCGTTGAGGTCTTGGTTGGATTGCTCTTTGTCAGAGACCTTACCGAACATGGGTGGCCCTACCAGGAGCACAGCTCCAGACAGCATCGCTCTCAGGATCTCAGACCACACAAGCTTCTCCACCACGACAAGGTGACAAAGGTGACATAGTGTTTTTTTTTCAAATCATGATGCACACTTTATTGCACTTTATTCCAGCCCGTTTCTTTTCCATCCCTTGCCTTGTCACAGAAAGTTTATTGCATATATTTATCAGATCTAAAGTCAATTACGTGTTTGCATTTTCTCCTCCTCTTCACTTACTTTAAAATTTTAGCTTTACAATCGCTCTGTTGTTTATATTCCACCGAACATGAAATTCTATTCACTCGTTAACTTGTCTTTACTCGTATCTAATCCTTTCCTGCAGCCCCAGCATCTGGATGTTTACTGCTCTTTCATGTCCATCTCTCCATATCTCTAAACAGATTCAATGCCCAAACTCCCATCCATAATACTCTGGCTCAAGCAATCTATTGCATTAAGGTCCTGTCCCATTTTCCCGAGTTACTCACAAACTCGCCCGAGTTTTCCCCTTGATTCGAACTCGGGGAATGTCGGTAGCGAGCTCGTAGGAGGCCGTAGGAGTCCATAGATGTTTCGTAGCAGCTCGTAATGCCAGCCGTAGGAACTCGGGACATCACGTAAGTCGGGACGTTTTTTCAACATGTTGAAAAATGTCCACGAGTTAAAAAATAGCCCCGAGTGCATATGAACGACTATTACCGTAATTCTAATCAAGGGGAAAACTCGGGAGAGTTTGTGAGTTACTCGGGAAAGTGGGACAGGGCCTTAAGCCACCTAGGCTCCATGGTGTAGCCTGATCTCACAATGCTCTCTGGTTGTATTTTCTCCTTCAAGATTCACCTTGAATTACAGCCACCATGGACATGTTTTTGATCATCTCTCGACTTTGATAGCTTTCCTTTCATAATTATTTCCCCAGAAGCAATCCCTTGGAAATATGAACTTCAATAACAAGTTGTTTGAAATGAGAAGGGGAGAGATACTTGTCTGAGATGCTGGAAAGTCATTGAATTGTTTGGTTTCAAAAATGGTCCCATGTTTGGCAAACATTTCAATAAAACAATATGCAGTAAGGCCAAACTGTAACACATGAGAATATGCCATAAAAATGTTTTTATGCACCAACATTTTCAAAAGCAGCAGCACCGTCACAGAGATGCAACAACTTACGACACCATATATGGTACACCTTTCAAAGAAATAGCATTTTCAATCTGCGATAAAGTCAAATCCAGGCATTGATCCAAGATTAAAAACTGCATCAGGCAAACTACTTTCCATAAACAGAGACAGGATAAGTGACCACTAAGTGATAGGAGCAGAATTAGGCTATTCGACCCATCAAATCGACCACCATTCAATCCTGGCTGATTTATCTTTCCCTCCTAACGCATTCCCATAAACCTTGACACCCGTACTAATCAAGAATTGATCTATTTCTGCCTTAAAAAATAACCATTGATCTGGCCTCCACAGCCTTCTGTGGCAAAGAATTCCACTGATTCACTACCATCTGAGTGAAGAGATTCCTCTTCATCTCATTCCTGTCAGAACATCCTTTAATTCTGAGACTATGACCTCTGGTCCTAGACTCTCCCACTAGTGGAAACATCCTCTCCACATTCACTCTATCCAGGCCTTCAGTCATGAGGTTCCTTAAAATGTTTAATTCTTAACTTTGCATCTTTTATCATCTCAAAGAAAATATTATAAAACCTCTCATCCTTTTTATTTAGGTCTTATCAATTTGCAATTAATTTTATATAGACCATTTCATTAAGAATAAACTCCAATCTTCCAGCACATACAAAGAATTTATGGATCGGTCTGTCGTAAAGGTTGAGACCATCTGTTTGGTTGCTTCTGCCACATTCTCCCTTCAGTGGGCCAAACTGCATCAGGTCTTAACTGATCTGGCTCCAAAGTTGAACCTTTCTCCAACTTATATCATAACTTTGGCAAACTCATATGTCCACAATGCCCATTTCCTTTCCCCTCAACATTATTTTAATGAAACTGTCAATTATGAGTTGGTGACATTTATGGCTCTTTACTATTAAAAGCCATTTTTTCCTGGACGTTATATCCTTTCTGCTGACTCTGTCAACTGTCTGAACCAGAGCACATTTAATCCGGTGGAGTAATTCATATCATGACTAAAATCACCTGCCTCTCCTTCCAAAGCATTTGACTTTGTTCCTGCCACTGTGCCTCTTCTGTTGAAACACTTATCCATGCCTTTCACATACTCACACTTGGAAATTGCACATTCTTGACTCGTCTTCAAGGTCCCGATATATGTTAATGTGAAGTCATCGAAATTCTGCTGCCTATTCCAAAGGCGCAATGTTCCATTTGTCTAGTACTATTCTGTCCAATGACCTACATTAGCTTCAGGTCCAGCATCATATAATTTTTAGCATACTGACCCTTGGCCTTGGACTCCACCAACCCTAGAAGTAATAGTTTTCTGAAATTATCCAGCAAAGGTCTCATGGTCACTCCCGAATGTAATCATGACCTGACTCGTAGCCATGCATTTAGCTACAGTGGCTCCGTATCCCTCCCCCTAAATCTGTCTGCCCATTTCATACTCTGGTCTTTTACATCTACTGTATATTATCGTCTTATACGGCAATATGTCAAATGTTGTTGAATATTGTTACACCAAAGATGCAATTTACATTCAGGTTGATCATAGTGGTATCACTGCAAGTATAAAAGCCAAGGGTGCATTCAGGAGGATGTGGGTTGAAGGGATTTTTATAGGTTTCATTGTATTCAAAACTTAGTCAAATCGACACATTTTGTCAAACTTATTTAGTGCAAGTTCACTGTTATCTGGTATAAACTGATTCTATCCTGTGATTCACAGAAGGTCAAATATATTTCAGAGGACAACATATGTAGATAACTGTCAGAAGATGCAACTTGATTACAAAAGACGTTTTTGTTTTGGAAATATTGTTCACTTACCATATTGATGGGGGCTCTGATCCCTCAATTTCCAAGTAATCATACTTTTCTTCAAGCTGGAAATCTGTGAAAATTAGTGAGATGGTATCCCCAAGTTCAGCCGCGATTGTCCAGGTGCAGTCTGCATTATTGTAATATTCGCCAGGGAAATTCGGACTGGAAATAATGCCGCTGGATCCTTGCAGAGTTCCCCCACAGCCGTCTTCAGCTGGAGAGGAAAATAAAGTCATTTGTTAGCTGAGAGCACCGACATGTAATAGTGCCTTTACACAAGTACATTCCAGCTGTTTATAGATGCATAATGTTAATGCAATAAAAGTATGGATAGGGTGCTCCATCTATCAATATTTATAGGTGATCAGGGAAAAGAACTAAGACTAACCCAAAGAGAAAGAAAGAATTGGAGAAATTTAGGAAGGGAATGTCAGGGCTCGGACTGAGCAGATTTACTTGCCAGTGTTTAGGTCAAGGCTAAGGAGCGATTTGTCCAGAATGACCATTTTTAGAGCCAAGGTTCAGGTTTAATGAATTGTTGCGTACATTGGAAATCTGATTTTTTTTTAAAGTGCTGGAAACAGGACAGGCCGCATCTGCGGAAAGCAGAACAGAGTTAGTATGTCAAGTCTAAAGCCCTTGATCAGAACATTTCCCATGATGTGTAGGAAGGAACTGCAGATTCTGGTTTAAACCAAAGTTAGACCCAAAATGCTGGAGTAACTCGGCAGGACAGGCAGCATCTCTGGGTGATGTTTTGGGTCGAGACCCTTCTTCAGACTCTATCACAATAGAGACTCCCTGATTTTCAGTCTGAAGAAGGGTCTCAACCCAAAACGTCACCCATTCCTTCTATCCGGAGATGCGGCCTGTCCCGCTGAGTTACACTAGCATTATGTGTCTATCTTCATTTCCAATGATTGATTCTCAGACTTGAAATAATAACTCTTTCCATAGATGTTGCTTGACCCATTGGGTGTTGAGCGCACTTTGTATACCATGCCTAACTTTGTGCAGAAATCTAACTAGTAGAATCTGCTTGAGCACATGGCATTGTACACACTGGGAGCTTTTGGAATTCATGTCAACAACAGAAAACACCAAAGGTTTGCTGTATCTTTGCTGTATGCTGCAGCAAAATAAACGTCACTGTAAGAGGTTGATGAACCTGTAAGTAGTTCTGTTTCTCTGGAAGTAAATGATCCCTCCTGTTAGCGAAAGCATGCATAAGCATATAAATATAAGGGGCATTTAACATCATAGAACAGTACAACATTGGAACAGGCCTGTCGACCAACAATGTCTGTGCTGAACATGTTTCCAAGGTAAACTTATCTCATCTACCCATACATGATCCATTCCCCTCCATTCCCTGCAAATCCATTGCTGTTCTGAAAGTGTCTAAATCACCACTATTGTATCTGCCTCCACCAGCTAGAGTACTGATCATAAAAGCACCACCACAGGGATTAATCATCATCATATCTGATTGGGGTCGTCTCCAGCCCATGCTCTAAACCTTTGGAAGGAGTTAACTTTGCATGGGGGTCTCATCTCCATGTGGACCCTGTATGACTTTCACTCCATGGACCATTCTCAGATGCGGAATAGTACCTATTGCATTCAAATATATGAAACTAATCACAATTTTGCCGGATTCTTAATTGAATATTGTTTATTGCTGTCACCCAGTTTTCAACAACTAATTGCATTTGACAATGTATTTAATTAGCAAATGAAATATAATTTGAATTATAATGAAATATCACTTCTCAGAAATAGATGGATATCCAGTTTATCGGAGGCAAAATGAAATACATTCATGAAGTAAATGTTCCCAATGTTGGGCGAGTCCAGAACCAGGGGCCACAGTCTTAGAATAAAGGGGAGGTCATTTAAGCTGAGGTGAGAAAAAACATTTTTACCCAGAGAGTTGTGAATTTATGGAATCCCCTGCCACAGAGGGCAGTGGAGGCCAAATCACTGGATGGATTTAAGAGAGAGTTGGATAGAGCTCTAGGGGCTAGTGGAGTCAAGGGATATGGGGAGAAGGCAGGCACGGGTTATTGATTGGGGTCGATCAGCCATGATCACATTGAATGGCGGTGCTGGCTCGAAGGGCTGAATGGCCTCCTCCTGCACCTTTTTTCTATGTTTCTATGTTTCTAAATAGACGACCAAGGCGGTAATTGTTGTTTGCTGAACTGCAGGAGAAATATGTAAAATTGGGTTATACGTGCTTTTTCTCCCAAAGAAGCACAATCTGACCTTCAGTAAAAAGGATGATCTTCTATTACTGCCAAGCCTCTGATAGAATCACAAAAATAATGAGCTATAAACAAAATTCTTCTTCCCCAGTAGAACCAATAATAAATCTTTATTATAAAAACTCTGAATGGATCACCACACCAGAGAATAAAATAAACGTGTTCCTCAGGGTCAATGCTTTAGTTCTCATCAATTGGTGTCACTTCCGTTATAAATCACCAAGAGATGGGTTCCATAATAGAATTTTATATTTTCTTTAATATATGTTATACAACTTAGAAGTCCCAGTGTGATGTGGGTTCATTCTTGAACCAGAGTCCAATTGAAATGCGATTGTCTTCATTTTGGTTAAAACATTAAGCCAATTGCTAAAAAAAGTTATTGCTGAACTTCATGCATCCATCAGTGGTGCAGGTTAAACACCGGTATTCCGGCACCCTCGGTTCCACAGCCCTTCTCGATTATCTGGACTAACAGAGGTCACGAGATATTGAAATAACAATACACCCCTGGCCCACTAGTGACACCCCTCCCGTGGAGTGCCAGACACCTAAAAAGTGAAATGTGAACTGAACGTGAATGGGATGACCTGCCGACCCATCCCCGGCCACTGTGGCCGCCTGTTTGCCAATCTGGACTTGGAGGCTTTAGTCAGGCATTTAATAGAGTGTCGGGCCAGTCTGTGTCTCAGCCCTGGGTGCAGGCCCCACTCTGCTAGTTCTGAGCCATGTAACCAAACTCTGTTGCAGGCACTCAACGCACGTTATTGGAACTGTGGTGTGCATGGCGATTGTTGGAATTACATTTGAAATTCCACCTCATATTTTATTTTAAGACTGGTAACTGAGGATAAAATCAAAGTTGGTTTCTGAAAATTCACCTTGGATAAGTTCTAAAGATCTTGCTGCAATTTATCTGAAAGTGCTTGGAAGCACGCAAGTGTAATTACTGTTGCAGGCTTGGGAATGCATGCTTTAAATTGTTTACTGAGATTAACAACTCGATCTTCTTGGTATCTGCTGGGAACTTTCCTCATCCCCATAAGATTTGCGTTTTGACTGCAATACACTGGCAATTATATTCACAGATTGAATCAATTTCCTTCAGCAGACAGATTTGGAGGAAGCAGGGAGAATATCAACCTAAATATGAGCGGGTGCAGCAGCATCTATGAAGTGAAGGAAATAGGCAATGTTTCGGGCCGAAACCCTTCTTCAGACAGAAACGTTGCCTATTTCCTTCGCTCCATAGATGCTGCCGCACCCGCTGAGTTTCTCCAGCATTTTTGCCTGCATGAAACTTCACCCATTCCTTCTCTCCAGAGACGTTGCCTGTCGTGCAGAGTTAGAGTTGCTGCCCTACAGCGTTGCAGCGCTGGAGACCCGGGTTCGATCCTGACTATACAGGGTGCTGTCCGTACAGAGTTTGTACACTCTCCCCGTGACCATGTGGGTTTTCTCTGAGATCTTTGGTTTAACTATGCATGGCTAATGTGGTTATACTTGGGAAATTACGCATTTGAAACACGAGGGGATTGGAGTGAGAAAAGGTGACGTAGTTAGTCGCCAGCAATATCAGTCGCTGAACAAGCTACAGGAGGGGAAGCATGACCTTGCTGTGTCTCATCAGGTCTTGACCCCTAAGAAGGTTGCGATGATGCAGAGATTAGCTCAGGGCATAGAAGGGTAGAAAGGGAAGGCATCACATTTTTTGTAGCTGGCACATTAGGGTCACCATAGGCCGATATATCTATTGTAGACGGAGGGACCTGTTCCTGTGGTGTACTTAATTCTCCATCATTGCAGAGTAAAGAGTTCTGATCTCTTATCACTCTTTAAACTTACTCATTAATACAGATAGAAAGCAGAAAACACCAGTCCTACAGGATGTAGGAAGGATCTGTAGTTGCTGGTTTAAACATAAGATTAAGAAAAGAAAAGCTGTAATAAATCAGTCATCATCTCTGGAGAAAAGGAATACCTGGTTTCCTTCAAGACGTAATGCCTTTTGTTTCATGTCATAGAATATCCTTCAAAATGTACATTCCATTTATCCGTCCATTTATGTTGTGCAGGAAGATTGTTCCCGATGTTGGGGAGGTCCAGAACAAGGGGTCACAGTCTAAGGATAAGGGGGAATTCCTTTAAGACCGAGATGAGGAAAACAGTTTTCACACAGAGAGTGGTGAGTCTCTGGAAATCTCTGCTACAGAAGGTAGTTGAGGCCAGTTCATTGGCTATATTTCAGAGGGATTTAGATGTGGCCCTTGTGACTAAAGGGATCAGGGGGTATGGAGAGAAGGCAGGTACAGGATACTGAGTTGGATGATCAGCCATGATCATATTGAATGGCGGTGCTGGCTCGAAGGGCCGAATGGCCTACTCCTGCACCTATTTTCTATGTTTCTATGTTTCTAAGAGGGAACTGCAAATGCTGGAAAATCGCAGGAGGACAAAAATACTGGAGAAACCCGACGGGTGAGGCAGCATCCATGGAGCGAAGGAAATGGGCAACGTTTTGTCTGAAGAAGGGTCTCTATTCCTTCGCTCCATAGATGCAGCCTCACCCGCTGAGTTTCTCCAGCATTTTTGTTTACTGTCTACCAAGAGAAGGTGTTTACTGTCCATTTATACTATTCATTTAACAGATGGAATTAATCTGTTCATTCACTTTTCAATTTAAACTAAAATAAATGGCGACAGCTAATTGGAAACAAAATTGGCTTTAAGGTAGGAAACTGAGGGTGGTGGTCGATGATTATCTATTTTCAGACTGCAGATCTGTAATGAATGGTGTACCTCGAGGATCGATTGTTTGATTATTCATATTAATCATTCATAGAAACATAGAAACATAGAAAATAGGTGCAGGAGGAGGCCATTCGGCCCTTCAAGCCAGCACTGCCATTCATTGTGATCATGGCTGATCGTCCCCAATCAATAACCCATGCCTGCCTTCTCCCCATATCCCTTGATTCCACTAACCCCTAGAGCTCTAACTCTCTCTCAAATCCAACCAGTGACTTGGCCTCCACTGCCCTCTGTGGCAGGGAATTCCACAAATTCACAACTTTCTGGATGAAAACATTTTTTCTCACCTCATTCTTAAATGGCTTCCCATTTATTCTAATACCGTGGCCCCTGGTTCTGGACTCGCCCAACATTGGGAACATTTTTCCTGCATCTAGCTTGTTCAGTCCTTTTATAATTTTATATGTTTCTGTAAGATCCCTCCTCATCCTTCTGCACTCGTGAATACCAGCCAAGTCTTTTCAATCTTTCCTCATATGACAGTCCCGCCATATTATTCATATTATGGATGTGAATATAGGTGGCATGGTTAGTATGTTTGTGGAGTACACTATAATTGGTGGTATAGTGCACAGGGAAAAAGGTTATCTATGATTACAATAGGATTTATTGGGTCAGTAGACAAAGGAATATCAAATGGAGTTTCATTCAGGTATCTGCAAGGTGTTGCATTTTGATAGGTCAAACCATGGCAGGACTTGGACAGTAAATGGTTGTGCCCCTGGGGTGTATCGTGGAGCAAAATGTCCTTAGGCTGCAGGTACATAGTCCCATCAAGATGGCAACACAGGTGGACAGGGTTGTGAAGAAGGCATTTGACACGATTGCCTTCGTGGGTCAGTGTATTGAATACAGAAGTTGAGGTCGTGTTAGAGGGAAACAAGATCTTGGTGAGGTCACACTTGGAGTACTGTGTACAGTTCTGGTTGCCCTGCTTATAGAGAGAATGTCACTAAACTGGAAAGCGTACAAACAAGATTTACAAAGAAGTTGCCGGGTCTGGAGGGTTTGAGTTTTAAGTACCGATTAGGCACAGGTTGAGTGTAAGAGGCTGAATGGTGACCTTATAGAGGAATATAAAATCATGAGGGGCATAAATAATGACAAGGTTCCCCATGGAAGGTTGGTTAAGAAGGTTCAATCTTTGGGTGTTAATGGCGGAGTAGCAAGATGGATTCAACAGTGGCTGAATGGGAGATGTCAGAGAGTAATGGTGGATGGCTGTTTGTCAGGTTGGAAGCCGGTGACCAGTGGGGTGCCTCAGGGATCTGTGCTGGGTCCACTGTTGTTTGTCATGTACATCAATGATCTGGATGATGGGGTGGAAAATTGGATAAGTAAGTATGCAGATGATACTAAGATAGGTGGTGTTGTGGATAATGAAGTAGATTTTCAAAGTCTACAGAGAGATTTGGGCCATTTGGAAAAGTGGGCTGAAAGATGGCAGATGGAGTTTAATGCTGTTAAGTGTGAAGTGCTACATCTTGGCAGGACAAATCAAAATAGACGTACATGGTAAATGGTAAGGAATTGAGGAATGCTGTGGAACAGAGGGATCTACGAATAACTGTGCATAGTTCCCTGAAGGTGGAATGGCATGTAGATAGGGTGGTAAAGAAAGCCTTTGGTGTGCTGGCCTTTATAAATCAGAGCATTGAATATAGGAGTAGGGAAGTAATGTTAAAATTGTACAAGGCGTTGGTAAGACCAATTCTGGAGTATGGTGTACAATTTTGGTCGCCTAGTTATAGGAAGGATGTCAACAAAATAGAGAGAGTACAGAGGAGATTTACTAGAATGTTGCCAGGGTTCCAGCAACTATGTTACAGAGAAAGGTTGAACAAGTTAGGTCTTTATTCTTTGGAGCGCAGAAGGTTAAGGGGGGACTTGATTGAGGTCTTTAAAATGATGAAAGGGATAGACAGAGTTAACGTGGATACGTTTTTCCCATTGAGGGTAGGGAAGATTCAAACAAGAGGGCATGACATGAGAATTAAGGGACAGATGTTTCGGGGTAACGTGAGGGGGAACGTCTTTACTCAGAGGGTGGTGGCTGTGTGGAATGAGCTTCCAGCAGAAGTGGTGGAGGCAGGATAGATTTTAACATTTAAGAGTAAAGTGGATAGGTATATGGACGTGAAGGGAATGGAGGGGTATGGTCTGAGTGCAGGTAGAATGGGACTAGGGAAAACAAATGGTCGGCACGGACTGGAAGGGCCGAGAGGGCCTGTTTCCGTGCTGTAATTGTTATATGGTTATATGGTTAAATAAGGTGAACTGCCACAGTCATGTCCCCAGGGTAGGGGAGTCAAAAACAAGAGGGCATAGGTTTAAAGTCAGAGGGGAAAGATTTAAAATGGACCCGAGGGGCAACTTTTTCACAGAAGGTAATGCACATATGGAATGAGCTGCAGAAGAAGGTAGAGACAGAGACAATTATGACATTTAAAAGACACAGGCATATGGATTGGATAGGTTTGGAGTGCTCTGCGTATCGGCAGAGGCAAGTGGAACTCGCCTGATTTAGCAACTTGGTCAGCAATGGATGGATTTTGTTTAGTTTAGTTTAGAGATACAGCATGGAAACAGGCCCTTCGGCCCACCAGGCCCGCACTGACCAGCGATCCCCGCACATTAACATTATCCTACACACACTAGGGACAATTTTTACAGTTACCAAGCCAATCAACCTGCAAACCTGTACGTCTGTGGAATGTGGGAGACCGAAGATTTCGAAGAAAACCCACGCAAGTCATGGGGAGAACATACAAACTGTGTACAGACAGCCCCGTAGTCGGGATCGAACCCGGGTCTCCAGCGTTGCATTCACTGTAAGGCAGCAACTCTACCATGGTGCCTCAGTGACCGCCCAAGGATGACTTTTGCTGAAGTGCTCACCTCTTCTTCTTCTTGCGTATGGTGTGCACAGCCTAAAGTTGTTGGCCAACCTGGGGATGCCGTGTGCGACCGTGCGTCACTGCCTACGTCACCACGCACCATGCGCGCGTAATGCACGCCATGCGCGCATCGTGATGCGTAAATGATGTCGCGTAAATGATGCACAAATGACGCCCAAGTGGGACAGGCCCTTTATATATCTCGCAACTTGGAATTTGAATATCTGAGAGGATAATCTAAACGATAATATGAGCCATTATTTAGCACCTTCTTTTATGTCTCAGGAATCAGGCAAAGCTTCACCTCCATACTTTTCTTTAAAGAATCGCTGACACTAATTAATACAACCGCAATTTGCATTTATAATGGTTACAATGCAATATAAAAGGTTCCAATCTACTTGCCCACCCCTGGAGCATCTCGGTATTCACCTGACTGTACACAGATAAGCATAAAAACTTCCAGGCATGAATTGCTTTGAATATCAGGCAGGTGGATCAAAAAAAAATCTGGAAAAAAATTAAATGCTGCATTCCTTTCTTTTCAGCTGTGTTTGATATTTTAATGACAAAGTCTGATTTTGCATGCAGCGTCCAGTCCAGATAATCCGGGGAATTTGTGCAAATGCACTTCGAAGCATAAACATTCTTAATATGTGCAAAAGATTAGAGGAAGTTTTAGGGTAGGCAGCTCATGCTATTAACAAGGTTGCATCGTATTTCCTGGATTTCTTTTACTACACCTTGTTATTACCTTTTACTACACCTTGTTATTACCCTTTTACTACACCTCATTATTACCCTTTTACTACACCTCGTTATTACCCTTTTACTACACCTCGTTATTACCCTTTTACTACACCTCATTATTACCCTTTTACTACACCTCGTTATTACCCTTTTACTACACCTCGTTATTACCCTCTACAATTAAAGGGTAATTATCACAAGCAAAGAACAAAGGGCTGGAGGAACTCAGCAAGGTGAGCAGCATCTGTGGATGGAAATGGACAACTGGCGTTAGAGATTGGAACCCATTTTTCCCCCATTACCTAATTAAGATGAATGCTCATAATATGTGACAAAGGCACCATCACTTGCTCATGCACAAGCAATTAAATTTGCTACTATCAGTAATAATTATCTCCTCAATCAAAGTCTTTGCATTTGAGAACATTCAGAATGTACTGACTTTTTGAACCTCTACTAATCACAAGCAAGAAATAATTATAAAGTTAGGACTTGTTCTATTAAGAATACCTATGCATTTAATGATGTCCGAAGTCATAGCTATTGCTGAACAATCTCTCTGGTACAGGATATCCAATTTAACTATCTGGAATCTTCTCCGGCTCACAATTCTTTTAAATTATGAAAGCAATTATTTATGAAAACATACTTGGCTCATACAATATGACTGTGTAGCCGGACATAGTGCGAGCTCCATTTTCAAGTTTGCCGATGGCACCACTGTGGGACGCATTACAGATGGTGATGAGTCCGAGTATCGAAGTGAGATCGACTGACCGACCAAATGGTGCCAGCACAACAGCCTGGCTCTCAATAGCAGCAAAACCAAAGAACTGATTGTGGACTTTGGAAGAGGAAGGTTGAGGACTCAGAATCCTGTTTACATCAACGGGATGATGGTGGAGAGAGTCAAATACTTCAAATTCCTGGGCGTGCATATTTCCGACGATCTTTCCTGGACATCAGCGCCTCTACTTCCTGAGAAGATTACGGAGATTTGGTGTGTCAAAGAGGATTTTACTTCGGAGTCACGTGAGTGACTATGTGAAGAACCCCGTACAGCCGTTGGTGCGTCATGATGTCAGACGCATTGGTGCAGTCGGCAGGTTGGAGCAGCAGCGCTCCTCCAAGCGGTAAGTTTAAAAACGAGAGGTAAAATATTTCCAGTGGTCATTTTCTGCGACGGTTGGAGGTCTGTTGTAGAAATGTTGCAGAAAATGAAGAAGGTGTCGGCGAGGCGCTCCGCAGGTAGGAAGGAGAGTGACCAGGAGAGTGTTGTTGATGGAGGCCCGTCTGTTACACGTGGTCCGGTGCTGGCTACACAGCCAGTGGTTGTGGACCCACTGCCTGTGAGCAGTGGAGCCTTGCCAGTAGGGCAAAAGGCCACTGGCAAGTCTGATAGACCCGTAGACCCTGAGTCGGGCCTGGAGGTTATACCCTCCATAGGAGAGTCCGTTTGCTCACGGCTCTCCCAGGTCGAGATTTTATTACAAAAGAATGCTCGACAGGGACCAGCTCCGTGAGGAGGAGTGGTGCCCAAGCCAGGCTGTGGGAGAGCTAGCAGCACCTGTTTCAGGGCTGCAGGAATATCCTGCCTGTGAGGAGGATGCTCCCTCAGTGCAGTTTGCTGACACTGATTCTATGGTGGGGGAGAGCAGTAAAGGAGTTCAGTTGGAGGTAATTCCGAATATTGCTGTAAAAAAATTCCTGTGCTTAGAGAGGCAGAAGATGTGATTGAAACAGAATTGGCTGAAGCAATTCAGTATATGCTCTCCCACCAGTTACAGGATCTAGCTATAGTTGAAGCTCCTGTTAATTGTGATCTCCTGATGGTACCGGTGGTTAATCACCAAATTTGGTCACAGTTGATTATGCCAGCTAGGGCCCAAGAGATGAAATTCCAAAAAGTGCTTAAATTGTTGTCGGCAGGTGTCACGGCTGTTGTAAAAGTTATTGATACAGGGAATATGCTTGAAGTACACCAGGACGCACTTGGATTTTTGTGTAGTGCATTTTGAAATTAACAATATCAGGAGGCCTGCTATAAGGCCAGTGACTAACCCTAACTTGGCGAGTCTGGGCAAACCGACTAGTGTACCGCCACGAAATCTGCTGTTTGGAGGTAACCTTCCAAAAAGGGTAAAACACTGTCAAGAAGATGTTAAAACCATGGCTCTCATTAAGCCGGCAGGCAAACAAGGCAAAGGTTTGTTCCTTATCGGAAAGGCACTAGTGTGGATGCAGGAGAAGGAACCAGCAGTTCAGGTCTTCAATATCGGAACTGGCAGTATGAAGGGTAAGGTGCCTTTCTCTACAAGAGGTCATGGACAACAAGGTCAGCAGGTAAGGAATATACCGTTGACAGACAATGAATTAACTAATGTTGCTATTGAAATTGGGGGAAGGTTCAAATTGTTTCTCAAACAATGGCAGGAGTTGACATCAGATTCATTTATACTTAGCAGTGTTGAAGGGGTGAAAATTGAATTTACTCTAATGACAGTCCACCTAATCAACATGTTCCTAGTCGAAAACTTATATTTCAGATGAAGAAAATGTGCTTATTCATGCAGAGATTCAGTCATTATATAAGAAAGGGGTAATTGAGACTTCAGATTATCTAAGTCGACAATTTGTGTCAAGTATATTTCCCAGATCTTAAAAGACTGGGGGATGTAGAATTATTCTGGATTTGTTTGTGACGGGCATTTCAAAATGGAAACCTTTACTACGGCCAAACATCTAGTTTCCAAAGGGTGTTATATGGTAAGGATTGATTTAAAGGATGCATATTACTCGGTGTCTATTCATGGTGATGATAGAAGATATTTGAAATTTATTTGGATGACAGTTGTGGCTATTCAAGGCATTACCTAATGGATTAACTTCAGCTCCTAGACTATTTACTAAATTGCTAAAACCTGTGTTAACATTAATCAGAGCTCAGGGGCATGTGGTAATGGCCTATTTAGATGATATTCTGATTGTTGGAAAGAATCATGCTGAAGCTCAGTCGTCTGTTGCAGTTGTTAAAGTCACTTTTGAACAATTGGGGTTGTCGTTCATCCAGATAAATCTAAATTATCACCACCCAAATCATTGATTATTTGGGATTTACCATAAATTCAAATCACATGTTGGTAACTTTGCCCAGGGATAAATTGGATCAGTTAATTGAGGACTGTGTTAATTTCCTTGGAGAACAACGACCTTCAATTAGACAAGTAGCCAGGTTGATTGGGAAGTTTGTGGCAGCATTTCCAGCTGTGCAGTATGGTCCTCTACATTACCAACAATTACAACGATCAAAGGAACAGGCACTGAGAATACAAAGGGGCCATTTTGATAGGCCTATGCAGTTGTCAGCTGGGGCAATTTCTGACATACAATGGTGCAACAGATATGTCTTCTAGTTGTGGAGGCAGATGGAATGTTGATGAGACATCCCTTCTTCAATTAAGAGGGATCAATTATTTAGAGTTGTTGGGAACCTGGTATGGGCTTAAAGATTATTGTTCTACCAGGAGAGACTTGCATGTGCAGGTTCAGATTGACAACACCACAGCAGTGGCATATGTAAACCACATGGGTGGAGTCAAGTCGCAGTCTTGTGATAGACTGGCTAACCAGATTTGGAGCTGGTGTATTGACCAAAATATCTGGCTTTCAGCAATTTATTTGCCAGGAAGATTTCAAAGCANCAACACTGTAGCTGACACTAGGTCACGTCAGTTGAATGACAACGTAGAATAGATGTTATATCAGGATGTATTTAACCAAATGATTGTTCAGTACGGATTGCCAGATATTGACGTTTGCATCTCGATTAAATCATCAGTTAACTAGATATATTTCATGGGAAGCAGATCCTGGTGCAGTAGCGGTGGATGCGTTCTCGCTGCATTGGGGAGGAATGTTTGTGTATGTATTTCCTCCATTCTGTCTCATCAGCAGATGCTTACAAAAGATCAAGCAGGACTCCGCTTCTGGGGTATTGGTAGTGCCAGATTGGCCTACACAAGCATGGTTTCCTGTTGTATTTCAAATGGCTAGGGAGCCTCACATGAGTGCTCCCAAGAATAAAATCTACTGGTGAATCCAGTAACTGGGGATCAACATCATTTACATGATCGTATTGATCTGTTGATTTGCAGATTTTAAGGACGCCATACCTGGGGAGAGAACGGTCTGATCGTACTGTGGATGTTCTCACATCGGCCTGCAGGGATAGTACACAGAAGCAGTATATCACTTCGATAAGGAGGTGGGAACAATTATGTCTACAGCAGAATATTGTATATCACACTGCAGGGATCACAGATGTATTAGAGTTTTGTCAACTCTTTATTTCCACCAAAAATTAAGTCACAGTGCGATCAATTCAGCCAGAAGTGCTCTGTCTTCATATTTACCCATGAATTCAGAATTGCATACAGTAGGGACACATCCGTTAGTTTCACGATTCATGAAGGAGTTTTCAATACTAATCCGCCTAAACCCAAGTATGCCGGTATTTGGAATGTGAGTGAGGTTCTTATGCTTCTTCGGCAGTGGGCTCCTGTTGCAAGCCTATCTATAGCTAAATTAACTATGAAGGTGGCTATGCTTATGGCGTTGGTTTCAGGCAAACGTGTGCAAACATTGCAAAAGCTACGGCTAGACAGAATGCATGTGTCGACAGATGCCATTATATTTTATGTCTATGATTTGCTTAAACATAGTAGAAGAGGCATGACAGGATGTAAGATTGTGTTTTCAGCATACCCCACAGATGATCACTTGTGTGTAGTCTCACATTTATCTTGTTACATTGAGATTACTAAAGTTCTAAGAGGAACAGAGTCTGCATTATTTATTAGTCACAAAAAAAAACACACAGTAAGGTGTCGGTGCAAACGATTTCAAGGTGGCTAAAGCAGGTCGTGGCAAGTGCTGGAATTGATACTGATCAATTCAAATCTCCATTCCACCAGGGCGGCATCAACTTCCACGGCAAGGGCGATGGACGTGCCAATAGACCATATCCTCGCGGCCCGCAGATGGGTCCAGTGAACTGACCTTTCAAATGTTTTAACCACAAGCCGATTTCAAGCTGGGGGTGTTTGCTGATTCTGTTTTGAGTACTGTTATAGTTTCCCCCTGAGTTAGAGGGGTTTGTTATGATTTTGTTTGTAAATAAACTGTTATTCATTTAACAAATGTTATTATGGATGCATTATTGATTGTTAACGACTTTGAGTCAATCCAGGCAGTGTGAACGTCGGATTTGGGACTGCGGCGTGAAATCACAGTGCATTGAAGTCTTCACTAGGTCACTCACGTGACTCCGAAGTAAAATAGTAAGATTAAACGAGAACTTACCAGTTTGAAAGTTTGATCTTATTTTATGAGGAGTCGAGTTGAGGGACTACGTGCCCTCCGCTCCCACCCTCATAGATCTCAGCTGGTAGTTCTAGTCTTTGTTATCTTACCATTATACTTCAGTCATTGTTAGCTGTGAATTCACTCCGCTGCTTTGAAGATTGACGCACCAACGGCTGTACGGGGCTCTTCACGTAGTCACTCAACTCGAATCCTCATAAAATAAAGATCAAACTTCAAACTGGTAAGTTCTCGTTTAATCCTACTATTCTCTTGAACTTCTATAGGTGCAGAGATCATATTGACCGGTTGCATCGTCTCCTGGTTCGGCAACTTGAACGTCCAGGAGCGGAGAAGACTACAAAAAGTTGTGAACACTGCCTAGTCCATCACCGGCTCTGACCTCCCCACCATCGAAGGGATTAATCGGAGTTGCTGACTCAAAAAGGCATCTAACATCATCAGAGACCTACACCACCCTGGCCACACACTCATCTCACCACTGCCATTGCGAAGAAGGTACAGGAGCCTGAGAACTGTAACGTCCAGGTTCAGGAACAGCTTCTTCCCTACAGCCATCAGGCTACTAAACACTACAACCCCATAAGCTATGAACTATTATTGACTATTATTATTATTATTGAACTGTTATTGGGTTTTTTTTAGTTCTGTTATATTACACATCATGTTTACATATTCTGCTGTGCTGCAGCAAGTAGGAATGTCATTGTTCTATCTGGGACATACAACAATAAAACACTCTAGACTATTGACTCTTGATTATGATTATGATTCTCCGCTGACCAGCATGTATCCGTCCGAATGGGCCATCAATCTGCCTGCAGCTTGTCCCATTCACAGACACTCTGATTCAGGAAAAGCTGAGATTTATGCAGAAGGTAGGAAGCGAACACCAGTAAAAGTGCTGTCAAGCTGTAAATGTTTGCAAGCCTCCTTCAGACCTCTGTGGTGCAAGCTGGTACTTTTGCCAGACATCAACATCCCAATGGCCTTTGCTATTCTATGCATTTCAGGCAACCTTCATTTAGTCTGAAGAAGGGTCTTGACCCAAAGCATCACCCATTCCTTCTCTCCAGAGATGCTGCCTGTCCCGCTGAGTAACTCCAGCATTTTGTGTCTGTCTTCAGTTTAAACCAGCATCAGCAATTCCTTCCTATAGGTTTAAACCTCTGTCACTTCTACTTACATAATAATGAGGTAACAGTTAATTTTACAGCTCAAATAGAAAACAAATTAACCTTTTGAATGTCGCACCTAATAGTAAACCCAACAATGTTAAGTTTCAATATTCTACTCTTTTGCCTTAAACTAAAATTTGAAGCAGTGGTTTAAGAAATAAATTGTTCAATATTCATTGTGAATCTTCATTCTCTTACATAGAGAAACCTCTTCATAAAAAATGCATCATATCAATTTAAAGTCTTTGGAATATTAATGTTTGTACTCAAGTAAAATGTAATCAACATTTGTGGTTCTAATCCACAAAACAAAATTCCTTTGCAGCCCGCCAACAGCACTAATGATGCAAACATAAGCTCTGGTTCCAATAAAGTTTAACACCAGTTCGCGGCTGGAAGATGAGGGTGCATAATAGTGATTGTCATTGAAAACATGAATGGGAATATCGGGCTATGATTTTTGCAGATTACAAATCAAGGCTAATAATAAAACTCAATGAAGTGCCATATATTCATAACATAAGCTCTTCAACAAACAGTGAAATAACAAAGTCATTAGAAATGATTACTATTTTTAATTTTAAATAATACGGATAAAATGTATATCTGAAGATATATATATATTTCCAATCAGTGTAGAAGGTAGTTTTAAAAATAACCTGAAAGTAATTTTATAGTTGTGTTATAGCCAATATTATTTACGATCAGCCAGCGTGTGGTTGGTCTCATACCACATGCATTGTTATGAGGAATTTATCAATCTGCTAGTAACTCTTGAAAGTTTATATTAACGCTAGAACAAGGCATAATTTGTTAATTTATGGAATATTTGAGCAACAAATCATTAACCAGCTAGTAGATGGCATTATCAAAATTTAAGCAAGCTGTACGCGAAAGAATAATAATACCTTCAATACAGAAATAAGATGATTCGACCTATAATGCCAGACAAAAGATGATTAATTTAGGTTATCCCAGTCCCCAGCTCTATAACCATAGCTTTCCAGCTCAAGTGCTATTATCGATTTTGTTTTGGAATTGACAAAACATTCCATATTCAGTCTGAAGAAGGGTTTCGGCCCGAAACGTTGCCTATCTCCTTCGCTCCATAGATGCTGCTGCACCCCTCTGAGTTTCTCCAGCATTTTGTGTACATTCCATATTCACCACCTTTTGAAACCATCAATTTTGTTTCCCTTCCCTTTGACTTTCAGACTGATGAAGGGTCTCGACGTCAAACGCCACCCGTTCCTTCTCTCCAGAGATGCAGCCTGTCCCACTGAGTTACTCCGTCATTTTGTGTCTATTTTCGTTTTAATCCTGCAGTTCCTTCCTACACATCAATTTCTTCAACCCCCGCCTTGAATAACTCTGCCAACTAGCAAATCTATGGGCAAATCACAAAGTGTCAGATTAACTAAGCTTTGTTAAAGGAAAAACTGCAGATGCTGGAAAAATCGAAGGTAGACAAAAATGTTGGAGAAACTCGGCGGGTGAGGCAGCATCTATGGAACGAAGGAATAGGTGACGTTTCGGGTCGAGACCCTTCTTCAGACTGATGTGGGGTGGGGGAGGCGGGAAGAAGAAAGGAAGAGGTGGAGACAGTGGGCTGTGGGAGAGCTGGGAAGGGAAGGGGAAGTAGGGAGAAAGCAAGGGCTACCAGAAATTGGAGAAGTCAATGTTCATACCGCTGGGGTGTAAACTACCCAAGCAAAATATGAGTTGCTGCTCCTCCAATTTGCAGTGGGACTCACTCTGGCCATGGAGGAGGCATAGGACAGGAAGGTTGGATTTGAATGGGAGGGGGAGTTGAAGTGCTGAGCCACCGGGAGATCAGGTAGGTTATTGCAAACTGAGCGGAGGTGTTGGGCGAAGCAATCGCCAAGCCAACGCTTGGTCTCACCGATGTAGAGCAGTTGACACCTAGAAAAGTGGATGCAATAGATGAAGATGGAGGATGTGCAAGATAACCTCTGCCGCACCTGGAAAGACCGCTTAGATCCTTGGATGGAGTCGAGGAGGGAGGTAAAGCAACAAGTATAGCATTTCCTGCGGTTGTAAGGTAAAGTACCAGGGGAGGGGGTGGTTTGGGTGGGAAGGGACGAATTGACCAGGAGGTTACGGAGGGAGTTGTCTCTGCAGAAAGCCGAAAGGGGAGGAGATGGGAAGATGTGGCCAGTGGTGGGATCCCGTTGGAGGTGGCAAAAATGTCGGAGGATTATCTGTTGTATGTGATGGCTGGTAGGGTGGAAGGTGAGGACGAGGGGGACTCTGCCCTTGCTATGAGTGGGGGAATGTGGAGTGAGAACAGAGTTACGGGGTATAGAAGAGACCCTGGTGAGAGCCTCATCTGTAGTCGAAGAGGGGAAACCCCGTTCCCCAAAGAATGAGGACATCTCCGATGCCCTGGTGTGGAACACCTCATCCTGGGTGCAGATGCGGCGTGTAGACAGAGGAATTGGGAGTGGGGGATAGAGTCCTTACAGGAAGCAGGGTGGGAAGAAGTGTAGTCCAGATAGCCAGATTAACCAAGCAAGACGCCCCACACCTGACAATGGACACCATCAATGTGCAGGTGACATTTTGAGTTTGGGGATCCTTCTTTACACTGAACGTTGTGGGGGAAGAAAGCTGGGATTGAGGTGGGAACAGGTCAAAGCCTGATTGGCAGATGGACAGTGGCTAGAGGTGAAAAGGAGACAAAAGGGTGTCAGTTGAGGAAAGAAGAGGATTGAAATCTCGAGGCCAGAGCGAGGTTTCCAGGGGAAGAAGGACTGGAGATGGGGAAAAAGAATGGGGTATTGGGAGGAATGGTCGCACACCCTGGGGGAAGCACACAAAAGAGCAAGGAGGGGAGGGGGACTTGTGGTGGTGGAGAGGGGTGGGGGGCAATGATATCTAAAATGTAAATATTCAATGTTCATTCATCCAACGGTAAACTACCCAAACAGGTCAAACTGGTGTTCCACCAATTTCAACCCAATGATTCAATTCTTCCCCTTCCCTTTCCCCCCCACTTTCATGAGCCATCCATCCACCCATTTCTCCCATTATACCACCTTCTTCCAGCCTCTCTGCCTGTCAGCCATGTATCCTTTTGCCCATATCTCTCCCTCTGATTACATTTCACCTCTTCCTTATCTCATCCTCCTCTTATCTCCTTTTCATCTCTGCCGATCAACGTCACCTCACCTTTATCCACCTAGACGTGAATTGGCCAAGATTGACTGGCAATTAATTCTAAAAAGGGTTGAAGGTGGATATACAATGGAAGACATTTAAAGACTGCATGGATGAACTACAAAAATTGTTCATCCCAGTTTGGGCAAAAGAATAAATCGGGGAAGGTAGTGCATCCGTGGATAACAAGGGAAATCAGGGATAGTATCAAAGCAAAGGATGATGCATACAAAGTAGCCAGAAAAAGCAGCATACCAGAGGACTGGGAGAAATTCAGAGACCAGCAGAGGAGGACAAAGGGCTTAATTAGGAAAGGAAAAATAGATTATGAAAGAAAACTGGCAGGGAACATAAAAACTGACTGCAAAAGTTTTTATAGATATGTGAAGAGAAAAGAGGTTTAGTTAAAACAAATGTAGGTCCCTTGCAGTTAGAAACAGGTGAGTTGATCATGGGGAACAAGGATATGGCGGACCAATTGAATAACTACTTTGGTTACCATCTTCACTAAGGAAGACATAAATAATCTGCCTGAAATAGCAGGGGACTGTGGGTCAAAGGAGGAATTGAGTGAAATCCAAGTCAGTCGGGAAGTGGTGTTGGGTAAATTGAAAGATTAAAGGCGATAAATCCCCAGGGCCAGATAGGCTGCATCCCAGAGTACTTAAGGAAGTAGCTCAGGAAATAGTGGATGCATTAGTGATAATCTTTCAAAACTCTTTAGATTCTGGAGTAGTTCCTGAGGATTGGCGGGTAGCAAATGTAACCCCTCTTTTTAAGAAGGAAGGGAGAGAGAAAACGGGGAATTACAGACCAGTTAGTCTAACATCGGTAGTGGGAAACTGCTAGAGTCAGTTATTAAAGATGGGATAGCAGCACATTTGGAAAGTGGGTGAAATCATTGGACAAAGTCAGCATGGATTTACAAAAGGTAAATCATGTCTGACGAATCTTGTGGAATTTTTCGAGGATGTAATAGTAGCGTGGATAAGGGAGAACCAGGGGATGTGGTATATCTGGACTTCCAGAAGGCTTTCGACAAGGTCCCACATAAGAGATTAGTATACAAACTTAAAGCATACGGTATTAAGGGTTCAGTATTGATGTGGATAGAGAACTGGCTGGCAAACAGGAAGCAAAGAGTAGGAGTAAACGGGTCCTTTTCACAATGGCAGGCAGTAACTAGTGGGGTAACCGCAGGGCTCAGTGCTGGGACCCAGCTATTTACAATATATATTAATGATCTGGATGAGGGAATTGAAGGCAATATCTCCAAGTTTGCGGATGACACTAAGCTGGGGGGGCAGTGTTCGCTGTGAGGAGGATGCTAGGAGACTGCAAGGTGACTTGGATAGGCTGGTGTGAGTGGGGCAAAATGTTTGGCAGATGCAGTATAATGTGGATAAATGTGAGGTTATCCACTTTGGTGGCAAAAACAGGAAAGCAGACTATTTTTTAAATGGTGGCCGATTAGGAAAAGTGGGGAGATGCAGCGAGCCACTACAGACCTGGTGTCATGGTACACCAGTCATTGAAAGTAGGCATGCAGGTGCAGCAGGCAGTGAAAAAAGCGAATGGTATGTTAGCTTTTCATAGCAAAAGGATTTGAGTACAGGAGCAGGGAGGTTTCTACTTCAGTTGTACAGGGTCTTGGTGAGACCACACCTGTAGTATTGCGTACAGTTTTGGTCTCCAAATCTGAGGAAGGACATTATTGCCATAGAGGGAGTGCAGAGAAGGTTCACCAGACTGATTCCTGGGATGTCAGGACTGTTTTTATGAAGAAAGACTGGATAGACTCGGTTTTATACTCTCTGGAATTTAGGAGATTGAGAGGGGATCTTATATGAAACTTACAAAATTCTTAAGGGGTTGGACAGGCTAGATGCAGGAAGATTGTTCCCGATGTTGGGGAAGTCCAGGACAAGGGGTCACAGCTTAAGGATAAGGGGGAAATCCTTTAAGACCGAGATGAGAAAGACTTTTTTCACACAGAGAGTGGTGAGTCTCTGGAACTCTCTGCCACAGAGGGTAGTTGAGGCCAGTTCATTGGCTATATTTAAGAGTGAGTTGGATGTGGCCCTTGTGGCTAAGGGGATCAGAGGGTATGGAGAGAAGGCAGGTACGGGATACTGAGTTGGATGAATCAGCCATGATCATATTGAATGGCGGTGCAGGCTCGAAGGGCTTAATGGCCTACTCCTGCACCTAATTTCTATGTTTTCTATGTTTCTATGTTTCTATCACTTGCGTGGGAAAGAACTGCAGATGCTGGTTCAAATCGAAGGTAGACGCAAAATGCTGGAGTAACTCAGCGGGACAGGCAGCATCTCTGGAGAGAAGGAATGGGAGACACCCTTCTTCAGACTCCACCTATCACTTGCCAGGCTTTGTCCTGCCCCATCTCACTTCCTGCTTTCTCCCCATCCCCCCTCCGCCACAATCAATCTGAAGAAGGGTCTCGACCCAAAACGTTATTTATCCATGTCCTCCAGAGATGTTACCTGACCTGCTGAATTACTCCATCACTTTGTGTTTTACTCAGGATTGTAGTATCTGCAATTCATTGCCTTTCTGTTAAGTTTTTGTGCACCAGTTATTTACCCCTTTGCTAATGGAAAGGGGTAAATAATTCCCCCCCCCCCCCCCCAACCATACAGTCATGATGTTGCACACTTCAATGAAAGCCTACTGAGGTCGGGTGCGACCCAGAAGCATCTGCCGCGCAGGCCTTTTCTCAAAACTTAAATTCTACTCAAAGCTAAAAATCAAACTCTTAGATCTCTTATCACCTTTCTTGACTGCTATCACATTCTTCTTGCATGACTCTAATTGTGAATGAACAATATCATTCCAGCGCGTTCCCCAATTTCTTTATGCGTCAGCATAAAAACAAAATGTGATATGCTCCTTATTCTGCTACACTTTATGTGCATTTCACAGTTAATTGATCTAAAGCTTTTGCCCTTCTGAAAAACAGCTAAACTTTAGTTGGCTTTCAGTATTCCTGCATCACTGCCATAGTCAGAGGTCAAAAAATGATGGTCTGGAGCATCCTTTGTTTCCTCTCTTCTGCAAGCCTGATGATACACTTCGAAGTGAGTCAACTTGTACTTGGTTATAAATTTACAATGCACAATCATTCTTGGCCTTTGGACATACATATATTTTATTCATACGCCTAGTGTCCTACAGTCATGGCACTGTATCAATCTGTTAATCATTTTTAATAGAACAAACACGGAACAGGGGACAGTGAACATTGATGTAGCTATCCACAGCCGTGATTTATATTACTTGGACCATCGTTAGTAAGGGAATTGGATTGTATTCAGTGTTCGATTTGGTAATGTCTCGGAGCCAAGTTTTTCAACAAGCATTTTCAAAGAATCTTATACCCCAGAAAGTCACAATACATAACGATTTTGCTCAACCTCTGGTTGATTCATCCTCAAAAGGCTTCTTAACTTCCTTCAACAAAATCCAATCACTTTTTCTTCACATAATAACTTTAAGTACCTTTTAAGGTCAAATGAATTAGGTAAGTGACAAAAATGAGAATGGGAAATTTGCAATTTCCTTTTCAATGAAATAACCGCTCAAATAAAAACAATACCTATTTGGACCTGGTACTGATTACCGTTTTAAAACTCTGGCCATATTTCATAAAACATTAGAGAAAAAATGCTCATGGATTTCTCACAGTAAACATAGAGAAAGTTAAGCATAATAACATGGTTTAACCAGTATGGTCACAGTAAAGGCAAATGATACGATATGCTGAAAATACAGCAAAAAAAAAAAATACAGATTCAAATGTTGCATCTGCTGTACAGATATTTAGGAATCATAAATATAGATATTTATAGATATTATCGAAGATATAGCTCTTGAGGCTAATGGAATCAAGGGATATGGGGGATATGGCAGTGAAAAAAGCGAATGGTATGTTAGCTTTCATAGCAAAAGGATTTGAGTACAGGAGCAGGGAGGTTCTACTTCAGTTGTACAGGGTCTTGGTGAGACCACACCTGGAGTATTGCGTGCAGTTTTGGTCTCCAAATCTGAGGAAGGACATTATTGCCATAGAGGGAGTGCAGAGAAGGTTCACCAGACTGATTCCTGGGATGTCAGGACTGTCTTATGAAGAAAGACTGGGATAGACTCGGTTTATACTCTCTGGAATTTAGGAGATTAAGAGGGGATCTTATAGAAACTTACAAAATTCTTAAGGGTTTGGACAGGCTAGATGCAGGAAGATTGTTCCCGATGTTGGGGAAGTCCAGGACAAGGGGTCACAGCTTAAGGATAAGGGGGAAATCCTTTAAGACCGAGATGAGAAAAGACTTTCTTCACACAGAGAGTGGTGAGTCTCTGGAACTCTCTGCCACAGAGGTAGTTGAGGCCAGTTCATTGGCTATATTTAAGAGTGAGTTGGATGTGGCCCTTGTGGCTAAGGGGATCAGAGGGTATGGAGAGAAGGCAGGTACGGGATACTGAGTTGGATGATCAGCCATGATCTTATTGAATGGCGGTGCAGGCTCGAAGGGCTGAATGGCCTACTCCTGCACCTAATTTCTATGTTTCTATGTTTAAAAGCAGTAACAGGGTACTGATTCTGGATGAGCAATGATCATATTGAATGGCGGTGCTGGCTCAAAGGGCTGAATGGTCCTGCACCTATTTTTTTGAAATTGAGCAAATTCGGAATATGGTGAAGCAACGAACATTAAATACTGGAGAAGCCAGATGAAATATGAGGCCAACATAATGAAGGTTATTTAATGACCATGCTAGGAGAGGTGGTAAACAGAATATGGAAGTTTTTAGATTGAAAAGCATAGCTAGCTAGACCAAAGATAAACACAGGATGTCTGTAAACCAGAAATGAGGGCAATAAAATTGACCACAAAATGAAAGGAGTTACTTTATGACACCCATGAACAGAATAGAATGATTTTCTGAGCACAGGAAGAACATCCCCAGCGGTCAGTTAGCTGGAAGCAACTACAGCAGAGATAAATCAAGAATTAAAGACTACAGAGAGAAATGGGATACTGTTAAATTTTGTATGAATGTAAAGTCCGCAAGTAACCATTGTGAAATTAATAATATAAAATGCAGACAGTGTTTTGAGTCACTTTGGACCCTCACAGAGTTCTTCCCAGTGTGCACTGTCATGGCCTGGGTAAACGGACTTGTTCGAGAAACTCACCACTACACGGTGAAATGTTCTTTGTGTGCCACCCTCACCTGAGCTGTAATGAAGAGCCCATGTGAAAGCCAGACTGAAGGGGCTGTCCCACTTGGGCCACCTAATTGGCGAGTTTAGAAGAGTTTGAAAAAATGACATGTTGAAGACCTCCTTCGACAATGTAGAAGACCTCCTTCAACCTCCTTTGACTATATTGAAGACCAGCTTCGACTAGCTATGATCAGCTACGACAAACGTCAGAAAAATTGGACATTGAATAGTGGAGAGTGAAGACAGCCTCCTTCGACCTCCCTTCGACCTCCCTTCGACTATGATGAGACTATCCACGACTACCTTCGACTACCCTCGATTACCTACGACTAGCATGCCGACCTACTACGACTAAACCTACGAGTAAAAAAAGTATCGATTTTTTCCATGGCGACCTTTTTTTACTCGCGGGCATTTTTTAACATATTGAAAAAAACGCTGCATCTTAGCGGAGGCCTCAAGTAGGCGGAGACCACTCTCAAGCATGAAGGAGAATTACGAAGACCTCCTACGACCTAGTGTCGACCATGTTGTGAGTATGAGTCGAGGGAAAACTCGCCAGAACTTGCGGATTAGGTCGCCCAAGTGGGACAGGCCCTTTAGGGCGCAGGTTAAACAATTAAATCCCTCCAACAATTCACGCTGTGAGCAGGGTATTGCAAAGGACAATCATCACCCATCAATAACATGGACATTTTTAATTTTACCACTCATAGTTAGAAAAGTAGATCCCATATTGTGGTCAGTCGGCTGCAAGATGCTGTTCCAAATGCATAAATCAGAGGAAAAAGAATGCATGGTGAGTTCACTTGGCAATAGCAGTATGAGAAGAAAGACATTAGGTAAAACGCTGGAGACATTAGACATGGAGATGTAAAAAGTAAGACATAAGGGCACTTGTATTGGAGAGAACCTTGAAGGGAGTATAAAACCATACAGCATATTGGTAGGGCATGCAACGTCTGATGATGGTTACAGTTAAGAAAAGGCTTGACATCAAATGGGGGCAGAAAGGATTCATAATAAAAATAATAGTGGATCATAATAAAACATAATTTTAAAAGATGATTGAGAGCAGATATGATCATCCCTCACTGAGCAAAGAAGGTTGGTAAAAGTGGCAAGGCAAAGATAAGTGTGAAAAAGGATTAATTATAGTTTAGTTTAGTTTAGAGATGCAGCGCAGAAACAGGCCCTTTGGCTCACCAAGTCTGCACCGACCAGCGATCCTTAATACAATCCTACACACACTAGGGACAATTTTACATTTATACCAAAGCCAACTAACGTACAGAACCGGTACTTCTTTGAAGTGTGGGAGGAAACCAAAGATCTCGGATAAAACCCATATGCGGGTCACGGGGAGAACATACAAACTCCATACAGACACCACCCGTAGTCAGGATCGAACCCGGGTCTCTGGCGCCGTAAGCCAGTAGCTCTAACGCTGTGTCACTGTGACATCCCTAATCCCACCATGCCACCCCTCACAGGAGCCCTCACACCTTAATAAACTGTGCGATTTGTGCTGCGGGGCCCCTCCATTCATCATTTATGTGTAGGAAGGAACTGCAGGGACTGGTGTAAACCGAAGATAGACACAAAATGCTGGAGTGACTCAGCGGGACAGGCAGCATCCGGAACACTGACCATGTGGAATCCAAGTTAAGTGGCAGAAATATGAGTATCTGTATTCCAACACAAGACATCAACATTTCAGAAAGCAATTAATATTTGGGGAAATTTGTGATCAGAGTCATAGAGTGTTACAGTATGGAAACAGGCCCACCTTGCCCACACCGGCCAACATGTCCCAGCTACACTAGTCCCACCTGCCTGTGTTTGGTCCATATCCCTCCAAACCTGTCCTGTCCATAAATGTAGTGCATACTTAAATGGAGTATTTGACATTGGTAGTTTGGAAGATAGAATGGAATAACTGAGGAATAATTTCATACATTGCTATCCTTGTGTTTCTAAAGGTTAAAAGATGTTGCTCAAGACTTTTTATTTGCCGACTTTGAGTTTTTGAATTATTTTGCGGAATCTTGTTTTGATATCATCACAGAGGACGAGAACATATTCTCAGATGACCTAGAATGAAAAGCCTCAATTTGGGAGCAGATGCAGAGGAGTAGACATCTACTATAAACCTACCCACTCCCACAGTTACCTGGATTACACCTCCCCCCCACACTACCAGGTGGAACAAGGATGGGGTTCCCCTGGTCCTCACCGTTCATCTCACCAGCCTCCGCATCCAACACATCATACTTCAACATTTCCATCACTGAGTGATCCCACCATTAGTCACATCTTCCCAATCTCCACTCCTTTCAGCCTTCCATAGATGCTGCTCCCTTCACAACTCCTTAGTTCATTTGTCCCTTCCCACCCAAACTACCCCCTTCCAAGATACTTTCCCCTGCAACCACAAGAGATGTAACCTAGCCCGTATGTCTGTGGAATTCTCTGCCTCAGAGGCAGGTTCTCTGGATGCTTTCAAGAGAGAGTTCGATAGGGCTCTTAAAAATAGCGGAGTCAGGGGATATGGGGAGAAGGCAGGAACGGGGTACTGATTGGGGATGATCAGCCATGATCACATTGAATGGCGGTGCTGGCTCGAAGGGCCGAATGGCCTACTCCTGCACCTATTGTCTATTGTCTATTGTCTATATACCTCCTCCCTTACATCCATCCCGGGAGCCCAGCAGCCATTCTACATGAGACGGAGGTTAACGTAGACCTCCTCTAACCTCATTTCATGCATTTGGTATTCCCGATGTGGCCTCGTTTACATTGGCGAAACCAAGCAAAGACTCGACGATCATTTCGCCCAATCCTTGCAGTCAGTCCACCAGGACCTGCTGGATCTTCCAGTTGCTAACCATTTAACTCCCTTTCCAATTCCCATGCTGACATAGCTATCTGTGGACTCTTCCATTGCCAGAGTGAAGCCACACACAAACTGGTGAAACAGCACTTCATATTCCGTTGGGGTAGCTTACAACATAACAATATGAATGCCGAATTCTGCAATTTTAGGTTACTCACCTACAAAAACTCCCTCCTCCCTCCATTTCCCTGTGTCTCACCTAGACTTGCACCCATTTCTCCCCCTTCCACCTCCCCTTCCACCCTCATTCCTTACTCAGGCTTTACAAATTGAACTTCTTCTATCCGTATCTCACACCTGTTGTTATTTCACCTCTGGCCTTTGTCCAACCGTTTGCCCCCTAACCCACCACCACTTGTACCAACCTATCAATTGCCCTCAGCTTTTCCAGCTTCCTCTCCCATCCCACTAGATTCAGTCTGAAGAAGGGACCAGATGCAAATCATCACCTATCCATGTTCTCCATAGATGTTGCCTGGCCTGCTGAGTAACTCCAGTTCATTGTGTATTTTTTTCAATATATAATCACAGTTGGAAAAATGGGAAAGCATGTTCTTGCCTGTTGACAAATACATGGAGATAGTGAAGAACAGTGTAGTGAATCTGGCCACAGTGATGCTGAGGGAAGGCAAGAAAACATGAATATTGAAGAAGTAGACACAGGAGAGAACTACAGGATTGCAGAAATACTTTTGGACCAACCAGCTTAGTTTAGTTTAGAGATACAGCGAGGAAACAGGCCCTTCAGCCCACCGAGTCCGCACCGACCAGCGATCCCCACACATTAACATATTAACCTACACACACTTGGGACAATTTTACATTCATACCAAGCCAAATTACCTACAAGCCTGTATGTCTTTGGAGTGCGGGAGGAAACCAAAGATCTCGGAGACAACCCACGCAGGTCACGTGGAGAACGTACAAACTCCATACAGACAGCACCCGTAGTCGGGATCGAGCCTGGGTCTCTGGCGCTGTTGTTCTACCGCTGCGCCCCTGGGCCACCCCGGCTATACAGGAAATAGATGTTGATGGATCAAGAAAGTACTAAAGTTCTTCCCCTTGAATGTCGTGGACAGTGGGAGATGGAGAAGAAAAAGTATTAGCAGAAGAACAAATTCTGGGGACCTGATCAACGCTGATGGCAGAATTAATAGCCGTGATGGAGGCTCTCAACTTAGGAGCAGGTAAGAAAATAAATATTTATGCGTTATGACGGAAGATACACCTCATGAGTCACATGTGATTACATGGGCACAGAAGGCTTTGGAGAGCATATACCACACGAGGGATTTGTTAGCAACCTCTCAGCAGTGGCTAGTCTTCCTGAGAAGGCATCTATGGTAAAGGTAAGCACCCACAAAAAGATTCAGAAGCCACATCAGAAAATAAATCATCAAGCAGACAGAGCAGCTAGGGTATTAATGGAGGAAGAATGAGATTGGACAGGGGACATGAGTAACTAATATGTCAGAGAATATAAATAACATCTGGGAGTCCACCCTAGAGAATGGAAAATAATAATGGAACAAACGCAGGGAGTCCAGGATTGCAATGGAGTTTGGCAAAATGACATAGGTAGAATAGAATACTTTATCGTCACATGTGACAAGTCACAGTGAAATTCTTTGCTTGCAGATCTTGCCAAGGTATGCAAATAGTCACCATAAAGGGTGCGTGCAACGTTACAGATTCCCCCCTGCGCCAGGTCCCCATTTGTTCTTGCCCCCCTCCCTTATGGCGGTCCCCCCATGCCGGGTCCTCCATTGTCCTCCCCCACTGTTATCGAATTGTATTGATTTTATTTTAAATGTTGGCCTAATGGAATGCAATATAGGAACTTGAAGCAGGGGGGGTACTGACATTGATAGTACTGTCAAGCAGGTAGGTAGTGACATGGACAGGCAGTAGGTAGTGACATGGACAGGCAGTACCTACTCCTGGAAGGTGTATTAGAGGGTGTCCTTTAACATGGCTTACTTGGGCATGGCCATGAGCCTACAAATGGGATTTGATGTAGGAATTTTTGGAAATGATAAGAAAATTGAGGAAGTCTATATTATAGTTGCCCAAGAAACCTCACAGAGTGAAGAAGCATTGTGGGTAATGATGGAAATAAAGTGAAGGGAATTTAAAGATCATATAACACAAGATCATCAAGGTCATACAACACAAAGTCATCATAACACATCACAACTCATGCTGCTTCCTGACAGACAGGAAGCCGCATGTGAGGCTGGGAAAGCACATCTCGGACACGAAAACGCTCAGGAGCACCGCAAGGCTGCGTACTCTCCCCTCTCCTCTACTCTCTCTACACCAATGACTGCACCTCCACAGACACCTCTGTCAAGCTTCTCAAGTTTGCGGACGACACCACCCTGATTGGACTGATCTAGGATGGGGAGGAATCTCCCTACAGGAAGGAAGTGACACAGCTGGCGTCCTGGTGCCATCGCAACAACCTGGACCTCAATGCTCTAAAGAGAGTGGAATTGATTGTAGACTTTAGGAGAGCTCCCCCTCCCCTCACCCCATTCACCATCAACAACACCACAGTCACATCTGTGGAGTAATTTAAGTTCCTTGGAACCATCATCTCCAGGGACCTTAAATGGGAGGCCACCATCGACTCCATAGTTAAAAAGGTCCCAACAGAGGATGTTCTTCCTGCGGCGGTTGAGGAAGCACAATCTACCACAGGCAACGATGTTCCAGTTTTATACTGCCATCATAGAGTCTGCCCTCACCTTCTCCATCATGGTCTGGTTTGGCTCAGCCACCAAGCACGGCATCCGGAGGCTGCAGTGAATCGTCCGATCAGCTGAGAAGGTTACTGGCTGCAACCTTCCCTCCATTGATGAACTGTACACTGCAAGGGCCAGGAAGCGAGCGGGCAAGATCATCTCTGACCCCTCTCACCCTGCCACAAACTCTTTGAATCACTTCCCTCTGGAAGGCGACTCCTGACTGTCAAAGCCGGACTCCAAACTTTTTTTCCATGAGCAGTAGCTCTACTCAATAGCCAAAAGTCTGTAGCCTCCTTGTGCTCTGGTATTTTATTTAATTCTTCACATGTTTAAATTGTAATGTTTTATTTTTAATTGTCTACTGTATATCGTGTTGTTACTTGCACGCAAAGCACCAAGGCAAGTTCCATGCATGTGTACATTCTTGGCTAATAACATTTATTCAGATGTTAATAAACCACCTTAGAATAAGAGTTTCTTTATGACCCCTTTAAATATAACTAATGGGAGAATGGTTTTCTCATTAAAGGAAAAACAAAGACCTAGCTGACAGTTAATTCCAGTGGAGAAAATAAACAAAGGTCAGAGTCTACAAAGAAAAATGGGTGACTCATGAATCATCGCACAAATGTGAAGTCCACCTGCAGTCATTGGGACGTAAATAGTATAAAATGCAATAAGGGTGTGGGTCAGTGAAACAATTTTGCCTCTCTCAAGATGTTTCCCAGTGCAGACTGTGGAGGCCTGAATAAACCCACAGTCAAGAAGCCTGCCCCAGGTCTGTGAGATTTTGTCTATGTTTTGACCCATTCTGAGCTGTAATTAAGAGGGCAGATGGGTCCCATGTGAAAGCCAAATTTAGGATGCAGGTTGAACAAACAAATTCTTCCAACAAATACAAATGGGATACGATCATTCAGATGTTTAGAATAATAGCAGAAAAGAGATATTGCCATGAGGAGTTATTTAATGAAGTGCATTAAGCTCCTGGCCCACTGTATGCGGTAATTCACGTCTTCTCCCGAGTTTTCCCCTGATTCGAACTTGGAGAATGTCCGTAGGGGGTCCGTAGGAGTTCGTGGACGTCTTGTAGCGGCTCGTAATGCTGACAGTAGGTACACGGGACATCTGGTAAACTCGTGACACTTTTTCATCCATGTAAAAAATGTCCACCAGTAAAAAAATACTCGTGATGAAAGAAATTGTAACTTTTTACTCGTACGAGCCGCTACGAGACATCCACGAACTCTTACGGTCCCGCTACGGACATTCTCCGAGTTCGAATCATGGGAAAACTTGGGAGAACTCGTGAATTAACTCGTACAGTGGGACAGGGGCTTTAGGGTAATGATGTCATCAATAAATCAAATGAATGAATTGGCCCACATTAAAATTTGGATTTTGTTTATTCACCAAGAATGATAAGGACTGGAAACTCTCAGCAGTTCAAGCAGCAATTATGGAGAGAGAAATAAACTTATAGTAGTAAGGTAACTGAAAGACCTTTCAGTTGAACTATCTCACCTCCCTCCACCCCCATAAGGTTCATATTAGTACTTCCATCATTTTTATTTCTATTACAGATTTCGGGAAATAATGACCTACCTCTTCTTTCTGCAGAGTTGTATTGAAATGTAGTCACACTGGGCTAAAGGAACATCAGCATTGTAAACAATAATGGATTTTTTTTTCTGGAGTGAACTGCAAAGACACTTATTTCCAGATCCTCTGAAGCCCTTCTGAAATTTCAGATCCTGAGCATGGAAACTAAAAGCTTCCACCTTGCAGATAGCATAATTGGACGCAACACTTTTTCTGGAGCAGTTTGGGAAACATGGACTCTGGCATCTTTGTGTAATCAAAGCTAATATCTTACTGGACAACTAGGAGTGAGACCTTGGTAAGCTACTTAGTAAGGTTTTGAACCGATACACCAACTATCCCTGTTCTTGAAAGATGCTACTTGGTTTAGTTTATGATTGTCACATGCACTGAGGTACAGTGAAAGACGTTTGTTCTTGAATCTGGATGTATGCGTTTTCAAACATATGTACCTCGTGGCTGATGGGAGAATAGAGAAGAGGGAGTGACCGGGGTGAGACTGGTCGTTGATTATGCTGGTGGCCTTGCCGAGGCAACATGAAGTGTAGGTGGAGGCAATTGAAGGGAGGTGGTCGGCATGATGGCCTGGGCTATGTTCACAATTCTCTGTAATTTCATGCGATCCTGGATGGAGCTGTCCTCAAACGAGGCTCTCAATGGCACATCCTGTAAAAGTTGGTGAGGTTGCTCCGATATGGCTATTCCACAACAAATTTCTGGTGATATTTATTCCCAGGAAATTGAAGCTTTTGACCATCTCTACTTTGGTGCCATCAATGTATTCTGGGGTCTGTGTATGACTTCACTTCCTGAAGTCAATCACTATCTCCTTTGCCTTGGTGGCATTGAAGGAGAGGTTGTACTCTTGGAACCAAGTTACAACGTTCTCAATCTCCTTCCTGTACTGACCATTGATTTACTCTTTCCTCTGCCTAAGCCTTCATGAACCAGGCATGATTCTCCAAGAACCCCTTTGGAGGCCTTACATTCTAACAACAACCATTAACTTCATTATTTTCGGCCTGATACTGATATCCCTTTTCATTGTCTATAATAATTCTGGACGTCTGATTCAATGTGTGAGCCCTAATTCTACTTTCTCATAACTCGGTCCAAGATATTGGTGTGATTCCTCATTATTCCAACCATTTTAGCATTCTGGAGTTTTTGTGTGAGTTTTGCTCCCAGCGATAGTGATTGTACACATCAAAACCTGTGTGACTAAAAAACAATTGGGCTCTCTCAATTGCTACGTGCTGGGTCAAGTCCTTTTTTCATCAGGCCACACAAATAGCCTTATACATAAACAGCATTATTCTATGTACAACAGAAAGACAGATAAAGAGTCCTTGAAAATTTCTGAACCACTCAAGAGATAAAGCCATCCAGCCTCTTGTAGGCCTGAAGACTGTTTTTCAAAAATAAATGATTAATGGGCATGCTTGCTCTCATCTACGCATTATTCTGTTAGAGATAAAAAGTTGACCTCATTCTTTTTCTCCTACTCATCATGTTTTTCTAAGTGCCATAGAAAGTGTTGGCCTTTTGCTAATGATACTGTCATTTATCAACACTGTATGCTGTAACTCATTACTGTGGTATTTTTCGTTAAAAGGTTGGAGAATTTTTTGGAAAATTCTCAAGTAGTGACTTGATAAAAATTCCACTGTGTTTGATTAATTTGACAGCTTCAGAGCACCACAGTCAAATATTAATGTCTGTGTCATGAAATAAACATATTGATTTCAAATCTAATTGCCTATTCTTCATTATGTTGCAATCAATGGATTTTCATTAAGAAATCATTCCTTATACAAGATGTTATGCAAGATGTGTAGTAAATTAGCCTTAATTGTTTTTGTTTTGGATCAAAGAAAACGTTCTAAAATAACAAAGAATATGTAAAAAATAAAATCGATTGCAGGTGATAACTGTCGAATTACAATAGGAAAATTTGGGCTCAATCCCGTTAAATTAAATCTGGAATATAAATTAGAACTGCATAACCAAGCCAATAACCATTCACTTTCCACGGATAATCAGGGCAGTTCACCCACCATAATTATCTCATCTAATCACTCTGAAATGATTTTCACTAACTTTTTCGAGAATGAACATGAGTTTTGTGCCTCCACACAGTAATAATGAGAGAAACCTGGTTAATAATGAGTAAATACACTAATAGTTAACCTTTAGTGATTTGGCAAGATGACATAATGTAGCGACAGCAAGGTCAACCCATGTAAAAATTACTCCATTTAATCATCTAGGCTTTCACATTGGATCCTTTACCAAATTTAACATCATCAGCAATTTCCCTCTTAGAAAAGTGTCTAATTTCATTTTGGAGAATATCTGAGAGCAAGGATAACAAGTAGTGCACTTTTTAAAAATGTTGACGGGAGCTTTGTGGCACCAACAAGGCTCCTAATATTTTTTTCAGTTGACTGCAGGTCTGGATCACATTACTGCAGGTCTGGAGTTACATGCAGTCCAGACCAAGAAAGAGCAGCAAATGCAAGGGGTTTACTGAGTCATTAGACAATAGACAATAGACAATAGGTGCAGGAGTAGGCCATTCGGCCTTTCGAGCCAGCACCGCCATTCAATGTGATCATGGCTGATCATCCCCAATCAGTACCCCGTTCCTGCCTTCTCCCCATATCCCCTGACTCTGCTATTTTTAAGAGTTTTGTGCTTCCACACAGTAATATTGAAAGAAACCTAGTTAATAATGAGTAAATACACTAATAGTTAACCTTTAGTGATTTGGCAAGATGACATAATCACCAATCTGTTCAAAATATCTGTTATATTTCTGTGATATTAAAACTACTACAATGTGAAAAGCTTTGACCCAAATGCAGATGCCAGCTTAAGCATAAATGATTATGCCAAAAAATGACAAGTTTGGCAAGGAAGCATGTCTTTTGAAAACAACTTGAGTCTCCAGTTTGGTCTCCAGGTTTGTCTCCATCTCATAATTTTACCTTGCTTCATCCGTTCTGGCATTACAACATAGAAACATAGAAACATAAACAATAGGTGCAGGAGTAGGCCATTCGGCCCTTCGACCCAATCAGCCATTCAATATGATCAAGGCTGATCATCGGCTACTGGCGCCGATGATGGCTTCCACGGTGTACCACTTCTTGCTGACTTAGAATAAAGGGGAGGTCATTTAAGACTGAGGTGAGAAAAAGAGAGTAGTGAATTTATGGAATTCCCTGCCACAGAGGGCAGTGGAGGCCAAGTCACTGGATGGATTTAAGAGAGAGTTAGATAGAGCTCTAGGGGCTAGTGGAGTCAAGGGATATGGGGAGAAGGCAGGCACGGGTTATTGATAGGGGACGATCAGCCATGATCACAATGAATGGCGGTGCTGGCTCGAAGGGCCGAATGGCCTCCTCCTGCACCTATTTTCTATGTTTCTATGTTTCTTTGTATGTGTTTGTTCGTTTTTGTTGCCTGTGAAAACCCTACAAAGATTCACATGTTTCATCGATAATGTTTTATTATTAATGTTTAATGTTTTATGTGTCAGCCCTAACTGTCACTGTATGTCATGCTGCCACTTGCGGGTGGAGCACCAAGGCAAATTCCTTGTATGTTAATACTTGTCCAATAAACTTATTATTTATTCATTATTCATATCCAGTGAATTGGCCTCCACAGCCTTCTGTGGCAGAGAATTCCACTTTGCTTTATTCATTCGCTTTAACCAATAAACCATCCTGGCACTTCCTGTAATATTATTTTTCAATTAATTCCTTAACATTCAACTCAACATTTAATGATATTATCTTTAATTATTGGCTTTACTTTCGATCGTTTGGACTATCTGGATACAATGGGGTAGAAATAGAAACATAGAAACATAGAAATTAGGTGCAGGAGTAGGCCATTCAGCCCTTCGAGCCTGCACCGCCATTCAATATGATCATGGCTGATCATCCAACTCAGTATCCCGTACCTGCCTTCTCTCCATACCCTCTGATCCCCTTAGCCACAAGGGCCACATCCAACTCACTCTTAAATATAGCCAATGAACTGGCCTCAACTACCCTCTGTGGCAGAGAGTTCCAGAGACTCACCACTCTCTGTGTGAAAAAAGTCTTTCTCATCTCGGTCTTAAAGGATTTCCCCCTTATCCTTAAGCTGTGACCCCCTGTCCTGGACTTCCCCAACATCGGGAACAATCTTCCTGCATCTAGCCTGTCCAACCCCTTAAGAATTTTGTAAGTTTCTATAAGATCCCCTCTCAATCTCCTAAATTCCAGAGAGTATAAACCTGAGTCTATCCATTCTTTCTTCATAAGACAGTCCTGACATCCCAGGAATCAGTCTGGTGAACCTTCTCTGCACTCCCTCTATGGCAATAATGTCCTTCCTCAGATTTGGAGACCAAAACTGTACGCAATACTCCAGGTGTGGTCTCACCAAGACCCTGTACAACTGAAGTAGAAACCTCCCTGCTCCTGTACTCAAATCCTTTTGCTATGAAAGCTAACATACCATTCGCTTTTTTTCACTGCCTGCTGCACCTGCATGCCTACTTTCAATGACTGGTGTACCATGACACCCAGGTCTCGCTGCATCTCCCCTTTTCCTAATCGGCCACCATTTAAATAATAGCCTGCTTTCCTGTTTTTGCCACCAAAGTGGATAACCTCACATTTATCCACATTATACTGCATCTGCCAAACATTTGCCCACTCACCCAGCCTATCCAAGTCACCTTGCAGTCTCCTAGCATCCTCCTCACAGCGAACACTGCCCCCCAGCTTAGTGTCATCCGCAAACTTGGAGATATTGCCTTCAATTCCCTCATCCAGATCATTAATATATATTGTAAATAGCTGGGGTCCCAGCACTGAGCCCTGAGGTACCCCACTAGTTACTGCCTGCCATTGTGAAAAGGACCCGTTTACTCCTACTCTTTGCTTCCTGTTTGCCAGCCAGTTCTCTATCCACATCAATACTGAACCCCTAATACCGTAATGCTTTAAGTTTGTATACTAATCACTTATGTGGGACCTTGTCGAAAGCCTTCTGGAAGTCCAGATATACCACATCCACTGGTTCTCCCTTATCCACGCTACTAGTTACATCCTCGAAAAATTCCACAAGATTCGTCAGACATGATTTACCTTTCATAAATCCATGCTGACTTTGTCCAATGATTTCACCACTTTCCAAATGTGCTGCTATCCCATCTTTAATAACTGACTCTAGCAGTTTTCCCCACTACCGATGTTAGACTAACTGGTCTGTAATTCCCCGTTTTCTCTCTCCCTCCTTTCTTAAAAAGAGGGGTTACATTTGCTACCCGCCAATCCTCAGGAACTACTCCAGAATCTAAAGAGTTTTTGAAAGATTATTACTAATGCATCCACTATTTCCTGAGCTACTTCCTTAAGTACTCTGGGATGCAGCCTATCTGGCCCTGGGGATTTATTGGCCTTTAATCTATTCAATTTACCCAACACCACTTCCCGACTGACCTGGATTTCACTCAATTCCTCCTTTGACCCACAGTCCCCTGCTATTTCAGGCAGATTATTTTATGTCTTCCTTAGTGAAGACGGAACCAAAGTAGTTATTCAATTGGTCCGCCATATCCTTGTTCCTCATGATCAACTCACCTGTTTCTGACTGCAAGGGACCTACATTTGTTTTAACTAACCTCTTTCTCTTCACATATCTATAAAAACTTTTGCAGTCAGTTTTTATGTTCCCTGCCAGTTTTCTTTCATAATCTATTTTTCCTTTCCTAATTAAGCCCTTTGTCCTCCTCTGCTGGTCTCTGAATTTCTCCCAGTCCTCTGGTATGCTGCTTTTTCTGGCTACTTTGTACGCATCATCCTTTGCTTTGATACTATCCCTGATTTCCCTTGTTATCCACGGATGCACTACCTTCCCCGATTTATTATTTTGCCAAACCGGGATGAACAATTTTTGTAGTTCATCCATGCAGTCTTTAAATGTCTTCCATTGTATATCCACCGTCAACCCTTTTAGAATTAATTGCCAGTCAATCTTGGCCAATTCACGTCTCATACCCTCAAAGTTACCTTTCTTTAAGTTTCAGAACCATTGTTTCTGAATTAACAATGTCACTCTCCATCCTAATGAAGAACTCAACCATATTATGGTCACTCTTGCCCAAGGGGGCACGTACAACAAGACGGCTAATTACCCCTTCCTCATTACTCAAAACCCAGTCTAAAATAGCCTGCTCTCTCGTTGGTTCCTCTACATGTTGATTTAGATAACTATCCCGCATACATTCCAAAAAAAATCCTCTTCCTCAGCACCACTGCCAATTTGATTAACCCAATCTATATGTAGATTGAAGTCACCCATTATAACTGTTTTGCCTTTGTCGCACGCATTTCTAATTTCCTGTGTGATACCATCCCCAACTTCTCTGCTACTGTTAGGTGGCCTGTACACAACACCCACCAGCGTTTTCTGCCCCTTAGTGTTTTTGTAGCTCTACCCATACCGATTCCACATCCTCCAAGCTAATGTCCTTCCTTTCCATTGCGTTAATCTCCTCTCTAACCAGCAACGCTAACCCCACCTCCTTTTCCTTTCTCTCTATCCCTCCTGAATATTGAATATCCCTGGATGTTCAGCTCCCAGCCTACGTCACCCTGGAGCCATGTCTCCGTGATCCCAACTATATCATAATCATTAATATCTATCTGCACGTTCAACTCGTCCACCTTATTACGAATACTCCTTGCAAATGGAACCATGCCATGCCCATTCACAACTCCACTGTGCTACAAGAGCTGTGTCTCTGTGAAGATGTCAGCTAGCTACAGAGCTATTTAACCCTTGCAGCTTTTATCGTGGATAGCTATATTCAAAAGGCTTTAATCACCCTATCTATGTAAGGAAGCTTGTTTTTCAGCAGTGTAGTCTATTCTGTGAAAGTGTTCTGTCTTTTGTCTGAAGAAGGGTCTCGACCCAAAACGTTACACTTTCATTCTCTCCAGAGACGCTGCGTGTCCCGCTGGGTTACTCCAGCATTTTGCATCTGGCTTTAGTCTCGTTATGTTCAGTCTTTGGTACTTTAGTTACATTTCCATCGTTTCTTTGATTTGTTAGGAATGATGTGTTCAGTTTTGAGTTAAAGTCTGCAGATATTTTAATGCTTTGTTCTAATGTACTTTTGCCTTTGTGCTTGAATAAACATTTGTGCTTGAATAACACTATTCTTGAACTCGGCAAATCATTGAGAATTCAGTGATTCTACACTTAGCAAGCTGTGATGAATCTCAATCAGATTCATTTGATGGAAGGACATCTGTATAAAATGATGAGTCACTGGAAATATACCTAACTTCTTCGGTCTTCTTGAAAAGTAGAGACATTGATGGACTTTCGTGGCTGTATTCTCAATGTGGTTGGATTAGGTCAGATTACTGGTGATATTTATTTGAAGGAACTCTCAATAATCTCCACTTCAGCATCATTGATACAGACTGGGGCATCTACTCCACCCAGATCATCAAATACACTAATACTTTGCGTACCTCATGAAAACCTGTGTTGCAGGTAGTAATTAAAAAGTTAAATACACTTAGACCTAGAAAAATACAAAGCGGTGATACCTTTATTTATGTGGGATTGTTAAGCAATAGAAGTCACCCTACATGCATTGGAGTCTGGACAACCAATGTTGCCAGAATGCTCGAGGCCAACAACGCTAACATAAATCAACTTGAGAGTACATTTTCCCTGCCTCAAAATTGATGGAAAAGAACTCAAGGCAAATTTTGATGCATCTAATAGGTTTACTTTGAAACATTCTGTTAATGCGCTGAAATGTTTAATCTAGATTTGTTTTCAATTCATATTTGTCTTTCGCCAATTTGTTTTGGCATTAAAAGTGGTCCTGAGTGGCGGAATTGAAGTTTGGATGTGCATTTACACCGACATTTGTCAAGAATAAAAAAAACATACAAAAGCAGACAAGTGCAGCACCATCAATTTGGAGCAGCGACAGCAAAGTCAACCCATGTAAAAATTACTCCATTTAATCAACTAGGCTTTCACATTGGATCCTTTACCAAATTTAACATCATCAGCAATTTCCCTTTTAGAAAAGTGTCTAATTTCATTTTGGAGAATATCTGCGAGCAAGGATAACAAGTAGTGATCTAAAAATGTTGACGGGAGCTTTGTGGCACCAACAAGGCTCCTAATATTTTTTTCAGTTGACTGCAGGTCTGGACCACATTACTGCAGGTCTGGAGTTACATGCAATCCAGACCAAGAAAGAACAGCAAATGCAAGGTGTTTACTGAGTCATTAGACAATAGACAATAGACAATAGGTGCAGGAGTAGGCCATTCGGCACTTCGAGCCAGCACCGCCATTTAATGTGATCATGGCTGATCGTCCCCAATCAGTACCCCGTTCCTGCTTTCTCCCCATATCCCCTGACTCTGCTATTTTTAAGAGCCCTATCTAGCTCTCTGTTGGAAGCATCCAGAGAACCTGCCTCCACCACCCTCTGAGGCAGAGAATTCCACAGACTCACCACTCTCTGTGAGAAAAAGTGTTTCCTTGTCTCCATTGTAAACGGCTTACTCCTTATTCTTAAACTGTGGCCCCTGGTTCTGGGCTCCCCCAACATCGGGAACATGTTTCCTGCCTCTAGTTTGTCTAAGCCCTTAACAATCTTATATGTTTAATGTGATCCCCTCTCATTCTTCTAAACTCCAGGGTGAACAAGCCCAGCTGCTCCATTCTCTCAGCATATGACAATCCCGCCATCCCGGGAATTAACCTTGTTATCCTACGCTGCACTCCCTCAATAGCAAGAATGTCCTTCCTCAAATTAGGGGACCACAACTGCACACAATACTCCAGGTGTGGTCTCACTAGGGCTCTGTACAACTACAGAAGGTGTCAGCTGTGATTTTGTGACTTCTCCAGCGGGTATCATTATTATGAAAGATAGACACAAAATGTGGAATAACTCAGCGGGACATGCAGCATCTCTGGAGAGAAGGAATGGGTGACGTTTCGGATCGAGACCATTATTATCAATACTTTTTTCTAATTGCAGAATTTTAATTAATTAACTGAACTTAAATATTCTGGTTGCCATGGTAGGATTTTAACTATTATATCTAGATTTCTAGGCAAAACCTCTGAAAATCTAGTCCAGTAATTTAATCAATATTCCACTGCCGTTTTTCAATAGCCAATAATCATGTCATCCCTTCATCTCCAATAAACATATGGGGACAAAGGTATTCCTTGGCTTTAGTAAGTGTGGATGTCGTTGTCTTAGTTTTAACAGAAATCTTCACCTGATTCATATTGGGCAAGAAGTTAATTTCATTTGTTACATTTTGCTTCCAGTTCGAAATACAACATTCCACTATGATTCACTCTTTCCTGCCATCAAGACCAAATATGTATCCAATTTTACTTCGGAGTCACGTGAGTGACTACATGAAGAAGCCCCGCCAGGCGCATGTGTGTCATTACATCCGACGCATGGTGCACCGACAGGCTGAAGAGCGCAGCTCCACCAGCGGTAAGTAGTAAACCGGCAGGTAAGCGATATTTCTGCAGGTATTTAAACTCCGTGAGACTGCAGGAGCCAGCGGGAGTATTTTCAAGATGGAGAAAGTTGTAAAAAAGTCTGCCATCCATAGTCAGAGCTTTACTCGCGGGACCGCGGTTAGTACTCGCGGATCGGGTAGGGAGATACCGGCTGCGGTAACGCCGGCTCCGACGCCAACTGCAGAACCGCCGGCAGCTCAACTGCCTCCATTAACTCCAGTGCCTCAGGGTGCTGTGGCCACTCCAGCAGGAAGAAAGGCTAAACAAAATTCAGTCAAGCCCGTTTATTCTGAGGAGTCTGACCAAGAAGACTCCCCTCCTTCCAACAAGAAGGTCTGGGGATGTCTAGACAAAATAGAACAGATGCTTCAAACAATGATGAGCCATGAAATGTTCCAATCGGGGTTGCATACCCCCAGGATTCCCCAAACAGCCTCAGGCAGAGGCCCATATGGCGAGGAGGACTTGAACTCCTATGATATCCAATGGGAATCACCCTCACCAGCACCTTGTTTAGGGCTGGTAGAGACCTCCCTAGAGCAAGACTCGGGAGAGCCAGGGCAGGAGGACTCTGACCCTGAAGTTGGTGTCACTGCTTGTGTGCACACACCAAGGCACATGAGCCGTGCTCCAGGTGTCCCGGATGTGGCTAGACATTTTGCCATTCCGGAGGGGACTGGTGAAGCCATGGAGGAAAATCTGGCTTCCAATATAAACGACACGGCCTCTCACCAGCTCCAGGGTTCCATCATGGAACAGACGACAACACGTTACCAGACACCTGTTAACTGTGCGTCACTCAAGGTGTCCACCGTGAACTCGGCTATCTGGGCACAAATGAGCGCATCGATGAGGGGGCAGGAGCTCCGTTTCCAGCGAGTTCTCAAATTAGTGGGGGCAGGTATCACGGCTTTTGGGAAAATGGTCCAAGGGGCACGAATGTCAGGAACACAGCAGGATATGTTGGCCCTGCTGTGCAATGCCCAGTTCGAGATCAATTGTATCTGGAAGATTGCCATCAAACCGACGTTAAACCCACGCTTCGCAGCTCTTGTGTAGGTCCTCTAATATTCAGGCACCAAATTTCTTATTCAGCGAAGACCTGCTGAAACAAGTCAAAGACCTAGAGGAAGAGGCCAAAACTATTGGCCTCATGAAAACCTACATACCCTCGGCCAGGATACCATCTCGCAGGTCTTTTTCAACAAGACGGGCGTCAGATGCTGGGGCAGGCCCAAGTAGAGTGTTACCAGTTGGTCACCGTCCATATCCACCTGTGTACTCCAACTACAACCCCAACATGGCCAGAAGAGTGAGAAGCTCAAAGTCGACTATGGAGGTACGGGTAATTGATTCAGTCCAGGATAAATCCTCTGGGGTACAACCTCTGGTTGGGGGTAGGTTGCAATTGTTTTATGATGAATGGTGCTGCATAACATCTGATCTGTTTATACTGGACACTGTCTCAGGTCTCGAATTGAGTTTATGTCAGGAATACATCCACCTGCACAAAATATGCCTAGTCGGGTATTGTTTTTTTTCTGGACCAGAAATTCTGCAGGTAAATGATGAAATTGGGGTTTTATTCCAAAAAGGGGTAATTGAGAAGACAGTATATCATCATCAACAATTTGTGTCCAATATATTCCCCAGACAGAAAAAAGATGGTGGGTATGGAGTCATTCTAGACCTAACCCAGTTAAATCCCTATGTCCAGTATAGGCATTTTAAAATCGATACTTTCAGTACTGCTAAACAGCAGTTATCAAAAGGTTGTTATATGGCAACTATAGATCTGAAAGATGCATATTATTCAGTACCAATTGATCATCAGTACCGTAGATACTTGAAATTTAGTTGGGTGGGACAGCTGTGGCAATTTTAAGTGTTGGCCAATGGGTTAACCTCAGCTCCTAGGTTGTTCGCAAAATTGTTAAAACCAGTTCTGGCGCTACTTTGTGCCCAGAATCACATTGTGAAGGCTTATTTAGATGATATTTTAATTAAAAGCAACACTCAGGAAGCAGCTGAGGAGTCGGTTTCAGCAACCAAGCACATGTTTGAGAGATTAGGTTTTCTCATCCATCCAACAAAATCCAAGCTAGTACCATCCCAAAAAATTAACTATTTGGGGTTTGTCATTGATTCAGTTGATATGTCAGTGACTTTGCCTACGGAAAAGGCTCTTGAAATCATGGAGGTCTGTAGCAGTCTCGTAGAAGAGCAACAACCCTCCATCAGGCAAGTAGCCAGTGTATTAGTAAATTAGTGGCGACTTTCCCTACAGTGCAGTTTGGACCTCTGCACTATCAAAGTTTGCACTGTCAATGAGCTAGAGAACAAGCACTTAAAGAACATGTAGGTCGTTTCGGCAGACCAATGCTGTTGCCAGCCAAAGCCATCGCCGAATTGATGGGGAGCCACGGACAGCGAGTCTAGCTGTGGTAGTAAATGGATTGTGCAAGAGGAATTAATCCTGCAAAGGCATGGTATAAGTTACTTCGAATTGCTGGGTGCATTCTTTGGATTAAAAGCATATTGTTCAGCAATGAATGATTTACATGTTCAGCTCCAGATTGACAATACCACGGCTGTTGCTTATATTAATCACATGGGAGGAATAAGGTCAGTATCATGTGATAATCTGGCTAACCTCATTTGGAACTGGTGCATTTCCAGAAATATCTGGGTCACAGCTATCTACCTACCAGGTAGAGATAATGTGGTGGCGGACACCAGGTCACGGAAATTTAATGCCAACATAGAGAAGGATGCTAAATCCTGATGTTTTTAAAATGATTGTCAGCCGCTATGGTTTGCCAGATCTGTTTGCATCCAGGCTAAATCACCAGTTGCCTAATTACGTTTCGTGGGATCCAGGTCCAGGAGCAGTAGCGGTGGATGCATTCTCGCTACATTGGGGAGTATGTTATTTTACGGTTTCCCCCCATTCTGCCTCACCAGGCAATGTCTCACCAAAATAGAGCAGGACTCCGCCTCAGGCATTTTGGTGGTTCCGGACTGGCCTACACAACCATGGTTCCCATTGGTGCTGGGGATGATGACTCATCCATTCATGACTATCCCCAAGTGCAATATTTTGTTGGTTCATCTGGTAACAAGAGAAAGTCATCCGTTACATGATCGTATTAATCTGTTAACCTGCAGGTTCTGACCAGACCGTTCCAAGGGCTTGGACTGTCAAGTAGGACCATGGATGTGACTACTGCAGCTTGGAGAGATTGCCCTAAAAAACAATATGTCTCATATTAAGAAATGGGAGATGTTTTGCTTGCAGTCAGATATATCTTATCATACTGCAAGCATAGCAGATGTATTGGAGTTCCTTGCTACATTGCATTTTGATGAACACTTGAGCTATAGTGCCATTAATAGTGCTCAGAGTGCTTTGTCCTCCTATTTAGGGCAGTTTTCAGAACAACAATCTATCGGATCTCATCCGTTAGTGTCCCGATTCATGAGAGGTATCTTTAACAAAAACCCTCCTAAGCCTAGATATACAGAAATCTGGGATGTCAGTATAGTTCTCACACTGCTTCGGCAATGGGCTCCAATCACGTCACTATCTTTTCAGAAGTTAACACTTAAAGTGGTTATGCTCATGGTGTGAGTATCAGCGCAACGGGTTCAAACGTTGCAAAAGCTATGGCTGGATAGCGTGTATTCTTCTGTAGATAACATGACATTTTATGTATATGATTTAATCAAACAAAGCTGGCCAGGAATGGCTGGAACCAAAGTAAGCTTTAAAGCATACCCTGTTGACCAAACGCTATGTGTAGTTAAGCACCTGAGTCGATATATCGAGGTAACTAAGAGTCTCAGATGCTTTGAGACGGCAATGCCCATCAGCCACAAAAAACTCATAAAAAGGTGTCAGTACAAACTATTTCTAGATGGTTAAAACAGGTTTTGGATTCTGCTGGAGTAGACACTCATGTGTTTAAATCTCGCTCCACCAGGGCGGCATCAACACCCACAGCGAAGGCGCGGGACGTGCCTCTAGATCAAATCCTCGGGGCCGCAAGGTGGTCCAGGGAGGCGACCTTCTCCAAGTTTAATGACAAACCTGCCCTGACTGTGCAAGGTTTTGGGCATGCTGTTTTGTGTTCCGGTTGATTTCTTTTCTAAATTTCATTTGTAATTTCCTCCTGGGATAGAGGGGTTATTACTGTTTTTGTTTATTATTATTAAAAAATGTATATGAATAATTTGAGCAATGTTCAATACATTATTTCTTCACTACTGTGTCAGCTGAAGCAGTGTGTCGTATGGAATGGATCTACGGCATGAAATCACAGAGCTTTGAAATCTTCACGTACTCACTCATGTGACTCTGAAGTAAATAGTGAGATTAAATAAGGAGTTACGATGAGGGATTACGTGCCCTCCGCTCCCGGCCCTCATAATCGCAAAGATCATCTGGTAGTTCTAGTCTTCTGAGTCTTACTATACCACTTCGACTATAGTTACTGTGTTTTCACGCTGCTGCTTTGAAGTATGACGCGCATGCGCCTAGCGGGGCTTCTTCACGTAATCCCTCATCGTAACTCCTCATAAAATAAAGATCAAACTTCAAACTGGTAAGTTCTCATTTAATCTTAGCTGTCCCTGGTAAGTTCTCGTTTAATCCAGTTGTCCCTGGATTCAAACTATCACATCTTCCTGACTATAGACACAAAATGCTGGAGTAACTCAGTGGGACAAGCAGCATCTCTGGAGAGAAGGAATGGGTGAGGCTACGGGTCGAGATCTCACTTCACACTCGACCTGAAGTGTCACCCATTCCTTCTCTCCAGAGATGCAGTCTATCCCACTGAATTACTCCAGCAATTTGTGTCCATCTTCAGTGTAAACCTGCAGTTCCTTCCTACACCTTCCAAACTAGCCCAGCATGCAGGACCTTGTCAAGCGTCTGGCTAAAGTCCATATAAGCAAGGTCTACCACCTTGCCCTGGTCATTTCTATCACACAACAATGAATTAGGGAAGGCACAGCATGATCACAACCCACTGGCAGGGCCTGCCTCATGTTGACCAGTGATGGGCAAAGCCACAGAGAAATTCTGGTCAGCAGTGCGTCACTTATGCACAAAACAACCCAGGCAGGTTTATGTATTTGCAGCGAGCAAACCTATAGACAATAGACAAACCAACAGGGAAAACATCCAGGTGAACTTCTTGCGGCCCTTGTCAAAGATTAAGGAGACAATATTGATTTGGAATGAAATATAAAGATGGGTAGAGGGATATGGGTGGAACGGGGCATGGAGGAGGGGAAAGAGGGGAAATTAAAAGGGAAGTTTAGTTCAGTTTCGAGATACAGTGCAGGAACAGGCCCTTAGGCCCACCGAGTCTGCACCGACCAGTGATTCCCACACATTGACACTACCCTACACACACTCGGGGCAATTTTACATTTACACCAAGCCAATTAACCCACAAACCTGTCTTTGGACTGTGGGAGGAAAACAAAGATCTTGGAGAAACCTCGGAGAAAACCCACGCAGGTCACGGGGAGAACATACAAACTCCGGACAGACAAGCACCCGTAGTCAGAATCGAACCCGGGTCTCTGGCGCTGTAAGGCAGTAGCTCTACCACTGCACCACCATGCCGGTGGGAGATGGGTGGAAGGAGGAGAGGCAGGAACAAGGTAACTTGGGTGGTGGGATCAATCTATGCACACTGGTGCCGGAGGCTGTGAATGGGGTTCAAAAGTAAGGGCTGGACAGGGTTCACAAGTGGGTAGCGCCATAGGTGACAGGCACAGAAATCGCTATCAAAACCTGGGGGGGGGGGGGGGGACAATTTCCTGGCGGCCGCACGTGCGTGCGCACACATGTGACGCTTTGGCCATGGGCCCTGTGGACGGTAACATCGGGAGCTGACCTGGTTGGTGACCGACTCTGAACTACAACAACTTTGTCCGTCCAGAAACGTGGGGCTTGAATCGGCCCGTTCACCGGACCTTTCATCAGCCGGCGGGGGTTCAACATCGGGAGCCTCGATGGCCTCAATGCAGCAGTTTGATTTTAAGCCGCACCGGGTGCTGAAAGGCCCCGCGAACGGGCCAATTCAGCCCTTAGAAAGCGTCTGATAAAATCCAGATTACAAAACGGGGGGGATTGTCCCCCACCTCTCAAAGCAGGAGGGGAGGACATGCCCCCTCCCCCCCCCCAGGATTCCGCACATGATAGGTGATGCTACTGACAAATGACAATTGTATTCTCTTGAACCTCTACAGGTGCACAGTAGAGAGCAGACTGACCGGTTGCATCATGGCCTGGTTCGGCAACTTGAACATCCAAGAGCGGAAAAGACTGCAATAAGTTGTGACCACTGCCCCGTCCATCACTGGCTCTGACCTCCCCACCATTGAAGGGATCTATCGAAGTCGCTGCCTCAAAAAGGCAGCCAACATCATCAAAGGCCCACACCATCCTGGCCACACACTCATCTCACCACTGCCATCGGGAAGAAGGTACAGGAGCCTGAAAACTGTAACGTCCAGGTTCAGGAACAGATTCTTCCCTACAGCCATCAGGCTATTAAACATGACAACAAATAAGCTCTGAACTACAACAGA